>JACVVK020000029.1:1000000-1065000 GCA_018292915.2 Batillaria attramentaria | reverse complement strand
ATATATATCATAAGGATAGTGTACTGCTAACCTGTTACTGGGTACCACTCCGCTCCGTTGGTAATGCCGTCAGTGAAGTTGTCGTGAGGACAGTTGCCGACGATCGTCATGAACGAGTGAGCATTGGCGTACAGTGCAGACAAGTGAACGAACACGTCGTTATCAGGCGCCAAACTTGGTTTGGGCTGGGAGATAGCTGGCGACAATGAATCAAGACGGACCTGAGTTTTAGCGGGACAAACTTATGTATTACGTAAGTGTTGTATTTTTCTCCTGCTATGTCGCTCTCTCGGTGCACTCGCAGAGAAGACACGGGATACAACAGGCTAGAACTCCAATACTTTATTAACAGAAGATGCGCAAGAACAAACTCATGAAAGAGGAAGAACCCAGAACGCTGTGCAGTGCCGCTTATATACTAACAGGTCAGATCTAGAACATTCTACAACATACTGGCAAGTACGGAATCTTTCCAGGGTTACGTAATCTGCTGACGTTACTGCACTCGCATGTTCTGGGATGGTCTAGAAATTTCCATCGAAATGCAGTGACTTTTCGCGATCTCTACAACACCTCCCTACCAAAATTGTTGTTTCACAACAAACTTCAACAACAAAGTCTGTCTCTGGGTTTTGGTGTTCTTTTGGATCGTCTGGGGTTGTCTGGACCATACTCAGGAACAGGTGGCTTGGTCCTGGGCAGTCGTGGTCTGCTCTGGTTCTGTGTCGGTGGCACATTCTCCAGAATCTCCATCGGATGGTCGATCGGGAGCTCAGAGGCATCTGCTGAATCACCAGGTTCGTTGTCCTCTTCAGAAGCGTAACGTGGGCGCAACTGTTCCCAGTGTCGTCTCCAAACTGGGCCACGAGGAACTACCTTGACGTTGAAACAGCGAGTACCCGTAGACTTCTTGACTACTGCTGGTACCCATCTGGGCTGCTTGGCATGGTGAGGTCCATAGTACAGTGCGTATACTGGATCTCCAGCCTTGTATTGCCTGGTCACCTTGGCGACACCTCCAGAGTCTGGAGTCACCTGAGTTTTAGATGCCTCCTTGGATTGCTTGCCCTGAGCTATGTGTGCTGGCGAGGGAAGCAAAGTGTCGATCCTTGTCCGAATCTGCCTGGACATCAAGAGTTCACTCGGAGAGAATCCGCAGGATGTTGGCATTCTCCGGTACTGCATCAGAAACTCTTGAAGTGCTCGCTTCGGGGGCAGAGAAGACTTCCTGAGAGCTTGCTTGAATGTCTGCACCAGCCGTTCTGCAGCTCCATTGGTAGCAGGATGATAGGGCGCTCCTGTCAGGTGCGTGATCCCACGTTCCTTGCACCAGCTCTGGAACTCTTCAGAAACAAAGGTGGTTGCATTGTCGGAGACCAACGTGTGTGGGTATCCGAAGTGAGCGAAGTCTTCTTCCAGCAGGTCTAGAGTAGCTCTAGTGGACGTGGATGACGTTGGGTGGATGCATGGGTACTTTGAGTAAGCATCCGTGATCACCAGCCAGTTGGTGCCCATGAAGTTGATGGCGTGGTCCAAGTGAACTCGGCTCCATGGCTTCTCTGGTAACATCCAGGGATGAACTGGTGGTTTGGATGGCTTGTTTTGATGTTCGCCGCATGAGTCACATCGTCGACTCGTCATCTCTATTGCAGCGTCGATACCGGGCCAGTATACTGCAGTTCTTGCCAACTGCTTCATGCGTTCCATGCCGAAGTGTCCGATGTGCAGAAGATCAAGGATCTTGGGCTGCAGGCTTTGTGGAATCACAACTCTTGTACCATAGATGAGGCATCCGTGGCAGGTACTGAGAGAATCAGACAACTTCTGGAACTTTCTGACTTCTTCGTTGATCTCAGCGTGCTTCAGCGGCCATCCTTCGCGCACGTAGCGCATCACTGTAGCTATCACTGGATCTTTGCCTGACTCTTGACGAAGGATGTTGGCGTCGAAAGGTTTGACTTGAAGACTGAGAACTCGGATGGCGCACACCATGTCCGTGTCTTCCCCACTCTCCTCCCTGTCAAAGTCGATGTCGTCTCCAGAAGGCAAGCGACTGAGAGCATCTGCATTGCCGTGATCTGCAGTTTTCCGGTACTCGATCGTGTAGTCGAACTGGTTCAGCCATAGGGCCCACCGAGCTAGTCTGTTAGCTGCAAGAAGTGGTGTCCCTTTCTTTGGTCCGAACAGCGCCGTCAGGGGCTTGTGATCAGTCACCAGTATGAACTGTCGTCCGTACAGATACTGGTAGAATTTCCGCAAACCATAGATGATGGCTAGGGCTTCCTTGTGGATTTGGCTGTAGTTTCTTTCTGCAGCTGTAAGAGTCTTGGACACATTGGCAATTGGGCGCTCGCTTCCATCCGGATAGCGATGAAACAGTACTGCTCCAATTCCAACGTTGGATGCGTCACAAGCCAGCCCCACAGGCTTATCTGGGTCGAAGTGTACAAGGACTTGATCAGAGGAAAGCACATTCTTCAGCTGTTCAAAAGCTGCTTGTTCCTCTTCTCCCCACTTCCAGGGATTTGCCTTCTTTGTCAGGCGGTAGAGCGGCTCTGCCATAGTAGCCAGGTTTGGGATGAATTTCCCGTAGAATTGTACTGAGCCCAGAAAAGACTTCAAGCTTGAGACATCCGTAGGTGGTGGCATCTTCAAGACTGCCTCGACTTTGGATCCTTTGGAGATTCCTTCAGCCGATAGAGTGTGTCCAAGGTATTCCACACTGGGTTGAGCAAACAGGCATTTTTCACGACGGCATCTGAGTCCTTTGTCGTTCAGACGCGTGAGTAGTCGTTCCAGGTTGCTCAGATGATCTTTGGCATCCTTCCCGCTGGTGAGTATGTCATCTTGGAAGACGGCAACTCCAGGCAGATCACTGGTCAGATTTTCCATGATCTCCTGAAAATAACCAGGTGCTGACTTGATTCCGAAAGGTAGTCGTTGTTGCAGAAGTACCCCACGGTGAGTGCTGAGGGCTAGTCTGCGTTGACTTTCTGGTGCCAGCTTGATCTGGTTGTAGGCATCAGCGAGGTCGATCTTCGTGTAACCAAATCCTCCTCCCAGCTTTTGCATCAGTTCCTCTGGGAGAGGCATTGGGTGACGGTGATCAGCAAGTTGATCGTTGATCCCAACTGAGTAGTCACCACAGATCCGCAGTTTTGGCTTCAGGGCGCCTGCACTGTTTGTCTTACGAATTGGAACTACTGGTGTTCCATAGTCGTTGAACTGGACTGGCTTCCAGACTCCTTTGGCGATGCCTTCTTCGTAGCCTTTGGTCAGGTCATCACGAAGAGCGAAAGGAACCGGCCTTGCCTTGTGAAAAACCGGCTTCGCGTCGGACTTGAACTTTACTTCCAGCTCAAAATCCTTCAGACATCCCAATTCTTCCTTGAAGAGATCTGGGAACTTGTCGCAGAGAGTGTGGCAATCCTTTTGAAGAGAAGCATAAGTTGTGCTGGAGGTCTTCGGATGCGATTCTTTTGCACCCTCGCTCTTGACTTGACTCTCTATGCTCTTCAGTCCAAGGGCATTGTCCACTGAAATTCCCAGAGCCTGGATCGCGTTCCGTCCCAGTAGGTTGAGATCATGGATCTTGGTGACGATGTAGGGAATGGAGCTCTGTTTACCAGTCACTGGGTCCTTAGTCTGGCCCATGAAGGTGCCCAACACTGGTAGGTCGTGCTTGCTGGCAGACTCGTACCGATGTGTGACGTCATCCAGCTTCGGTTTTCCCAGCTGTTTCCAGACTGGCACAGAAACAAAATTTCCCGTGGTTGCGGTGTCCAGCTCCATCGTGAACTGTTGATCCTGGATTGTGACTGGAACGTCCAACCTAGGAGTATCTTGGGGAACTTCGCCGAGGATGGCTTTGACGAGCTCTGCTTTTGTGATACTTTTCACTGAAGATTTTGCAGACTGTCGTCCCCCTTGTTGCTGTTGATGCAGTTTTTTTCCTGCAAACAGCCTCCAAATGTCCTGTCTTCTGACAGTAGTTGCATTTGGAGTCTTTGTAGTAGCAGTCTGTTGCTCTGTGAGACTTTCCACACCTGTAGCACTTTGCTGAATTGCTGGTCGTGGAGTTAGACTGCTGGTGGTTCTTTGGTTGACCCCCTTTGTTGTTCGCCTTGACTTTGTTGACCGGCCTGGGCTTGGAACCGTAGACAGTTTCCTTGGCCACCTTTGCCGCGTCTTCAGTCTCTATGGCGATCTTGACAGCCTTGGCAAAATCCAACTCGGTATCCTTGACCTTGAAAAGAGCCTTCAAGACAGCTTCGTTGTTGACAGAACATATGAATCTCTGCCTAAGAGCTTCATCTTGTGGATCTTGGATCGAAGGAAAGTCACAGGTAGCCGCGTCTTGACGTATACGGGCTGCCAGCTCCTGGAGTGTTTCGCCTGGCTTCCGTTCCATGTTGCTCCAGAACTTGAAACGTTCTCGCACTATGAACAGTTTTGGGTCAAATTGTTCTTTCATGAACTCGACGATTTGGTCCATCGTCAGATCGTTGATATTCATTCTTGGATTTTGTTGAGCAGCCAGATTTGCCAGTTGTTTGTAGATAGCCGGAGTCTGATTTGTGAGGAAGACTTGAGCCTTGCGGTCGTCAGGAACGGCGTTGGCAACAAGAAATGTGCAGAATCTTGACCAGTAGTCAGGCCACAGTTCTGAAGTGGAGTCAAAGGCAGCGAAAGGTGGAATAGCGGCAGTCGAAACAGTAGAAGTGTGAGGACGGGTACTTGCACTGGAATCCCCAGTCGGTGTCTGAACTTGAATCATCTTCATCAACGCACCCATCTGCTCTCTTTGGACTGCTAATTCTTCTTCATGCTGCTTTGCTTGAATTCTCATCTGTTCCTTCATCTGTTCCTTCTGCTGTTCCATTTGTTCCTTCTGCTGTTCCATTTGAATCTTCATCTGTTCTTTCTGCTGTTCTAATTGCTCTCTAAGCAATTTTATCAGCTCCGCTGTCTCTGCCATTGCCAGTCGTCAACTTTCGCTGCTGCAACAGTTGAAGGGGTGCAACTTCTGTAGTTGGAGTTTCTTGAGTACTGGAGAGTACTGTCCCTTCGTAGGTAGATCAATGTCGAATCCTGTCGGCGACGCCAAATATTTCTGTTGTATTTTTCTCCTGCTATGTCGCTCTCTCGGTGCACTCGCAGAGAAGACACGGGATACAACAGGCTAGAACTCCAATACTTTATTAACAGAAGATGCGCAAGAACAAACTCATGAAAGAGGAAGAATCCAGAACGCTGTGCAGTGCCGCTTATATACTAACAGGTCAGATCTAGAACATTCTGCAACATACTGGCAAGTACGGAATCTTTCCAGGGTTACGTAATCTGCTGACGTTACTGCACTCGCATGTTCTGGGATGGTCTAGAAATTTCCATCGAAATGCAGTGACTTTTCGCGATCTCTACAACAGTAAGGAAACGATTTTCCACCGTACCTTCAGTTTGTTAACTTTCTTCCAACCAAAAACGACAACTACCCTCTCCTGGCTTAGCCGTTCCGACACAGCTGTGGCAGACGCTGTGCTGTTCGGCTTGCGTTTGGGCTTTGTTTGCTCAGGGCCAGCCTGTATGAGCCGTGACTCAGTGAGCATGTGGCTACGCATAGATCGTAGACGCAAAAAAAAAAGCTCCAAAAGATCTGTGAGGCTATGTGCCCCACGAATCGATTCTGGGTACTGGTGTGCTTTTGTCTTTGAATGTGCGTATTAGTGTGCGTGCCTGTGTGTGTGTGTGTGTGTGTGTGTGTGTGTGTGTGTGGACTCTATGATACTTTTAATTTACACTGTCCCGAACACTCCAGACAAATGTCCTCTCCGGGACAATAATTACAATTATATTCAATACATGATATTTTCTTCCTGAGTTCAATTAAAACTGATAAGTCGGAAGTTGGCGCTTTAACTTGAAATTCCAAGTCCACCGCTCGAAGTCAGTATACAAAGCATAAGTATCTAGGTATACGTAATGTTACAAATTTTACTGACATTGCTGTTGTCAAGGCAGAAGGCTACAAAAGTCAGGAACCTTGATCTGTACACACGTATCATAGTGACTCTCCCCTCTGCTTGTCATAGCGTCTGAGTGGGTGGAGTGGGTGTTTGGGAGTTTAACGTCCTTTTCCACCACATATGGGTGATATCAAAGACGGGGCAACGATGAAAAAGCCAGCACAAATATTTGGCCCCATCCGGGATACGAACTCACGACCCGAGCATTAGAATTCCAACGCTCTACCATTCGGCCACACCGGCTCCCCTTCTAGCGTCTGAAGTGCACTTACTCCCGAGGTAGTTGTCAAAAGGATAGTTGACGCACACAGCACCACCATGGAGATTGGCGGACAGAACGAACTGAGTGGACGTGATCCAGTCAATGATGAGCTGTGTCTCCTGCTGTATAGGAGTGGTGGTTTGGCGGAAAAAATCCGGGAAGTTTCTGTTCAGGTCATGATCGTTGGCGTTGTTCCTAAGAGATAAAAAAACAAACAAAACGAAACCAAGAAACAAGAAATTTAACAAACAAAATTTTAACAAATGATTTGTTTCTGATCATCGCAAACAAACATTAAACACCCCGTCCAACCCCCCCCCCCAAAAAAAAAAACAAACAAACAAACAAACAAAAAACAAAAAACAAAAAAAACCCAAAAAAACAACAACAACAAAAAAAACAACAACAAAAAAACAAACAACAAAAACAAACATGCACCCCCCCCCCCACACACACACACAAACAACATTAAAAATACCAACAAAACAACAACAACAACAACAAAAAACCAAACAAACGCAACCACCATCACCAACAACAAAACAAATACAAACAGAAAAACTCAAACCCAGAACCCCCCCCAAAAAAAAACAAAACAAAAAAAAAAAAAACCCAAACAAACAAAAACATTTTAAAAAACCAACAAAAACCACAAACAAACAACAAAAACAAAATAAAATAAAAACTCGACCAACAACAACAACAAAACCCACGAAAAACAACAACAAAAACGAAAAACAACAATAAAACTCACAAGCAAATGAACAAACAAAAGACAAAACACATGGTTCTTTGTTGAGTTATACGGGTTTTGTGCAAGTGGTCCTTGACTTTTTGTGAGCAGAATATAGGTATCTATGAGATGGCTTATTCCTATGAACCTGCCAATCCCGTCACACTCTGCGGGCTGAGTGTTGGCCACAGCAAAACCGTCCGGATTCATTGTTGGCAGAATGTGGACTGTGGAGGTGTTGAGCAGGTGTGTCACGTTCTCCATCTGACCGTAATTCGTGACCAGGTATTCAATGAAGTGAAGCAACTCCTCTCGACCAACCACCTGATCAACAGAACACAGGCTGAACAATGATTTTCAATGAAATGTGTGGCTCTGGATTTTTTTTTCTTCTTCTTTCAAATCGAAAAATGCTTTTGTTTTGCATCCATCGGATATTGCAAAACACCTTTACTACAGTCATGTACCTCTCTTGTCTTCTTCACTGACAACCAACCAGCCAAACACTGGCCAACGCAGGCGATTGTTGGAATAGAGGAAAAACGTACTAGACATCATAAATGAACGTACTGAGAAAACAGATTCAAAACACACATAGGGCACACGAGACAAGACAAGTTTTAAAAAAATCGGCTTCATTGTCCTCGTCAGGGAGGATAATACAACAGGCTGGGGAATTTTCAGTCATTTGGAAATTTTCAGCCAAATTTCCCATTCTTTCAGCCAAAAAAGTCAGTTTCAGCCAAAGACAAGGTAGGAGGGAAAAGTTTGCAGACACTATCATGATACATGTGATGCCGTATGGGACAGTCTAACTTCACTTTGGAAGACTTGTATGTCAGTATCAACGCAGTATTTTTCTTTTAGGTGCCAGGAGAGGCTACTAAATGCCTTTCTAATGCTGAAATTTGTTTTCGGAAGTGGGGCATTGCCCCTGTGTTCCCCCCAGCAGGACGCTGCCTCTACACCCCAGTATAGGTTTCAGTCTTTTTTTTTTTTTTTTTTTTTTTTTTTTTCCTCAGCAATTCCCCAGCCTGATACAAGCACAGCAGTCCTTATCTCGATCTGTTAACGCATTTCCTTCCAAGTAAGTCTGGGGTTTTGCACAAGTGGCTTCACTAAAACCATGTCACTAACCATGATTAATGTTGTATGCCAGACAACTTCATACAGCCTTGAACGCTCAAAGGGCTTAAAAATTCCGAAAAAATATCCCCCCCCCTCCCTTACCCGATGGAATACCTTCGAGGGATGTGCCTTTCAATTGCTGGCTGACGCTAGCCCTGTCAACTAAACCTGTCTTTGACAGTCATCGTACGTATATCACACGGCATAAATCTTCCTGCAGACCAAGCAATGCCTGTTCGACTGACCTCGTTTCCGTGCATGTTACCCACGTATTTGACGTTCGGTCTCAGCGTCACGTGGTCTCGAGGGCTCTCTCCAATCGCCATAACCCAGAGATCAGTGCCTGCCGGCGACAGATATAGAAATAAGAGTGGGTCGGTGTTTGAGGCTGTAACGTAATTTTCCACCACATATGGGTGATATCAAAGCACAAATATTTGGCCCCAGTCGCGCCCGAACTCACGCCCCAAGCATTGAAAGACCAACGCTCTTCCGCTCGACTGTCCTGGCTCCCAGGCCGTACAGAAATAGAGACAGGTAAACTTGTAACTTAACAAAAGGGTCGATAGACCAGTGTAGTCAACCACAGACAGTCCACATCACACAGACCCTCTCAAACAAACCGATACACGTACAGCAATGATTAGTGCGTTCATGGTGGCTATTCTCATTGCTGGAACAAGAGGGGGGAGAATGAGAGAGAGAGAGAGCGAGGGAGAGGGAGTAAAGATGGCAGGCTTTTGTTAGTGCAACATTTATTTGTTATCATTATGTTTTATTATTTTGATGGTGACCTATAATTTCCCTTCTGGGATTAATAATTTGAATTGATTTGAATTGAATACTGAATCAAGTGCAGCTCGCAGATTTTCCCCCAAATGCTCGCGCTCTTCAACTAAGGCGATTCTGAATAGCGAGGAGCACTACATCTGCTAAAGTCGTTAGGCGCACGCGTCGACTAGCAGAGCTTCGGACCGTTATCGTTCTCGTTCGCCCAGCCACCGTAGGTCAGTGTGTCGCCGCGTTTAGAGCTCTGCGTGTCACGAGTCAGACTGTTTCAAGCGCACAGACCCTCTCATAAGCTTAAAGACCTCATTGCTACCATTGTTAGGCTCAAAGATTGTTCTGGGCTGGTTTGGTGTGTCTGGTCTCAGAAAATGGGTGTTTAAGAGGACATAACGTTAGAACGTTGTAAATGTGACACTCCACTGATGATTTAGAGCAAACGTTTGTAAACTAGCGGTAGTTCTAAGCGTATTTTATAGATGCTTCATCCCTCATGACCGAAGATTTATCCTGCACCCGATGGGCACTTACAATTCTAATGGCCTGTGCAAGCATTTTTGTATATCTTGTATATATATCTCTTACCTCTCTTAAAAAAAATGTATGTGCATACTCCTTTGAAACTCACAACAAGTTAGTGTAAAGACTGAGTTCTATCACCCACAAGAAAGCTAGGAAAGATCAAAGATCGTCACTGAGTATCTTTGGAAAGGTTTACAATACCCACTGTATCGACCTAAAGACTACTCTGTCGGCAACAACCCTTTCAAATCTGCTCTATGCATTTTTTTTTTTTCAAAACTGGCTACCCCCGCCCCTTTCCCATGCAGTCCTTCTCCCTTTCCGTCGTCATCCTCCTCGCCACCCCCCCCCCCCCCCCCCTCCACACCCCCCCCCAAAAAAAAACAACAACAAAAAAAACAAACAAACAACAACAACTACAAAAAACTCAAAATCAAAATCAAAACAAAAAGCCCCCCCCAAAAAAACAAACAAACAAACAAACAAAAAACAAACAAAATCAAACAACAAAAAAAACCCCAACAAAACACCAAAAAATAAAACCCACAATACATACAAAAAACAGAACAAAACAACAACAACAACAACAAAAAAAAACCAGCTCTCTCTCTCTCTCTCTCACACACACACACACACACACACACACACACACACACACACACACACACACACACACACAACTACAACAAAACACCAAAAAATAAAACCCACAATACATACAAAAAACAGAACAAAACAACAACAACAACAAAAAAAACCAGCTCTCTCTCTCTCTCTCTCTCTCTCTCACACACACACACACACACACACACACACACACACACACACACACACACACAAAACTACAACCATAAAACCCCATCAAAAACAAATCAACCCCCCCCCCCCTACACACGCACACACACACACACAAACAAACAACAACAACAACAAAACAAATATACAACCAAACAAAAACCATCACCACCACTGCCAACACCAAAACAGACCACAAAAAACTATAAAGAACAACAACAAACAAAACAAACAACAATACCACCACCACCACCCCCCCCCCAAAAAAAAAAAAAAAAAAAAAGAAAAAAGAAAAAAAGAGAGCAACAGATCAAATGAATTTTTTTAATAAGTCTCTTACCATTAATGCTCTTGCCAATGGTGTAAAGATGGGTGATGGCGGGGTAGGTCTGCGAAATGTTGGTCAGAAAGGCTTCTAGCTCGTCGGCATCGTGGTAGGCGAAATCCAGGGCCTCGGCAATCTGCGGCCTTGACACGAACAAGGTCAAGGTCAAGACGCATGGCAAGGTCAGTTCGGACAAACGACTGCTTTTCATTGTTTTCGCTCCGAGTGTGTCCTCTGCAAAGCGAAACTGCCGAAGATATGATATCTACACGGTAAACTGTTAAGATAGGTGACATCACGAAATCCATAAAACGTTCTGTAAGGACATGGATCCTTACCGTCGTAACGTCAGTCGAGTACTGAGTTTACGAAATCTCTGAAGTTCCTAGGGCTACACCAGGAAACAGGCAGGACGAAATGTGTCCCTCACTACCAGCAAACGGCCAATGGCAGATTTCACCTTCACCTTATGAGAGTGGGTGGGTGGGTGTTTGAGGGTTTAACTCTTAAGAGGCCGAGCCCGTCCCCCCCCCCTCCCGCCCACTATATGGATTTGTTAAAAGGAACAAACCACTATACACCAAGAGCAGCCACTTCAAGCCACTACATGTATTATGCAAGGCGTGGGCCTTCCCTGCTAGCCCCGAGACCGCTGCAGATTGCACAACTTATATAGTGGCTTGAAGTGGCTCCTATTTACCTAAAGATTACAAGTAAAATTGCGATTTTTGCATGGGCTTCCAAGAGTTAACGCTCTTTTCCACCGCATACGGGTGCCCGGGCAACGCGAAAAAGGCCAGCACGATGATTCATATTTGGCCCCAGCCGCGACTCCAACTCATGATCAGGGCCCGCATGTAAAAGTCAGGGTTAGGGAGTTTAGCCCCGGTGACACAGGATATTTCGGAACCGGACGAATGGGAACCATTCCGATTTATCCTGGCCCTGGTGGCAGGATTTTTCAGAACGATTCCGATTTATCCTAGGATATCCTAGGGTTATCCTAGGATAAATGGGAATGGTTCCGAAACATCCTAGGATTTGGGGGAACCGGTTCCGATTTATCCTGGTTCCGAAATATTCTACGACACCGGGTTAGAGTCTAACCTCGAACTAAACTAACTCTAGGGTTAAATTTTCTGTTTTGTTGTTGTTGTGGTTGTTTTCTTGTTGTTGTTGTTTTGTTTTAAATCAGGAAGCGGGTCCAGTCCACCATGGTGCCTAAGTCGTTCTAGAAGGACGTCTTTCTTTCTTCGCTTCCATTTTTTTAAATTTAATTTTGTTTTGGGTTTGTTTTTTTTTTGTCCTAGTCTGGGTTAGGCCCGTAGCCGTGGGTTAAATTAACCTCGAGTTCTACATACGGGCCCTGAACATTGGAAGTCCCGGCTCCCTTTACCTTCTGAGAAGACATCAAATCACAGGCCACAGCGAAACAGGTGTACTTTGGCACAGGTATAGATTTATCCATTAAAGAAACCATTGCTACCATCATTACAAGGCTTCATACAGGGTGGGTGGAGTGAGGGTGGATGTCTAGGAGTTTTACGTCCTTTTTCACCACGTATGGGTGATATCAAAGACTGGGCAACGAGAAAAAGGCCAGCACAAATATTTGGCCCCAGCCGGGATTCGAACTCACGGACCCGATCATTGGGAGTCCAGTGCTCTACCATTCGGCAATCTGGGCTCCCTTCTTACAGGGAGAATTCCGTTTTGGAACAGATGTGCTTGTGACTGCTCCTGTCCGCCCAAAATAGTCTGTCTCAGATATTAGTAAGGGCTCCCGACGGTTTGGCCGCTGCGCTACTGAACGGCCGTCACCAATGTCATGGCGATGACGCGTGGGTTCGCGCCCAGGTCGAGCTTGTGATATGTGATACCGGTTTTTCCTGGACGCCGGGCTGCTCATCGGGGTTTCTCTCCGGGTTATCCGGCCTTCCTCCCCCAGCGAAATTGTAAAAAAATATAGGATAGGTATTGGGTGGCGCTGCACCGCGGCGACGCGCTTCCCCCGGGGGAAGCAGCCCGAATTTCCCGAAAGGGATAATAAAGTAGTAACCCCCCCCCCCCCCCCCCAAAAAAAAAACAAAAAAAAAACGCCACTGACATCTGAAGGCTGTGGAACAAGGAAAGTCGATCGTCCGTGTAAGACGTCTTCCGTGTTTGTCGATTTTCGCCAGTCGACTGAACGCAAGTCTGTCTGTGTATATATATTTGTGCATGTGTCTTAGCGGTGTGATCCCAAACGCCACCAACACAGGTCAGATCGACCTTTAAGGGCGGGTGGGTGTTTGGGAGTTTAACGTCCGTCTCCACCACGTATGGTTGATATCAAAGACGGTGCAACGAGAAAAAGACCAGCATAAATACTTGGCCCCTGCCGGGATTCGAACTCACGACCCGAACACGACAAAAATATATTGCCGAGGTAGGGGTGGTTTGCATGTAGGGCCAAATATCTATAACAAGACTTCTCCAAATTACTCATCATCCCGGCATCACATTTTTTTGTCCCGTTTGACAACTGCACATATGACAGGAACTACTGCACTATTATAGCTTTCGTATTAAGAATAACAGAGCTTTTAGGTAAACATTTTTTTCTTCAAATTTCTGCGAGAAGCACCGGTCAAAAGATTTCCAATTTTGCGACTTCGTAAGCACAATTCAAGGTATTCGAATCCATATTTCACCAGCCCTCTAGATCTTCCAGATTTTATTTAAAAATTAATTCGGTCAGGGAAGTCACAAAAGCAACAGGAAAATCACAAGACATGAACAAACATCCTCTGTTAGACGAGCAGCGTGAGGCTGACGTCAAATGTTTAGTTCACAGACAAAATCTGTAAATACCGTCACTGCCTCCGACATTTCACCAGCCCTCTGCATCTTCCAGATTTCATGTAAAAATTAAGTCAGTCGGGGAAGTCACAACAGCAACAGAGAAATCACAAGACATGAACAAACATCTTCTGTCAGACGACCTGCCTGAAGCTGACGTCGAATGTTTAGTTCACGGAAATGACATCATCTCCCCCCCCCCCCCCCACACACACACACACTTTCTGTATGTCGACCTGTGTGATACTGACGTCAAATGTTTAGTGCACGAGATTGACCGTCTCTCTCTCTCACTCTCTCTCTCGCCTAAGAAACTGGATCCGCTATGGTGTAGCGAATCTAGTGTCTTCGGTAGGTCTTACAGATTTGAAAGAAAGAAAGAAGAAAGAAAGAAAAAACAAAAACAAAACTCACCGGCAACAATACCAACAAAATAGCACGAAATTGGGAGAAATAACTTTATGGCATGGGGCCATTCCTCTTTGTTTTTCTTTTGCCTGCATGAACAATGTGCACGTGTACTTGTGTTCCATTCTGCCGACCCGTCCCGTGTACATAGAATGGGATTTTTAACGTGTAGACATGATGATTATTTATGCATGCACGCGTACACAAAGGTAAGACAGGCACTGTAAATGAGTCTGCACGTAAATTTGGCTCAGTCTGGTGAGAGAAAATCCCCAGACACTTTCCTGTCCACCAGAGAATTCGAACCCGTCAGCCGTTACGTCAAGATCTGTAGCCCGGACACCTTCATGAATCACGGAACCAAATTTCCAAATACCAGCAAAAGAATAGCCATAGGCGTGGCTTTCGGAGTCATACACTGTTACACAAAAGAACAGTTCTCCTTAGAATTGTACATAACTCACCTTGCAGTGCCGGTCAAAGCGCGTAGAGACGAACTCACCTTGTGTGCGGAGGAAACAGTAACTGTTGTTGAGATTCAGGGAGCCACAGCTCTCTGACACACCATGCACTCAGCGGTCCACACACGATTGTCAATATGATGTTTATAGGCAGTAAAGGGGCGGGTATGAGGTCGGGTACAATCCACTGTTACAATACATGTATATTGAGAGGCAAAAGAAACTGTTCACCGCATTCAAACCTGAGGAAACAGAACTGGTGAAAATTTGTTTACAGTTCCAGGTAGAGAGTTCATTTACTTCAATTCCGGTTCAATTCAATTGTGTGCTCACACAAATAGCCAGAATGATACAGGCTGGGGAGTTGCTGAGGAAAACAAAATTAATGCTCAAACCTAAGCCGGCAGCGCCCTGCTGGGGGACCACCCTACTTAATAAAAGAAACTTTTAGCATATTTAAAGGCATTTAGTAGCCTCTTCTGGTACCCAAAACTAAAAAGTCCTACTGTATGTATATATTAAACAGGTTTCACAGAAGTCAACTTTTTTTGGCGTTTGTAATTGCGTATGGATCTCATCTGGCCTGCCGATTTTTCGAGGGGTCTCTGGTTGTGGTGAACACTGCATAGCAACGTTGCACATCTGAAACTGTAATTTGTGTGATGCAGGTAAACGTATGGTACACAGCAAGTTCACGAAAACCTGGTCAAACCTAAGAGGATCGCGACACTACTCCAAAATTAGCAGCATGAACAAGTTATTCGCTTAGGTTGTTTGTATGGTGGATGCTTTTTTGTTGCCTCTAAATACATAAATCGTAAAGATCTAAACTAAAGATCCAGCAATCACCACTCACACACACACACACACACACACACACACACACACACACACACACACACACACACACACACGTTTTGTTTGGCACAGGCGGCATGTTTCACATTGATCTGCTTAAGTACGACCATAGTATTGTTTGATCTTCCGTGTGAAGACATTGAAGATGAATGACACGTTCTATTATTAGTGTGGACACAAAGTTTCAAAACAGAATGACAAAAACAACAGCAACAAAACCCCAAACCAATCAATTATAAAGGAAAAGAAAAAAAATAAACAAAAAACAACCCGCTTCAACAAAATGACTGGTCTCCACAATACCCAAAGAGGTGTTGGAGTTTTCAGTTGGTCCCTATTTTTTCTACTTTTTCAGCTATCAACAACAGCAAAACCAAACCAACCAAACAATCAAACACAAACAATACCTTGTTGTCCTAAGAAGGAAAAAGGTACCAGTCTCCACAATACCCAAACAGGTGTAGGAGTTTTCAGCTGGTCCCTGTGTTTTTTCTACCTTATTTGTCAGTATCATCAGACGACGCACCAGATGTGCCTTCATGACGAAAGAGAGAAAGAGACACGAGGTCAGGTGATTCTTATATTTAAACAAACAAAACAAACAAACAAAACACAAATATATATACACCTTGTTGCCTTAAAAAGGACAAAAAAGAAGAAAAAAAAATAAAAGAAGCGCATCAATAAAAGGACTGGTCTCCACCATACCCAAACAGGTGTTGCATTAGCTGTCATGATATTGTAGCTATGTGCGAAAATTAGCCCTGCTTACGGGCCACCGTTGCTAAGATAATTATGATCTAATATGATGATATGATCACAGCTACCGCGCGCTTCAGGTCCAGCAAAGGGAGTTGGGGGCCAGCTGTGCTGCCGGTTTGCAGTCCGCGGTGACCTTGAATGCGTAGCAGGCCGTAAACAAGTCTACACGTGAACTGACCCGATTTGGTGAGGAACAAATCCTTGAGGATATATCACACACCAAAGTCCTGCCCACCAGATCTTTCAAACCTGGTACCTCAGGACACGCAGATCGGACGCCTGAACCACTCGGCCAGACCCACTTCTGAAGGGGACTGCCTTACAAATTTTAGCTCAGTATTTAAGTAGTAACTCGAGAACCCTATCAGATCCTCATAGACCTTCCTGCAACGGTGGAGCGCCACCAAATACCTGTCCATGTGTTTTTGTGTGTTTTTTTTAAATTTTGCTGGGGGAGGAAAGCCGGATAACCTGGAGAGAACCCTTCTATGAGCAGCCCGGTAGCCAGGAAAAACCCGTATCACATATCACAAGCTCGACCTTACGATTTAGCGCCGTGACAGTGGTGGCGGCCGTTCAAGTTCAGTAGCGCAGCGGGTAAGACCGACGCGCTCACTACCCGTTAGACCACCGGTCACCCCGGTATCAGAAAACTTCAGACTCTGCTATACTCAGCTCACACCAGGCAGGTTATGCTTTGAGTACAAAGTACGGGTAAGCTTTACATGGCTCAGTATCGAAGAATTCTCTCCAGGCCCCACGGCTGTAGGGAAATCGAAATTAGGTAGACGGGTAGCGACACACTTCCCTAAAGGAATGATAAACTTCTGAAAAAAGGGGGATTTGAGGGGAGGGTGGAGTGGGAGGTGGTTAGGAATGATTGGAGAAAGGAAGGAGGGAAGGAAGAAGTTTGGAATGACTTTACATCAGATGTGTATGAGAAGTGGAGCTATCAACGCTTGTAACGTAAAGAGACGGCGGTTCAACACTTGGGTCTGTCTCGTACTGGGTACAACCTGTCTTTCTGTCGGGATATTGAGGCGATACACAATTATCTGCGCCAAGCAACTGAAGCACGTGCTCTTTTCTCACATGCCCGGATCGCAGACAAATGCGGGTCACCTCCTCTGCTGCAGCCGGCGTCCACTTGGGGATCTCAGAGTGCAGCTTGGCCAGCATCTTCTTCATACGAGCTGCTTCTCTCTGTTTCTCCCATCGCTCGGCAAGGCCGTTCAGCGTGTAGAGAAACGGGTTGAGGGCAGAGTTGAGAGGTAGTACAAAGATGGCGGACCAGACATTGGCCTCATCGGGGATGGGTATACCATGATTGGCCAAAAGCCCCAACAGACCGATAGGGAACCAGCACAGGAAGTCGGTGAATACGATCAGAAAGAGACGGCGTGCTATGATAAACTCTTGCTGACGTCTGTCTGTACCGAACTTTGAACTCGCATCCCGCACTGACCGAAAGATGAGAATCTGGCAAGCACCAATCAGAAGAAAGAGAACAAAGTTGAGGACGATGAAGACCCCAAAGGCGTACTGCTGTCCCTGGTACTGTTGCCGTGTGATGGGCAGTGGTAGGCAGATGCCGCTCTGTCCGTAAAACTCCCACTGAGCCATCAGGGGCACAGCGGCCAAGGAAATGCCGACAACCCAGGCCATGCCACAAGCTAAAGCAGCTGACAAGACATTCATGTGAATACTGCGCTTAAGAGGAAAACACAAGACCAGGAAACGATCTAGTGTCACTAGACAGATAACAAACGCCGACACTTCCGAGGATACAAAACCCAGAAACCCTGCTATCTTGCAAACACCACTTTGTTTCCATTCTGATTCAGTGGACACGTACACACCTCGTAAGGACATGTCAGCTGTCCCAATCACCATCATGTAGACCCCCATCAGGAAGTCAGAGACACACAGATTGACCACCAGCAGTCGTGAAGTCTGCTGAGTCCTTTGTTGAGTCTTAGAACACAGTCTGTACAGTAGGGAACCAAGATTGCCAACAACAGCCATAACTACGAAGCCCCAAAGAAACACACGAAAGACATCAAAACGTAAAAGATCACTACAAGAAGACAACTCGTCTTCAGGCGCATAACATTCTGACAGAGACAGGATGAAATATGGACAGCATAGTTTGTGATTGTCCGAGTACAGAACCTGCAGCTGATTCAAGCCTCCGAATACATCTTTACTAAAAGACTCAATTTTATTATCACGAAGATCCAGCACTTTCAGCCGCGATAAAGGCCAGAGAGAACGGTCTTGTATGGAAGTGATGTTTGTATGTCTGATAGAAAGCTGCTGCAACATAAACAGTTCTGCTTTTAGTATCAAAGAGGTGAACGATGAATCAACTGTTGAAAGTAAGGGGTTACCTGAAATATTTAACGTAATCAATCCTGGAAGTTGCTCTAAGTTTATAAAACTGAGCACTGACAGTGCGTTAAAGCTGAGGTCAAGGTCGTTCAACATGTGCATGTTTTGAAGACTTACGTTACTTAGTTGACAAAATGAAAGGTTCAGGAAGAGAAGATACTCCATAGCGTTTACATCATCAAGCAGAGGTTGGTTTGTCCCGCTCAAGTCTAGATATCGCACGTGAAGGTGCTGAAGGGGATCAAACATTTCCCGGCAGGTATACGCGTAACCTTCGCACGTGCAATTGTCGGGACAGGTCAGGTCACAATAACGTTCATCGTCCTTGTTCGGACAGTGATGAATACCGTCACACACATGGTCTCCATGAACACAGAGTCCCACATCTTGACACCGATAGTACCCAGGACACGTCACGTTTTCCTTGGCGATGTTTTCGTCCTCTCCGAGTAGGCAGTCCTGTTCCCCGTTGTATATGAGATAAGATGGAATACACAGACCATTGAAACAACTGAAATGATTGTGAGAACAGTTTCCCATTAACATGCTTAGGACCGACATACCTCTTCCATCCAGTTTGAGTATTGCAGGAATACTATCGTAAATACGCCCCAAATGCGGCATACCGAAAGGACATGTATCGAAATAATACACATACGAGCTAGGAAGGCATCCCACACCAGGACACTTGACCATACCAGGTGTACATGTAGCGCAGTCTTTCTCGTCCGTATCATCAAAACAGTCAGGCATTCCGTTACAGTGTAGTGACGATGGTATAATCTGTGAACTTTCACATACGAACGAGGTATCTGTAAGGGGAGATAACCGAGGTCTCAAACAGTCTAATTCGTCGCTTCCGTCAGGACAGTCTGGGTTGCCGTCACAGACAAGAGTGTAGTGGATCGACTCCCCATACTGACAATGAAACAATGGCAGGTTTGAAGGGGACCAGCCCATGTCCGGAGATGTTAAATCAAAGTCTTTCCAAAGACACCTGTGAAACAACTGTACCCGTGACCCATCAGGGCATCGCTTGGTTGGAAATCGGTCGATTTTTACATCTGTATTTAGAAAATCATGTCTTAACAAACCTTTTCGATCATTCTGTAGCAGATTTTCTCTCATGCACACATATCCAACTGGTACAATAAGAGACAAAGAACACTGTATGGATACAACGAGCGTTTCGGGATAGACTGACAGCATGGCACAGTCCTCAAGCGGGCCGTCCCTGTACATAGCATTCTGATTGTAAGCTATAGGACTTCCCTGATCTCCCCACTGCCAGATATATTTATACAGGTGACGAAGTTTGGTCGATACAGGCTTGACTTTCTTCAGGCCGATCACGGCGTTACGGAACCCGCTGGCTTTAATCATGTCTTCTGCTAGTGCCATGCCCTCCTTGTCTACCAGTTTAGCCAGTGTTGCACCATGATCATTTTTGCACGCCTTCTCTGCTAGAAGCGGGTGTGTTGACAAAGGCGTCCCGTGAGCAAGGCGCCAGTATTTCTTAAAGAATGCCTTCAGACAATATTGTCCGTATGGTATCCAGTCTCCACACGATCCATCTCCTCTGTATGAACAGTTTCTCTCGTCTGCCCCATTCACACACTGCTGTATCATATCACACCTCAGATATTCTGGAATCGTTTCAGTGCAGTTATATTTTAACGCACTATCTATTAAGGTATTGTATACAGTCCTTTGTCTTGAAGGCATTTTGTTAAGCGGATGAGCCAGATAGTCCACGTCAAACAACACTGGCTCAACTGCAGTCGAAATGGATGTAATTATCGCCATGTGGTTAGTATAGGACAGTATTGGATCAAGACCGTGGGAGTTAATATTGGTATTCTCATCAAATGACCGAATCAAAGTTTTCGATGTATATGATAAATCAGCCGTAGACTGCTCGGAATTCAGACTGTGAAACTCTAGCATTTTCCCGGTTCCGCCTACATAAAGTGTATTAATTTTCACCGTGACGGCGTATTCTGGGGGTAATATTATGTGCCAGGTGAAATTAACCCCCGCGCAAGGCATTTTGCGGCCCGTCCACTGTATGTGTCCTGTTAACTGTGTGAATGTAGACGGGGGTAAGCAGGCATTATCAAAACGTGTAGTTGAAGCTTGTGTTGGGATCATGGAAGATTGTGTCGTCTGGTGTGTGCTCTGTTGTACGATAATTTCTATGTCTCTGGTTTCATTTACATCAGACATTGCTAGGTGGTTCTGGGACTGGGCTGAAATATTCGCCTTCCACGCTGTTGTCAAACTTCCAGAGAACTGTGCTTCACTCGACTGGATTTCAGCGCCAGCTGTGGCCATGTTATCTGTTCCGGGGACGGTAAAAACACTGTATGCTGTCTGTGGCTCAGACACTGACTTCGGCTCAGACTGTCTCCCGGCATTGATCTGAGAGCTTGCTTGTCGTGTTACAACAGTAGTTGGGTGATCGTCCTGTGTACTTGAGAGAAAAGCTGGCAGAAGCAGAAGTAGGATGACGTGTATAGGGCCCTTTAAGAAGATATCCACGGCCTTTGCCATATCTATTTTCAATTTGTATTACCTGAGGAAATGAAGGTATCCAAATGGACGTCTTTCTTGAAACAGGAAGGTATGGTTTGATTTCGTGTTTGTAAGATCAAGAAGCCACACGGGAATGGCTGCTGTGATAGAGCATTTTAAATATATGTATAATCTAGGAGGTAGACTAAGGTGTGTGTGTGTGTGTGTGTGTGTGTGTGTGTGTGTGTGTGTGTGTGTGTGTGTGTGTGTGTTTGATATTGAAAATAAAAATAAATCTTAAACATTATTTTCCACTATAAAAACTTACACCCGAGTCCAAAAACGCGTTTTGAAGTGCCCGACACACACACACACACACACACACACACACACACACACACACACACACACACACACACACACACACACACACCTTTATCCCTTGACATCCTTGACAAGTAAAGGAGGATATTGTTTTTTATGGTGTGACATAAAGTATACATTTTTGCGAAAACTGCCAATCTTTAGTCACAAAACTACGAGTTATAAAAAAACGTTGTTACATACTTTTAGACGATTTTTCACACGGAAAACTGAAAATACATTATTGGAAGTTAGAAAAAAATATTAGAGACTTTACAAAGAAAAATAGAAAGTTATTTTGAGAAAACTTTGTAAAGAATATTACAAATAATTCATAAATATGACACTTCTTAGTCACAGTTGCCAGTGTGTGTGTGTGTGTGTGTGTGTGTGTGTGTGTGTGTGTGTGTGTGTGTGTGTGTGTGTTGAAGCCGCGCAAGCCACAAAAACTAATTCGCGGCTGAGTGTGCCTGCATGTGACAAACCGCATTTATGGGGTGTTCATTAATTATGTTTGCAGTTTTTAAATTGTATTTTCATGTGTAGTGATAACTGTTCACTAGTGTGATAGGTAGTACTGCACTGTACTTTACTTGGTGATTTTCGTGATTATTGTGTTATGTAGGTCAAGGTGCATGCCAGGCGGCCGCAACAAGAGGCAAGCTGCCAGTGAAGCTGAGACATTTTGCACAGAAGTCGAGCACAAGTGACGCGAGCGGATTTGTGTGAACTGGCTCTCTGGCCTGAACAGAAAGTACACGTGCATTACTCCAGTGAGGCCTAAGCGGAAAGGAGACATTTAAAACAAACAAACAAACAAACAAACAAACAAACAAACAAACAAACAAACAAAAAACACTTCCTGTCAGCTGCGTGTTCTGGAAAGGTATGTGCATGGTAATTTTTGTTTCTAGATTAAAGCATTTTGAGGGGTGACTATGATGCCTGAGGCTAACAGCTATACTATATAGGCATTTGGAGACCTCGTGCGGTTGTTTTTTCGGTCACATTGTTCTGGGCTCTTTTGGTAGTAAGTGACATTGTACCACCTAGACACTGCACAGTGAGAGCTTATCTGACAGGCTAGCACTGGGCCAGCAGAAGGATATACAATTACAATGGCGCGGCTAACACGGGCACAAGGCGAGGGGCTTGTGGCACGGCTAACACGGGCACTAGGCGAGGGGCTGGTGGCACGGCTAACACGGGCACAAGGCGAGGGGCTGGTGGCACGGCTAACACGGGCACTAGGCGAGGGGCTGGTGGCACGGCTAACACGGGCACACAGCGAGGGGCTTGTGGCACGGCTAACACGGGCACAAGGCGAGGGGCTGGTGGCACGGCTAACACGGGCACTAGGTGAGGGGCTGGTGGCACGGCTAACACGGGCACTAGGCGAGGGGCTTGTGGCACGGCTAACACGGGCACTAGGCGAGGGGCTTGTGGCACAGCTAACACGGGTACTAGGTGAGGGGCTGGTGGCACGGCTAACACGGGCACTAGGCGAGGGGCTGGTGGCACGGCTAACACGGGCACTAGGCAAGGGGATTGTGGCACGGCTAACACGGGCACTAGGCGAGAGGCTTGTGGCACGGTCAGTGAAAGAATCTGAATTTTTGACCGCTTACGCAGAGTGCAAGACAGTATTATGTCGCATTCAGAGGTCTACTGCTGGTAAGACTATTTCGAGTGTGCAGGCACACTCACAGGCCATACTGATCCAGAACAGAAGCTGACTTCTTTGAAGCCTTGTTGTTCGTCCGTCGCGAGGGATTACCTCCCGTCCCCCCTTCCCCTCAAGGAAAAAAATCATATGCTGCTAACTGGTTTATTGCGCTTAGGAGATGAAAAGTTGCAATATTTGCTATAAATGCGCTTAGTATTAATCTTTATTTTTTACCTAGCTGTAATTTCTATTTGTTTTGTACGCTTTTTTGTAACCGGGAGTTCGATAAATTATCACGAAGGTGCAGCGTCTCCTGCATGCCGTAGGTTTATATTGCCCCGTAGACCTGTTTGCATCATTTGTCCAACGTTACATTTTTTTTTCACGTAGTGCAGGCACACTTAGCCGTGAGTTAGTCTTTGGTGCTTGTTCGGCTTAAACACCGAAAAACTCACTCACTACCCCCCCCCCACCCCCCTTCCAAGGGGAAAAAACCTAACCAAAATAAAAAAACGAAAAACAGACAAGAACAATAGGCGAAGACTGTTCGCAACTAAAAAGGACGAAATCGTCTGGCTTGACCGGCCTCCGTCCATTTATTCATTCCCCAAAATACAACACACTACAACCCAAACACGTCCGAAAAATCCATACATCAGTAAGTTTGAAATGCTTTGAAATAGTAGAACTCACAATAGAAGTCGGTGAACGCTAAAACTGACATAGAAGAAGACAAACTGCGGCCACATTTGATCATAACACCAATACAATGACACATAATCAAGGAGAGTTTCATGTCGGATGACGAAGCAAATGACGTCAAAGTATGTTGACGTTGAACGCAAGTCATTTTAGTCGTCAGGGGCCAGAGATACGGTCTAGGCTGGAGCCAAATATTTGTGCCGGCTTTTTATGTTGTTTCCATAGTAATGGAAACAACATCATAGGACGGGCTAAATTTTCCACTTTCATAGACAAACTGCTTGCGCGGCGTTAAGCCCTAAATAACTAACTAACTAACTCATAGGCAAACATCTGTGGTACAAACGCACGTCACTGCCGATCTCCCGCAGAGACGATTTTGCAAGTGTAACTCTGACAATGACGTAGAAAACGTGCGTCATCGATGCTGACATGTACGGTGCGCCGAACGCGCTTTTCCTCCTCAGTGAGTGCCGTCTGTTCGTATGTGTGTGCGTGCGGTGTGCGGTGTGCGTGTGTGTGTGAATTGTGTCCAGGCCCGTTTCTTCGAAAATACTCAACCGAATGGCTTCAAATTTGGGGTATCCAAATATATCAAAATGTTACATTAGAGGAACCAAGCGTGTGATGATTGCTTAAGTGATTTGGGAGTTATCGCCCTTTTGAGACAAGTTGGTTGTCTTTCGTGTACAGGCGTAATATTTATTTAAATCACTCAATTTTTTGGCAGTAGATAGCGTGCGTGCGTGCGTGCGTGCGTGCGTCTAAGGCGAGAGAGAGAGAGAGAGAGAGGGTCTCTTCTCCGATACCAGTAAGCAATCGTCTGTCAGTCAGGTCTGCGGGAAGTAACTCTGTCAAAGGGGAACGACTTTATTTCAAGAATTCATTCACCCATGTAGAACCTCGCATACGCCAAAAAGTTTGTGACGTCAACCAGCTAGGCGAGCTCACACGACCTCATGTGTTTGGGTTTTTGCAAGTGCATTGAGGCACGGAAAGGGTTTCCAGTACTTTCTTTATGTCAGCATGCTTGATGTCAGAGAGCTTGCGTTCGTGTGCGCGCGGGCTGCATACATGACACAACGACTACGACTGTGACTACAGCAGGTCATTGAATGGAAACAACATATTGGGCTGGTGGCCATCTTGTTTTAGTTGTCAGGGGCCAGAGATACGGTCTCGGCTGGAGCCAAATATTTGTGCTAGCTTTTTCTTCGTTACCCCGTCTTTGATATCACCCGTATGTGGTGGAAAAGGACGTTAAACCCCCAAACCCCCACCCACCCATCCACCCAGAGATACGGATAGCGTTATGACCCAAGTGGGAGATGAGCTCCACTGAACTAAGACTAAACGATTAGTACACACTACATTAAGACATAGGTGAGTTTACGACTGATTTCGGACTAATCGTTGATGCACGCTCATGATAGTCCCGGCGTAATCAGTTTGAGATTAGAGCTAAGACGCAGACTAGTGGACATTTTGTTTCATGCATCTGGCTAAATCCGAACGAGAACTGTCAGTGATATCGTATGCTGTGTGCTTCATTTGGTGGTAAGGTCTAAGCGTCGTGGATTGTATTGACACGTAGACCCTTTTATCATGTGATGGCTCAAACCGGACCGTGATGTCGTACGTTGTGTGAGTCACACGGCACAAGGACCTAAGCGTCATGGATTCGATAACCACCTAGACCCTTTCAGCATAATTATGATGGTAGAGATAGCGAGCACAAATTCACTATTCACAGACTAGTCAATAGCCAATCAGCTGTCGGGTTTTCTCCAAATTTCTCCAAACTGATAACTATCGGTTATCGTAAGTTGACGATATCAAGATTTATCACCCTTAGCGGCCTTTCTTCCTTTGATCTCAACTGTGGAAGAAGTGTCCGTCTTGTACTAGTACTGGATAAATCATGTGACACAGCCCAACATCACATGGCAATGAGGCATGGTTCCCCGCCAGAAGGTTCTTTCGTTCAGATAGAAAGAACAAAGATACAACCTTTTTGGCAGAGAACCATCGCCGAACTTGTGCATTACTACTCTCCGGCGTGAACTCTCTCCCTGTGTCATTACGATGGACAGTGGAACATTTTGGTTTTGACTCGTATTTTGATCGTATTTTGCAATTTGCTTTGATTTGCGTCTTGGACCACAACACTCGTCGGTGTACAACAGCTTGATGGGGAATAACAGCTAATTATCCAAGAATTGAGACGATTGAAATTTGCAAATTGCAAGAAACAAAATGCGGTGTGAGCGTAATAACTGCTTTTGTTACTGACTCTGGGGGGGGGGGGGGGGGAGGGGGGGGGGAGCCGGGGTGGCCGAATGGTAGAGCGTTGGACTTCTAATGCTCGTGTCGTGAGTTGGTATCCCGGCTGGGGCCAAATATTTGTGCTGGCTTTTTCATCGTTGCCCCATCTTTGATATCACCCGTATGTGGTGGAAAAGGACGTTAAACCCCCAAACATCCACCCACCGACTCAGTGCAATGCCGCCATCTTTGCATCTCGGTAACGCGGGGTTAGCGGACTTATCAACCCGGAATTGGCCCAGTAGTGAGAACCCCGTCTTTGGCTCGAAGACAAAGCTAACCTCGACTCGTGCATGCAAAATTTTAATCCTAGAGCTAAATTACATTGAGGTTAGACTTTAGCCCGGGGTTACAATCCCTAACCTCGAGTTTTGAATGCGGGCCCCGGTGTAATCCTAGTGAGACTAGAGCTGAATCTCATTCTGTCAGTGATATCGTACGCTGTTCCAGTCATTGGCGAACGGGCCCAAGCGTTGTGGGTTTGACAGGCACCTTGGCCCATTTAGCAAATGACGGTGTAGATTTTGAACACGATGTCACTATTTACAGGTGACTCATTAGCCAATTGGCTGTAGGAATTTCTCTTTCTTTGCAATATGTATATAATTTGATGTGTCAGGAGACGAAGTGTACTAAGCACGAAAAACCAGATAGTAAACATCTAAAATCTCATTCCAGTACAAGCCCAGTTTTCTATCTTGCAGTGCCCAAAGTCTCTTTTTCGTCATATACATATAATATATAAAAGCAAGGCTTGCCTGAACACACGATCTTATCAGTAACACATCAATTGTTGGCTAGTTACAATGCGGGCCACGCGTTGCTGGTTAGACTAAAGGAAGGGACTGATTTATCTAAACTTTACACTCTTTTGGCGTTTTCGTTCTTTGCTTCTGTTTACTTTCATGTAGCAAGAAATCCTAGCAGTCCTCCTACACACTCGCATACAAGAAGAGCACCAGAGACGCCAGCAAGCCAAGAGCTGCTGGTGGTGACGGAAGTGAGTTAGCAGCTCCGGAAAGTCCCCCAGCCTCTCTGTCAATTGTGACGTCAACACGAGTGACGGCACCGCTCACAACCGCAAAGGGGATGACCTTCGGGTCACATCCACTCATGGAAACCTGGAACAGACAGTAACATGAACAGAGGCAGCTTCTACCGATGACTGATTCAGTCCATCTGCTGTTTTGTTTTCGAAATCACTGTCAGTCGTTTGTTGAGAAGGAATATTATCGTTTACGTTTTTACATGTGTGTGTGTGTGTGTGTGTGTGTGTGTGTGTGTGTGTGTGTGTGCCAGTGTGTGTGTGCCAGTGTGTGTAAGCTGTGTAGGTGTAGCATTCACTCTTATGTCATTGTTCGAATATTGCTGTGCTTTATGCTATCTGTGTGTTGTCAACTGTGTTTGATTTTCATCAAGCACGGTGCTTAAAAAGGCTAACGCTACCATGTGCTGGGGAGCCGGGGTGGTCGAATGGTAGAGCGTTGGACTTCTAATGCTCGGGTCGTGAGTTCGATCCCCGCTGGGGCCAAATATTTGTGCTGGCTTTTTCATCGTTGCCCCGCCTTTTATATCACCCTATGTGGTGGAAAAGGACGTTAAACCCCCAAACACCCACCCACCCACCCGTTACCATGTGCTGTGATCACACCGAACGCTCCAGTAGTGTAACAAGTCATAGAATATCAGTGTTCAACCACTCGCTTAAAGCGTAAACAATAATTATTATATCGCATTAATATAGTACATTTGTAGAGCGCGGAGTTCTGCTTCGAAAAGCACTCAGTGCGCTTTTTGCTCACGCACACACACAACATTCACACGCACACATCTATACACATCAATACAGGCGGTGGAGTTCGAAAAGATGTGTTTTGAGTCCTGCTTTAAACTGTAGGAGGGAAGGGCTGTTTCTCAGAGAAGATGGCAAGGAGATCCAAATGTGGGTTGCACAATAACTGAAAGAACGTTGGCGAAATGTTTTGAGGCTGACCCGGGGGACCTTAAGTAGCTTTTCTGAGGATGAGCGGAGAGTGCGGGATGTTTCGTACGTGGTGAGCTTATCAGAAAGGTACTGGAGAAGTGATTGGTCAAAAATTTTATGACGGAAGGCTAATGTGGCAATCTTGTACTGAATACAAAAGTTTTCGCGAAAAAGTGCCGTTTTTTCGCGACAAAATCGACTTTTTCGCGAAAAACTGCTTTGTTGCGATACTTGCGCGGCGTTAAGCCCTATATGACTAACTAACTAACTAACTTGTTGCGAAACAACTGCATTTTTGTCTGCTTTCGCCAATCATACTATTCAAAGTCTGCTGACCGTGCAGACTTCACTTCCTAATTTTATGAGCGGGCTCGATCGGAACCTGTGCAAAATGCTTCCACATCAAACAATTAACTGAGGCTGATTTGGTCTCTAAGTGTGGGACATCTGTGGTTAAACTCTTAAAGTCTGACCTCGTTTGTGGCACACAGTGCAGACAAACCTCGGACACAGTCCGCCCAGAAACAGATTTAGACGCGCCCATTTTTACATAGTGGCTGACCTTCGAGCTTCCTCTTTAAAGAAATCAAATCTTGAATAATTACCAGAAGCCTGTAGTGTCCAGGCAGAAGCAGTTTCCAGTACTCGCCGTGACTGGTTGTCTTAGACGAGATGAGTTCCCGCCCTTGAATGGAAATGACCGCCCCTTCCACTGGGTTGTTGTTCTGATCTCTCACGATGCCCCGCACACCTGAGGAATGAGAGTGATAAAATACGTTAACGGAGTTTACACTGTTGTATCCAGTTTAGCAGTGGTATGATTAGCGAGTGTGCTAGTTTGTTGTGATGTTTGTTGTCACGAAAAAGCGTGATGTTCGTGACTTTTGTCTTTTGTAGGGCAATGTACATGCCAGGAGGCCGCAACAAGAGGCAAGCTGCCAGTGGTGCTGGGACATCTTGCGCACAGGTCGGGCACAAGTGACGTGAGTAGATTTGAGTGAAATAGCTTTCTGGCCTAAACAGAAAGTACTCTTGCATTACTCCTGTGAGGCCTGAGCGAAAAGGAGACATTGAAATTTTTGTAGACTCGTGTGAGGTGCGTGTCTTTGACTGGTCTGTGCATGGTAATGTTTGTTTCTAGACTGGAGCATTTTCAGGGGCGACTATGACGCCTGAGGCTAATAGGGAATGTACAGGCACTTTGGGGCCTCGTCCATTTGAATTTTGTTTTCTTTGGCCTGAGATCAGAGCAGAAATATACGTCTGATTATCGGTGAAACCAACAAAGTCGAAGACAACAAAGCGAAACATTAAAGGCATCACCATACGTACCCATGTTGACCTGCATGAGATACAGCAGTAGAGGGTCCCTATCTGCTTCCCAGTGCCGCTGTAGTTCACTAGCAGGTGGAAACTTGCAGCACGACACTTCCAGCGTCACCTCCAGACATCCTGCGTTGATGTAGTTGTAATCCTGCATTCCGCCTATTGACAGGATAACAATTTCCATGCACACACACCACACACACACACACACACACACACACACACACACACACACACACACACACACACACGACTAGCTGTCACCATCAACGCCAGCACCAATATATCTCAATTTTGGGTACACTCTTGCTTCGCTTGCGCATGACTTAGCCGCTAGGTAACTGAATAAATAAGTCTGCTTATTAAATTTTGACGGTGAATGATTTAGGCTATGGAGAGAAAAAGAAACCCAACAACACATTAACAGAAGAAAATGTATTTTTATAAAAAACAAAACAAAACAAAAAAACCCAAAAAACAAACAAACAAAAAACAAAAACACAAACAATAACAAACTCCCCCAACAATAACAAAACCAATAAGAAAACCAACAACACACAAACAGGCATATTAATTTTATAAAAAAGCAATATTCGAGTGAGCGGCGGTTCAGTATGAACTGTCGACAGCCTCTACAGACAGACGGGGGAGCCAGTATAGCCAAACGGTACAGCGTTGAACTTTCAATGCTTGGGTGGTGAGTTCGAATCCCGGCTGGGGCCAAATATTTGTGCTGGCCTTTTTTCTCGTTACCCCGTCTTTGATATCATCCATACGTGGTCGAAAAGGACGTTAAACTCCCAAACACCCACCCACGTACCCTACAGACAGACAGGCGTACTTACGAACACGAGGTCCAGTGATGATCGCAGTAGCTGTATCTACCAACACCCCCCCCCCTCCCCACCTCCATTGGCGCACTAATTGGTACTTCACATGACACCTGCTAACCTGTTAGTGGGTACCACTCAGCCCCGTTGGTGATGCCGTCAGTAAAGTTATACTGAGGACAGTTGCCGACGATCGTCATGAACGAGTGAGCATTGGCGTACAGCGTGGACAGGTGAAAGATCACATCATGGTCTGGTGTCAGACTCTGTTTTCCCTCGGTAGAATCTGCAGACAAGGAAAAAACAAACGACAGAAAGGAGATGGTTCCCCTTGATCAGCTACCCTCCAGCTACAACCACGAGGGTTACACGCCGTATTTCCGTGTTTCCAAGGCCAAAGAGAAGCCAGCTTATTTTCTGAACAGTTAGTCAGTGTGGCTCTACGCTCGACACAGCCTATCCTAATGATTAGCAGAGATCTGAATGCGAGACAATGCTGTGTACGGGTTCTATGAACCGGAAAAAATTCAAATTCTCCTACTCAGCCGAACTGTAGTCTTGTCGACGAGACATGCAAGCTGACGTGATACATATTGGCGTCACGTCGAGGCGTGTGAAAGGCTGTACCAGTGCAGGTGCCTACTGAGCGGTGTGATGACAGACATCTGTGAGCTAAACAATCTGAAAGATTGGGCCTTTAAAGGTACCGTCCACTCAGTTTTTGTTGTTGTTGTTGTTGTTGTGTTGTGTTGTGTTGTGTTGTGTTGTGGTGTGGTTTTTTTTTTCTTTTTGCCGAAATTTCCTAAATTTTGCATTTGAACAGAAAGAAGGGACCACGTTCTGTCATCTGAGCTCTCTAGGTTGCCTTCAAACACCCTAGCAGTTTCCTGTGAACAAAAGTTGCGCCTGCAAAACTTCGTCCGTTAGCCTAATTATTAGGTATGAAATTGCGTGGTACATGTAGCTAAACCGTTCTAGATTTGCTCTCTAGCGGTCGTGCGTGGGCTGCATCACACCGGAATAAAGACTTTTAGACACTGTTTTGGTCGAAATCTGAGTGGACTGCCCCTATAAATAAGATAGCCACCGAAAGAACGAATGTCAGTAAGTTAAAAATCTCCCCCCCCCCTTTTTTTTTTTTTTTTTTTTGATTTGGAAATGAAATGCACAGCCGACGAAAATAAAAAAAGAAAAGAAAAGAAATTGCAGGTTCCGAAACTAAATTCTAAACGAAATAGCCAAACTGACCCCTCGGACCACGTGAATGCAATGTGTTGGTGTCGGGTGTGTGAGAGAATGCGCCTGATTCACGTGAGTGTGTGTGTGTGCTGAGGTCAGTTCGCGGCGCTTTGACCCATGCAACTATCTCCTCAAAATTTTTATTCGTATTCACCTCAGGGACGAAGCCGAAACATCTACCTCAGCGCTGAGGAAGCTTTCGGGCCGTCACCAACCCGTGCTGTACGTGCGCCAGACAGCACGTGATTTTTCGGCTTAGTCCTAGTACTGTGTTACTTACTCCCGAGGTATGTGTCGAAAGGGTAGCTGACGCACACAGCACCACCATGGAGATTGGCGGACAGAACGAACTGAGTGGACGTGATCCAGTCAATGATGAGCTGTGTCTCCTGCTGTATAGGAGTGGTGGCTTGGCGGAAAAAGTCCGGGAAGTTTCTGTTCAGGTCATAATTCTTGGCGTTGCCCCTAGAAGAAGCGAACGTAAGAAATAAACAGCAGCAAAACATATGACTGAAATGAATTTCTTCCCTAATGATTCACACACACACACACACACACACACACACACACACACACACACACACACACACACACACACACACACACAAAACAAATCAAACGCTCATTGAAGGGATATGGTACACGTGTTTTAAACGGGAAGTGTTATTCAGATTTATTCTCCACCGAGTTTTCTGGGTTTTGTTTTCCTTCTAGTTCTTTTGTTTGGTTTTGATTGTTTCTTGTGTTTTGAGAGGAATGGGGTATGTGTGTGTGTGTGTGTGGGGGGGGGTGAAAGGGGGGGGGGAGGTTGGCGTGTGTGTGGATTGGGGGATCTTATTTTTTGCCGATCGTGTGTGTGTGTGTGTGTGTGTGTGTGTGTGTGTGTGTGTGTGTGTGTGTGTGTGTGTGTGTGTGTGTGTGTGTGTAAAAATGTGAGGTAGATCAAGAACGCGAGGCCAAAGCGCTTCTGTTCTCTTACTGAAGATCAGCTTTTGAAAAACTATGCAGTCTCGGGTACTTAGAACTTTAAAAGACAGGGGAGCCGAGGTGGCCGAATGATAGAGCGTTGGGCTTCTAATGCTCGGCTCGTGAGTGTCGTATCCTGGCTGGGGCCAAATATTTGTGCTGGCTCTTTCATCGTTGCCCCGTCTTTGATATCACCCGTATGTGGTGGAAAAGGACGTTAAACCCCCAAACACCCACCCACAGACTCAGTGCAATTGCCGCCATCTTTGCATCTCGGTAACGCGGGGTTAGCGGACTTATCAACCCGAAATTGGCCCAGTAGTTAGAACCCCGTCTTTGGGTCGAAGACAAAGCTAACCTCGACTCTTTGAAATCACCCGTATGTGGTGGAAAAGGGCGTTAACCCCCACCCCCACCCCTTTAAAAGACAGCTGATTTTTTATGCCAATTCTGAAACCAACCTCGGGCATGCAGGACACTGTATATAGGCAGATATGAGTGGAAATACTGATATCGTTAACTATGTACCGGCCAATTCCGTTACACGCTGGTTCGGTGCTGGCCACAGCAAAACCGTCCGGATTCATTGATGGCAGAATGTGGACTGTGGAGGTGTTGAGCAGGTGTGTCACGTTCTCCATCTGACCGTAGTTCGTGACCAGGTATTCTATGAAGTGAAGCAACTCCTCTCGACCAACCACCTGATCAACAGAAGACAGGCTTTCAGGTCTTTTTTGGGTTTTTTGTTTTGTTTTTGTTTTTGTTTTGTTTTTGTTTTTCAAAAAGAAAGAAAGGTAAGTATCCAGTACGTGTATAATAGCCAGTACATCCAAACCAAGTAAAGTTTTGTAAGTTGCCCATGAAAATGATAATGTCTTTGAATCTGAATACCCGCGATTTTCTGCTCGTCTCGAAAAACAATGCTTGCGCCAGTGTGTATCTGCTGGGAACCAAGCTGAAAAAAATAAATCACGCGTGCTGCGCAATAGGAATACATGCAAGCACCCACTGCGCATGCCCACGGTTTCGTAAATTTACGTGTACGGACATAATTCTGTGGACTTCAAAGGCTGCCGTGTGTGATTATAATCAAGTGAAAATAACTACAAAGAATCACAAACAAAAGTGAAGTTTCCGAAAACGTTACACCACTGTCAGTAACATATTAATACCAGTACCAACACTAATACTATAACAAATACTAAAACTAATTTTAACTTGGACACAGATAAACTTGTCTCCAAACTTGTCCACATCCTAAGCCGTCATCAAACAGCAACACATATGACTGATAATTTCCCCTGATAATTCACTTTGAAAAAAAAGAAGAAGAAGAAGAAGAAAAAAAAGAAAGAAAAAAGAAAATAACAACCCAAAAACCCAAGCGCTCATTAAAAAGGAAAGTGTATTTGTGTCAAACGGGCATTGGTATTCCTCATTGTTACGAGCGTGGCTGTGTGTTTTGTTTGTGTTTTGTTTGCAAGCTGAAGGATAACAGCTGTTTTTTTCGAGAAGTTGGAATGAGACAGTGAAGTTGCTATGTTTGGTTCATATTGTGTTTTAGTAATGTAAATTTGTTTTCCACGATCCAGACGTTTCTATTGTTTTCACAAAAATTCTAGAAGTGGTGACCTTGTTTTGGCTGTAGCTAATTTCGCCACGGGAGGCGGTACGCATTTAATTTAGGGCCAAGGTCTGAGTCTCCCGGAAATTTCGTGCAAATCGCTTTGTAAGGAGTTGTTTACGATTAGAAGTGGTTATATAACGCGCCTAGATTCGGCGGACGGGTATCGATAATTCTGGATCCTTTTCAAGTTTTAAAATAGTAATGAGGTGATTTACGTTCTGATTTTTGATTGGTTCCTTCATGATAGAGGTTCAGAATGTACTGGAAAGCTGTGACTGTATAAAATAATTATACGACTCTGAGATGTTTGTGTGTGGGTGTGTGCACGAGACAAGCTCATATGTGCGAAGCTTGAGAGTACAGTGTGACACCAGAGACGCGCTGTAGTAAACTCCACATGGTTGTAACTTTTCTACGCGCTCACGAGTGTTACTGTGAGTGAATGAGACTTCTTCAGCAGTCAGTATAAGAACTCGCTACGTGAAGAGTGTTCGCCTGATTGTCATCGTATTCCTCGCTAAGACGACGGGCTCTTCAAACATTCACCACGTAACACTCGTTAAACATCGTACATTGTGACACGCAGTAAATCTGCCAGTAATCTGAACAGGTCTTGTCTCGATTTGCTCACCTCATTCCCATGCATATTCCCAACGTATTTCACGTTCGGTCTCAGCGTCACGTGGTCTCGTGGACTCTCGCCAATCGCAATAACCCAGAGGTCAACGCCTGTTGTGAAGAAAGCAAATGTCGCTGTGAGTACGGGCATAAACGCTACAAGTTTGACATTAGTTGGTCAAAAGCTTGTAAAAGAATCGCAGCGTGGATATTACACTAGTAAACTTCATGTCCGCTCTTCAACAAAATGCTTTATGGTCTGCAAGTGAAAGGACAGTTTGCCTATAATTCTGCGATCATTAATCATCTCTTGAGTGTGTTTCTACTATTAAATAATAATTATAATAATAATAATGAGTATTGCATAGGCGCTTTACCCTGAATCGGCTCAAAGCGCCGCGAACTGAACCCAACACGCACGCTCACGTAAATCACACGCATTCTCTCACACACTGGACATAAACACATTACAATCACGTGGTGCGAAGGGCCAGCTCAGCTATTTAAATTTCGGAATTTAGAATTGCATTTATTTTTCAAATTTGGTGGGCTGAACATGTCCAAATGGCAAACTCTGGTGGATAGCCAACTCGTACTTCGCTCCTCCTAAGCTCTTGGAGTAAAGAACGCAGATTTGCTACACTTAAAGCACAGACAAATAGACACGAAACGAAAGCACTACAGTATTTGGTAATAATATTATGCTAAGTTCTACTAGTTTATGCTGGAACTACGACGTAAATAATCCTTTCATTCATTGACCATATCACCGGTTTGACTCTTATTCGTAACTCTACAAGCTTTTGAGACATTCTTTTGTTATTAGAAAGTCCGGTAGTTTAGCATTCTGTACAGTGCAAGTTTACTATACTTTTTTGTTCTTTTCTGCCCCAATTTTTTTTTCACACACAGTCCATGGTCTTCTGTCACCAAAGGATGGGTGTTGTGAATTTTTACTATTGTTTTCTGGTCCTTTTCTCGCCCACCGCTTTTTTTTTTCCCGCCCTGTGTATGTCAGTACGTCCGCAGAGTTACCTTTTGTTTGTTTGTTGAAGTTATGTCCCATATGTTTGTGTCCTGAGGAAGGAGAAAGCCGAAACGTTGACCTGTGCCGTCCTTTGTGAAAGTTAAGTGGTCTCTGTCCCTTTTATGTCGCTTTTATTTGCTTAACTTGTAACCACTTCGCAGTCATTACCGTTTCCTTTTCTATACTTTATTATTTTTTTAACAATCGTTTCTGTAGTATTGTGCAGGCCTAAGATATGTTTGTTGGAAACTTGCAGATTAAAAGCGGCCGTTTTGAGAAAATGGCTGGCACAGCGTGACATGGGAATCATACCGGTACAGCATGTTTGTATTATATGCTCATTTTAGCATGTTTATCAGCTACGTTCAGTTTTGAAACTTTCACATAGGCTGTACTCGAAACAAAAATCAAAGTCGCTAAATCTGACTTACCACTTGGGTTTTGTTGTTGTTGTTGTTGTTGCTGGTGTGTGTGTGTGTGTGTGTGTGTGTGTGTGTGTGTGTGTGTGTGTGTGTGTGTGTGTGTGTGTGTGTGAAAGGCGGCTACGCGGTTTTGTCTCCCTTTTGTGGGGACCTATCACAAATCTTGATATCGTCAACTCTCCGCATGGTAACTGGTAATATAGCTATTTGGGATGTAAATGCATGAAAAACGTTATCTTGTGTGAAGCCTGATGATACTGGAATAGGTGCGTTTAGGAAAATACAAAAAAGAGATTGTTTCGTAATATACCATTGATACTCTTGCCGATGCTGTAGAGACGGGTGATTTCGGGGTAAGTCTGGGAAATGTTGGTCAGAAAGGCTTCCAGCTGGACTGCATCATGGTACACGAAATCCAGGGCATTGGTATTCTGCGACCTTGACACAAGCAATGTCAAGGTCAGGATACTTGCCAAGGTCAGTCGGGGCAAACGGCTGGCTTTCATCGCTATTTCTCACCTGCAAAAGGAAACGAGTATGATTATAGCTTTAGAAAAAAAGCACAGCTGTGAAGTAAGCGTTTATGGCATCTTATGAAAAGTTCCAGTTAGTATGTGTTCTTACCTTGTGAACAACCTTCCTGGCTGCTGTAAATGTTCTCATTCATAACAATCATGACTAATATAGTCACTGTCCTTGTCACGGTAATAGCCGCGAAATAGTCTTTGTTGTTTGCACGGCATTAAGCACTAACTAACTAACTAACTAACTAACTAACTAACTAACCAACTAACTAACTGTCACGGTAATTGGGGAACACCTTCAAGCTCTAACAACCAACACACCCCTAACCAATGCAATGGAATCGAACATAGATTATGTACAGTGCGTTTGAAGAGGCAGTCGCTAACCGTCTTCTGGAATATTCTTTGGAAATATGTACCTTTGCTGATATATTGTATCTCTGGTAATGATGTAACCTGTCATTCAACCATTGACAGTAATTTAGAAGGCCTGATTAGCTCGGCATAGGTGAAAATTTGATTGAATGACGAGCTGAAAAGATGGCAAGTGTGGAAAAGATGCTAAAGATGCTCTTATATCTTTTATAATATTTTGTCATAATGAGTTATTGAGCCCGTCCGAAGATGAATTGCCCCTTGTTGGATAAATAAAGTGTTTTGACTTGACTTGACTTGACTTGAAAATCTACCGCCTTGGAACCTCAACTGATGACGTTTAAAGTAAACTAAGCCCATTACGTGACGCAAACGTTCATGAGAAAGTAGGAAAGCGTGAAAAAGAAATCGTCAGTGAATGACGTCAAAACATTCTTTTAGAATTAGTTTCTTAAAGAAACATTCATTGAATAGGTTTTCTCAGGTTTCCGAAAAAGCAGTGACAATTTTTTTAGTTGGTTCACTTACGCCCGAGTAACGGAAAGATCAAAGGCCAGAAACAACCTTTTCTCTTTGAAAGGTATAAGAAATGACTGCAAAACCCAAAAGCACTATACATAGAAATGCTGGCTGCAGCTTCGACATCGATTCACGAGTGAAAAAAAAAAAAAAGAAGAAGAAACTTCCGCACATACCTGTCTGTAGATCTGACCGAAAATCAATAATAGTAGCTGACAGAGTTGACTTTTTCCTTGAGAGGCAAGAGACCGAGATAGCGTAGTTATGTATCACAGAAACCCAGGGAGCATCGATGGACTAGCTACGTTACACGCGTCAAACTCCAACTCGGTTACACAGAAGTATAACAACACTGCGTGATAGAACTTCGCCCGCTTGACAAAGGCCTATCGCAGACTTAGCTTCCGCGAGTAGAGTCCAGCGCGCACTTTGCAATTTAAATGTAGTCTGGATTTAGAAGCCACGTACGCCTCTTTGTCACAAACTCGTATCCCTGTGGGAACGCGTGGCCGGAGTGTATGGTCGCTGAAGCACGTAGTATTCTCACTGACTTTTGTTACAGGGGATAATCCTACCATTTATATGCTCACAGATTGGTCTGAGCTGTTTTCGTGGTAACCTCTCATCACACCACTTAGACATACCTGGACAGTGACAGCGTCTGTGATGCTGATACTGATGATGATGATGATGATGAAACTTTATTTTCCAACGGTTAAAGTTTTGACAGGGAGAAGAACGTCAATTTACAAACTTGCCGTTGCTACACACTACTACAGCACATCTAGCAAGGAAAATTAAAACATTGAGATCAAATATTTACAGCTCTCTCTCTCTCTCTCTCTCTCTCTCTCTCCGCCCCCCCCCCCCTTCCCCCTCCCTCAAGCACTCATCCGCATACGCATGTAAGCAAGATTCAACGTGGACTAATACATGTATATGTCTATATATATGCACTTACATTACACTGAGCCAACAGAAGCGTACTCGATCACGCGGCGACAACACTGAGCGCTCCAGTAGTGTAACAGTAGTCGTATAAATTGAATGTTCGACCGCATGCGCAAAGTGTAAACAATATTGTATCGCATTAAGAGCTGTACTAATCATCGAGATAGAGTATTTCGAGCGTACAGACGCACTCTCGAGGGAAACTGAAGATGTAAGCTGGCTTAGCAAAGATGGAATTAGTCCGTTTAACGAACAATGTTGTCCTTGCGACTACGCCTGTCGACAGCGAGGTTTCTGAGGAGTCAGCTAACACTGGCTTTAAAGAGAAGTAATGCCGCTTAATGTTTTACTGATAATTATTCTGGGGCGGTCGGTGGTCTAGTGGTTAAGAGACTTGTCACCAATGCGAGAGGTGGGTGGGTTCGAGTCCCACTCGGGACAAAGAATTTTTCCTTCTCGTATGTGGCACAGTTCATTCGGGCCGATCGTCGGGGGTTCTCTCCGGGTACTCCGGGATCCTCCCCCTTTGCTTTGGAAATGTTCAGCCCACAAAATTTAAAAAATAAATGCAATTCTAAATTCCGATATTTAGATAGCTAAGCCGACCCTTCCCACCACGTGATTGTAATGTGTTTATGTCCAGTGTGTGAGAGAATTCATGTGATTCACGTGAGCGTGCGTGTTGAGTTCAGTTCGCGGCGCTTTGAGCCAATTCACGAAACTGGGTAAAGCGCCTATACAATACTTATTATTATTATTATTATTATTCTAATAAAGATGTGTGCCACCTTGGATCTCCTACTTCAGACAGACATATCGATGCTTTGTTTAACTTCTGAAACATTTTTCTCTGAAGCTGGAGATATAACAGAGACATACGCAGAGCTCTGAAAGCAGTAAAATCACGCCTGCTGGCCGTGCAAACAAGAACTGCAACGACCGGAAGCGGCCCTACTTAGCATTGGCGGCACGACAGTGACAACACACTATGCATTTCGCCTCGCTTCTGGGGGAGCCGGGGTGGTCGAATGGTAGAGCGTTGGACTTCTAATGCTCGGGTCGTGAGTTCGATCCCGGCTGGGGCCAAATATTTGTGCTGGCTTTTTCGTCGTTGCCCCGTCTTTGATATCACCCTATGTGGTGGAAAAGGACGTTAACTTTTTCGCACCGCGTCACATGCGGCCATGTGACATGCTGTCTTCCCCTCTGTCCGCGGCACATCCCGAGCTGTGCCACTCGCTAGTCTGCGTTGTACGGGGCACATCGCACGCTGTGACACGTACTGTAAAAATTCCCCTTCCACACCTCTGCGGTCTAAGAGAGGCAACTCTTGCTATAATTTTTCAGTGGTTATCGACGAGTAAATTTGCTGTTACTGGCCTTTATAGAAAAGGTCTGTTATTTTTTCTGGAACTTTTCCTTGACCCACTTGCAGAATGGAATGCGACCGAGTTTGCAGGAAAACAAAATGGCGGCACCAAGAAGAAAAAAACCATGTGCGCGCGTTTCGCTACAATTTAAGAGGTTCTAGCTGAGGGATCGGACGAAGAGGGGGATTTACCTGTAGAAAGTGAAGATGAAGGAGCGGATGATGCTGATAAGGAATGACGTGCTGGATATAGGACCAAATCAAGTCGCACTATTCGACTTTGAAACATGGGCCAGCGCTGCTAGATCTAAACAGTGAACTCGTGAAAAGTGTGGTGTTTTTTTTGGTTTTTTTTCGAGGATTTTCTTCATCTAACTACAAAATGTTACCTGGTATACAGTTCTGAATTTTTGCAAACCATTTCCAAGGTAAGGACACAATTTACATTGTTGGAAAGACGATCGCTTCTGTTCTGTAATAACACAGCTGCATGAAAACAATGTCTGTTTGTGTTTACTTTTCACGTGTTGTTTAGCATGTTCTGGTGTCTCTCTTGTGAAATCAGCACACAGGCGAATATTTTTCTCTGAAAGTGCTCATGTTGAACTTTCCATCCATACCAAACACTAGGGCATAAAACACTGCCAAAGTGGTGAACAAAAAATCCGAAAACTGCTAAAAATGCTACGTACGCAACGGATGTGCGGTGAGACTGAGCGCGAGTGCGCTGGGAACAGCCGAGGCTCGAGGCGCGCGTAGCGAAAAAGTTAAACCCCCAAACACCCACCCACCCACCCGCCTCGCTTCTGCTGAGCCAATATAAGGTTGCTAACCCATCCCTAAATTGTAAAGGATTTTTTTTTTTTTTGGGGGGGGGGGGGGCGCTTTTGAGTCGTAGAAAATGTCCTCGAGGTTTAATTTTTCATTACTAATCTCACCGTAAAAAATTATACACCAAACAACAACAACAACAACAATTAATAACACAACAACGACGACAACAAGCAAACAAGCGATTTACAAACCAAGCAACCAACCAACTAAGCAAAAAAAAACAAAAAACCAATTGACAATGCGCAACCGAACGAACAAGGTAACAATTTTGCAGCAACCACAACAACAGCAACAACAACCAAGAGTGCATAGTCTCCCTTAAATAAACCTGTGCCTTCACGACAAACGTTACCTGTAACCTACACATTTGCCGTGCACACAAGGGGGTGGAAATGGATGGATGATCGAGTCTGCACAAAACGTGACTCGGTGAGGACTAGAAAATCCCTTGAGATCCAACCCACCCTACAAGCATTCTGCGCTGCAGAGCCAGTTACTGTTCTCCTCCTCCGTACACTGGTTCAGTGGATCAGCCCAAATCCGGCGCACTCAAGCTTCCACACCTCGCGCACCAGCATTGGTACCCGCAGTAATCAGATCACCCCTTTGTTCTGCTCGAGTGGAGAGCCGCAGAGAGCAGTAACACACCAGCAAACTTCATTAAAAAAAAAAAAAAAAAACTACTTAATTATCCCTTTCGGTAAATTCGGGCTGCTTCCTCTGGGGGAAGCGCATCGCCGCGATGCAGCGCCACCCGATATCTATCCTTTTTTTTTTCAATTTTGCTGTGGGAGGAAAGCCGGATAACCCGGAGAGAAACCCCCGATGAGCAGCCCGGTAGCCAGGAAAAACCGGTATCACATAATCACAAGCTCGACCTGGGCTCGACCCACGCTTCATCGCCGTGACAGCGGTGACCGCCGAACTGAAGTCCGACGTGTTACTTATTAGACCACCGCTCACCACCATCTGTTTGGTCTAGCGAGCAAACTACACTGGGATGCGTGTCTTCAGCCAAATGTCCGCTACCAGTGCACGAAGCGAGAGAGTAGTAACGCAGTGCAGAATGTACCACCAGAGAATTCGTATCACTGAGGTAGACCAGGCAATAAAGAAATAATTGTATTCCCGCTTTGCATCAGAGTTTGAAACTCAGTGAAGATATTGCTGTTTCATTTTCGAATATATGAGTGATATGTGTACGGTAAACATCATGTCTATACCCAAGCTGTTTCTGATCTTTTTAATTAAAAAAAAAAAGTTTCAAGCGCTTCAAACATGAATATTGTTTTAGTAGATTTTCTGCGCTAACACATACACGTGAAAATGGAACTTGTTCTTATTCTGTTGGTTGTTGTTGTTGTTGATGTTATTGTCTTTCCTCTTCTTCTCTTCATCCCATATCTACCCTTTCATCCCCTTCTTCGTCTTCTTTCTTTGTTTCAATAGCCCGGGACTGTCGTGCGGAAGGGCATTGGTCTTGCAATGCTCGGGGCGTGAGTTCGAATCCCGGCTGGGGCCAAATATTTGTACTGGTCTTTTTTCTTGTTGCTCCGTCTTTGATATCACCCAGACGTAGTGGAAAAGGACGTTAAATTCATAAACACACACCCACCCACCCTGTTGTTGTTGTTGTTGTTCTCTTTCCTCTTCATCTACTCAATCCTCTACTGTCTACCCTTTCACCCCCCCCCCCCCCTTCTTCGTCTTCTTTTTTTTTTTTTTTTCTTTTTTTTTTCTTTCTTTCAAAGAGCCGGGACAGTCGAGCGGCTGGGCATTGGTCTTCCAATACTCGGGGCGTGAGTTCGATTCCCAGCTGGGGCCAAATATTTTTGCTGGCCTTTTTCTCTTTGATATCAACTATGTGGTGGAAGAGGACGTACAACTCAAACATCCCCTCAACGTCTTTCTTCTTTGTCGCTTTATCTTCTATTCCTTCTTTTCTTTGCCATCTTCTTCGTTTCCTTCATCTCCTCGCTACTGCTATTTGCATCTGAACATCTGCCGAAGCAGACGACAGACCTCCGCGCGAAACAGCGAGCCAGAAGCAATGTACACGAAGAAGTTCATAGCGGAACTGACGACATCTAGCAGGAAGTAGATGACGCTGGCCGTAGTCACGAGGTACATTTCTTTGCCGCCGATGAAGAACCCTGGAATGTAGAGCTTCAGCAAGATTTGCAACGAGTCGGGCAGCGCGAGCAGCAGGAAGAAAATGGTGTACACGAGAACGGTCAAAGACTGCTGACGGCTCAACTGAAAGAACGGAGTGGATGTCGCCTCTGGTCCCTTGGCCCTCATACTAGACTTTGACATGTCGCTGTCTTGTGGGCCCACGCTGGCGGTCGACTGCGGGTCTGCTCCTGCGGTCATCTGTAAGTCCACGCTGTTTCGAACTGTTGTAGCAGGTGCTTGGTGTTGCTGGTAGCTTTCCTTGTTTCTTTTGGAGTGTCTGGCTAGAATGTAGATCATGGACATGCTAGCCAAAGCCATTGAAGTCACAGGGATGTAGGTGAACAGAACGTAACGAGCAGTATCCACGATGAATGCCACGCCGTTTTGGACCGTGTCCAAGTAGAACTGACTTGCAACGAAATCCCCCGAGCACTCACCCTGTGGATCATGTACACGCACGATACGGTACTTCATCAGACTGAACACGCGAAGCAAGAAGCTGAGACACGCGAAACACAGGACGTACAGTTTCGGTTTTCTCAAATGCTGAAACGCGCGGGCTTTGACCGGGAAAGCGATGACGAAACATCGGTCAAGACTTATCATCATCGTGACGCAATTTGACAGCTTTCTTAGAGCGGAGCCCGCGAAATAGTTCAAGTAGAGAAAGAAGATCAAGTTGACGTACGAACACGCCGCTAGCCTATGTCCGAGCACGAGTGTGATCACGGAGTACGGAAAAATCAGTAATAGATAGCCAAGGTCAATGAAGGTCACCAAGATAAAATAGGTCGAGGTCACACTCCTGCGCATGCGCAAAAAGACAGCGATGGCAGCAGAGTTGGTGAAGATCCCGATGAGGGCGAGAGGAGTGCAGAAAATGGTCACTCCTAGGGAGATGTTGTAGTAATCCCTTAGGGTCAGCATTCCCTCATCCCAAGGAAAGATCTGAAACATGGAATTAAGTCTGCTTGGTGAGGGTCTGGGTCGGGGTGAGGTCGTCGGTGAAAGGTTAATGTCTTGAAAGGTCTGCGTCTGCTACCCCCCCCCCCCTCCACACACACACCTCGCCCCCGTTCCCTCCCCTGCGTGCCCACCGTCAAACTTCACACATCCCCTCCCCACCGTCCATACTGACCCCCTCCCCTTCCATATTCAAATATCCCCTCCCCACGGGCCATACTGACCTCTTTCTCCCCCCACAACTCACCGTCCATATTCACACGTCCCCTCCCTACCGTCCATGTTGACCCCCCCGCCCCACCCCCGTCCATATTCACCGCCCTCCCCCTCCCTTCCCTCTCCTGTATGAACACAGTTCACAAATCACACACACACACACACACACACACACACACACACACACACACACACACACACAGTTTTTGTGCTTTTCTGTACAAAACCGTGTGTAAGTAAGCGAACTCGTTTTAGGTGAAGGGGTGTGTGTGTGGTTGGTTGGGAGGGGGGTTCCAACAGTTATACCAATTTGTTATACCCTCTGACGAGAGAGAGAGAGAGAGAATCTTAAGGATGAAAAAGCAGGTACATTATGTACATAATTTCTTTTCTTCTATCTTGTCCTTCTGCTTCTTTTCTTCTTCACTTTGGCTGCGTCTGAAAACCAAGCTAGGCAATATCCCACAATGTACACGCATGCGGCTAGGCAAGGATTAAACACGAAGAGACAATGATAAGAGTCGTACGGCTGTAGTTTCAAATTAAAACCGGGATGGTAGGGGTTTTTACATGGTGGAGATCCAGCCTCTCAGGTGCAGTTTGAAGGCTTGAGTGACACACAAACATATCATCGGCATCATCATTATCATCGCCAATAGTGGTAATTATTATGACAATAGTGGCAATTATTATGACAACGGTGGCAATTATTATGCCAATAGTGGCAATTATTATGCCAGTAATGGCAATTATTATGACAATAGTGGCAATTATTATGCCAGTATTGGCAATTATTATGACAATAGTGGCAATTATTATGCCAGTAATGGCAATTATTATGACAATAGTGGTAGTTATGACAATAGTGGTAATTATTATGCCAGTAGTAGTAATTATTATGCCAGTAGTAATTATTATGCCAGTAGTAATTATTGTGACAATAGTGGCAATTATGACAATAGTGGTAATTATTATGCCAGTAGTGGTAATTATTATGACAATAGTGGTAATTATTATGCCAGTAGTAGTAATTATTATGCCAGTAGTAATTATTATGACAATAGTGGCAATTATTATGCCAGTAGTGGTAATTATTATGACAATAGTGGCAATTATTATGACAATAGTGGCAATTATTATGCCAGTAGTGGTAATTATTATGACAATAGTGGTAATTATTATGCCAGTAGTGGTAATTATTGTGACAATAGTGGCAATTATGACAATAGTGGCAATTATTATGCCAGTAGTGGTAATTATTATGACAATAGTGGCAATTATTATGACAATAGTGGTAATTATTATGCCAGTAGTGGTAATTATTGTGACAATAGTGGCAATTATGACAATAGTGGCAATTATTATGCCAGTAGTGGTAATTATTATGCCAGCTAGTGTAATATTCAGCTGGGCTGCTCGTTTCCAGTAACTTGTTTCTAGTCCCCACGTAACCTGCTCGTTCATGCCGTCTCCAGTCACACGTTGTGGAGTGGGACCACAGACGTATAGAGATAGACGCACCACGGTGCCGAAAAGTGACGCCGCCGCGCGCCATGTTGCTAGTACCTGGAAGTGCCAGCTGTTTACATAGCGCGCATAGCATTGGCCAGACGCTATCAGCTGTTTACATAGCGCGCATAGCATTGGTCCGCTTTATCTTACGTCACATTTTTGAAGAACTTTCTAAATAACTTTGTATTTCGAACGAGGCGTCCTATACAGCCTCAGAGTTCTGATATCAGCAAGATGGCCGCCGAGTAGCGACACTCGCGTCTAGATCTATACGTCTGTGAGTGGGACGCTAAACCCAATAGTTATGGTATTTGCATGGCGCGTGTCTTTAGAAGAAAACTCAATACTCACCGACACTCACGCACATTTTACAAAGATAGACAGACTTACCCTGGTGAAACTGACAGGTTACACAGAAATTTACTGGAAGGCTTTGCGAAATAGCAACGTTTTAAGATTGCTCTTCAAAACAGACAAGAGTGGGCGCATTTCTCAGATACGCAGGCAGAGAGTTCCAAACGGTTGGTGCGACAAAACTGAAAGAGCGCCCGCCAAAGGATTTCAAACTGCGTTTTGGAATTTTAGGAAAAGCCTCTATGACAGAAACGCAGGGGAGAACACGCCCGTAGGTCAAAGGGGCATAACCCTATGAAATTCAAGCCACCACTCGGTGCTCGGTGCAAACCCTGTGCGCGTCAGCGAAGAGAATACTTCTCGGCAAGCGCTCGCGCGGAGAGTGACGTCACCCGCTAGCGAAGAAACCAGGCGAAGAAGATTTCTGCAAACCTTCTCTAGTGACTAGAGTGTTCGTGACGGCTGATTGGCGACAAGTGAAGCCGAAACGTAGTCTACGGTGCAAGGGTGTCATCAAAGTGACGATACACCAGAACGGAGATTTTTGTACTGAAGGCGGAAACGGACTGGTAGCCAATCGAGTAGCCAAAACCCAACAAACCAACCGGCCAGGCCTGGTGTTCATGAAACGCCTTCAGTTAGGATAAACGCGTTTAAATCTAAACGGGCGTACAAGCAAGGGAAGTTACTATTGTTAAACGCAAGTTTAGATCTAAAACGCGTTTATCCTCGGTGAATGCGGTTCATGAATACCAGGCCAGGCTCCGCATGTAGAAGTCGAGGTTAGGGATTTTAGCCCTGGTTAGAGTCTAACCTCGAACTAAACTAGCTCTAGGGTTAAATTTTCTGTTGTTGTTGTTGTTGTTTTTTGGGTTGTTTTTTTTTTTTAATCAGAAAGCGGGTCCATTCCAGCAAGATGCCTAAGCCGTTATAGAAGGATTATTTCTTCCTTTATTCGTCTCATTTTTGTTATATTTTGTTTCTTGGTTTCTTTTGTCCTAGTCTGGATTAGGCCCGTAGCCGTGGGTTAAATTAACCTCGACTTTTGCATACAGGCCCTGGTTTCCGTAGACCTGTTTTCAGAGGTCTGTTTTAACTCTGTTCCTACCAAGTAAGTTTGGGGTTGTGTACCAGTGGACATCATAAGCACCTCAGGCAGAACGGCCTCTGGCATGTCGACATTACAATGCAGCCTTATGTACAGGCCCGGACAAAGCCAAGAGACAGTTCTGCTTAAGGGCCTTTGCACACGCACGCGCAGACAGAGAAAGACACAGACACTCACAGACACAGAGAGACCCTGATGATTTTCTGTTTGAACTTTTGAACGGTGGAAGTGTTTACATACGTGTTATTCCAGTACTTGACGCTGAAAAACTTGACAGAATAAATCATGACCCCCCCCCCCCCCCCCCCCGCCGAAAAAGAAAAAAAAAAAAAAAAAGCGACACACACACATAACTGAAGAAGCGAGTGCAACACCACCTTCACATAAGATCCATTCCAGTTCCCGTCACGCATAAATGCGTTCCACTGAGTTTCGTTGTTCATTGTAACACCGGTAAACTTCAAAACTAATCTGGCACTAGACTCCCCTCAGTCCAACTTTATAGAACTCTGTTTGTAACTGATTTGGTTAATTATCTAAATTATCTGTCTAATAGTAATTTGCTTAATGTCGCACGAAGAATAATCATAGTCAAATTAAATCTACCTGCGACACGTCAGTGTTTTTGCATGCAGTAATAGACTCAATGTTTCTCGTTGACAGATTTCCAAGGTTAATCAGATAAATTGATAGTCAGTGTTCCTTCGAATAATGAGTTTATTTTGCTAATCAGAATAATTTCGTAGGACTGTTTAAATTGTTTGTCACTGACGTTCATTACGGTGAAAATGAAAGCAGTTTTTGATTCACTTTATTGCCATTTGCCTTTCGACTTTAATTTGATCTTATTTAGCTATTTTAACGTGTATTCACTTTGTTTTAAGTAGTCGAGTCCACTTTCGGAATAAGCCGTAAGTCGCGTGTTTGAACTGCCTGTCTGTTTACAATTTAACATTAATTATTTTGCTCAGCTTATGGTAAGCACATGATGAAGGTAATTATAAGAGTCTGGATACCACGAAGACAGCTCAGAGCAATCGAGAGCATGAAAATGGTAACACCAGCCCCCAAGCGTGCGTGCGTGCGTGCGTGCGTGCGTGCGTGCGTGCGTGCGTGTGTGTGTGTGTGTGTGTGTGTGTGTGTGTGTGTGTGTGTGTGTGTGTGTGTGTGTGTGTGTGACCTATCGGCTACGTGGAACAGATTACGTCACAGTGAAATGAGTCCAACAATCATATCTTACACGCTGCATTTGAACAATCAAACTAAAACAACACATCAACTTACTGTACCTTACAGATAATCTCATTATCAGTTGAACTTATACTGAAAACACGAATACCCAGAGTGTACAAAATGTAGCCTGCGAATATCAAGAAGACACACGTTTCATACTTTGAATACACTGCCTGGAGACATGCGTGCCCTTTCAACCTCCGTGCGGATTTGTCAACGCCACTATCGCTCCGAATAAAACGGGTGTTTTACGGTGGTGCGTAAGTGCAGGAACACTGAGTCTGTGCAAAGAGTATAGGTTCCAGTTGGGAGTTGGGAAGGCACGGATTTGCGCCACTATCGCTCTGAAGACAAGTGTTTCACGGTGCTGGAGTGCACTTCCAGTTTCTCAGGACACTGAGAGAGTACTACTGACTTTTCAGTTTATATTTCATTTACATACTTTGGCGTTATACAGTGTCTGTCTACTACACAGAACGCTACGGAGTGCAGCGGCTAAACTCCATTTCACGTCGTATAATTCACACTGGGATATGTACAGTATCTGAGCACTGGCAATCAGACAGCTGACGTCGACACAACATGTAAACCTGTGACGTTTCAAACTGACACGTCGCGCCTTCCACGTCAACTTTCACACGCTGTCTTCTGACGTGTGCGGGAATTCCCGGAGCTATTCAGTTCAAGATCACTGCCTTTGTTATAAGTAGGCGTGAAAACCCAACCCGTTTAGACAGCGAAACCCAGCTGGTGAGGATAATGCGATCATTTTGTGAAGCAAAACCGACAAAAGACATCAGCAAGACTACAGGTAAGTGGTTTGCAGTTTTATTAGTATGACCAGAAATTCATCAAGTTATGTGTGTTCAAGTTCATCGTCAGTTCGTGGTCGAATCGAATCCAGTGTCCAGTTCTAGAAAAGCGCAGGAGAAAGACCATGAAAAAGCGGTTACAGACCAGTAGTGCTCAGTTAGCGTAGTTCGCATCCCTGGGGAATATTGGGTAAACTATACCAACGCAACCACGCTCATTTAGTAGAGTTTGCCTGCTTAGATCGGTTTAGGGTTAGGTTTAGGTTTAGGGTTGGGCCGGGTTACCTTGTCAGTGGTGTTAGTTGAGCGCAATCGCTATGTTGTCACTGAGTTTAGACGGTCGCAGTGCATTTACTACGCTAAATATAGTACACCATTCAGTTTTGCTTCTTCCTCAGTTTTTTTTACATTTGTCTGCAGAGTAAAAAAAAAAGAGAAACAATCTGGGGCTTTTTGTTGGCTTTGTAAATAATTTTCATGCCAGCCAGTAGTAAGGGAAGATGAGCCTGGCTTGTGGACGATTTGTAAAGTTATGCGGCGGCGGCGCGGCTGATGCAAGAGCTAGCAGACGACAAACGAATGACTCGGGGGTATGTGGTCGCTGCTAGCATTGCAAACAAACGCCGGGAATATCGGAATTTGTTATGATTTACTCTACACCTGAGTCTTCGGCTGCTGGATTCTTGTGACTTTAAAAGTATAAAGGTGTCAAACACAGCGCGGGTATGTTTAAAAATAGGAATATATAGCGTTTTCTTGAAAACTGCATCTATGTTGCGTAGCCTAATGCTGAACTGTAACCGCGACTTCCGCCATGAATTTTTTTTTTTTTTTTTTTTTGCGACAAGGTAGGTTGTCGTTTCGTATAGTCAGCTCAGTAGCTGACACGCCGGGACTGATGGCCCGGCGCATCGTGGGTACCAGCTTTGCTTGAGTAGTTCACCTGTCAGGCTGAGTAGAATAATAGTGATGACAGGCCGGTGATTATGAAGCCCGGCAATCAGTGCCGGGCTCAGTGGAGTATGATCGTTCAACCCCAGGCTCAGTGTTCCGGGTCCGTCCGACGATAACCTAGAACCCTAACAGGGTTGAGTATGATTACGTGACCTACTGTATTTCAGAGACTGATAAATAACGACAGCTAGATTAGCCTTCTGTCCGGCGGTTTCGTCGTGTGGGCCAAGGTGCTGAGAGGATCTTCAGAATCAAACAGACGGTGACTGTTCAGGTAGTGGGTTTATTTGTATAACTGATATGCTAATTGTGAAGTCGGGTCGGAACTTTGTGCTTATTGCCTACTCAGTAGTGTGTATGAGTGCGTGTGTCTGTGCATATATCGCATAATCATTGATTATAATTATCAACACATATAGGAATAATCATCTCTCTCTCTCTCTCTCTCTCTCTCTCTCTGTGTGTGTGTGTGTGTGTGTGTGTGTGTGTGTGTGTGTGTGTATGTGTATGTGTATGTATGTATGTATGTATGTATGTATGTGCTTGTTTGTGTACGCGCGTGTATACGGATATGCGACGCGCGCGCGCGCGCGTGTGTGTGTGTGTGGACATTGGTGTGTATGTATGTGTGTATGTACTATGTGTATGCCGCGGTACATATGTCTGCATGTATGTACTAGATCCGTATATCGGTGTACGAATCTGAATGTAGACGCAGTCAGTATGTATGTGCGTAAGTTTGTATATACGGTCTGAGCCAGGTTTTGTTGTTGTTGTTGTTTGTTTTGTTTGTATTTGTTTTCCTGTCGGAGGGTGGGCATAAAATAAACTTGACTTTTTGTAGGCAACTGAGACTGTGAGTACGTGAGAACACTGCATTATTTCTGTAGAAGCCTGACTGCTGTCTCGTGCTGACTGTTGACTGAAGAGAACACGAGAACATGTGCTGAGTCTCATAACATTATGGTAGGAGAAAGTCTGACAGAAAGCAAGCTGTGAGAAACGTTTAAACTCCGCCAACCAGCTGAGTGTGAACGTGCGTCGCAGGTTCGCCTACTGAAGCAAGGGGGAGAAGCAACCACGTGAACGGACATTTTATAACCTCTGGGCGGAGTTCACTCCCTTACACTAAACGCCGCTTTCGGGGAGCGCGATCACTGTTGGGGCGTGTGTGTGTGTGTGTGTGTGTGTGTGTGTGTGTGTGTGTGTGTGTGTGTGTGTGTGTGTGTGTGTGTGTATCTAAACAGGACTGATTACCGACAGTGACAATAATGATCATCTTATTTCCGCATCAGGTGTTGCAAAGATGGCAAGGAACACTGAATCAAGCTATAGGTATTCAGCTCATTGGCAGATATATGCACGTATCAGTCGCATATTATTCAACTACACTAACATAACATAAACTGCAGTCAGAACGCACTTGTTCTCAGCCCAGCAGCAGTAATGAGGGATTCAGTGACACTGAGAACACTCTGTGTGTGTGTGTGTGTGTGTGTGTGTGTGTGTGTGTGTGTGTGTGTGTGTGTGTGTGTGTGTGTGTGTGTGTGTGTGTGTGTGTGTGTGTGTGTGTGTGTGTGTGTGTGTGTGTGTGTGTGTGCGCGCGCGTGTGTGTGTGTGTGTGTGTGTGCGCGCGCGCGCGCCACAATTGTTGTGTCTTCTATTGTTCTCACTGGCATTATTTGCATGTCATTTTATATTTCATTTAATTTTTTTTTCTGAAATTTGTAAGCGGTCAGAGCTCGCCGAGAATAAGCACTACATGATATTTATTTCCATTCTTCTTCTTGTTATCATTATCATTATTATTATTCTGTTTTCTAGACTTTCACCTCCCAGCCCTCAGCCGCTAAACTGACCCACAGGGCCGTACAGGGTAAGGCAGCCATGCCGTTTACTGAGGAGAACAGACGAGAACTGGAAGACAACGGGTACACCGTAGTGGAGAACGTTCTTACGGACACAGAATGCCGGCAGATCATTGGTCAGTTCAAAGACTGGCTCAGCACCAACTTTGCTGAGGGGGAATTCCCGCATACGGCGCATTCCCTCGTGCAGCGGTACAGGGTGGGCCATCTTGACCCTGCTTGGCGCGTGCGTCTCAAGTCACGTGATGTCTTTGCTGAGCTGTGGGGGACCAATCGCCTCTTGACAAGTGTCGATGCGGTTGCCATTGGTGAGTATGCAAAAAATCCCCGAAGAACCCCATTACTGACGATGATGATGAAACCGTAAGAACACACTTTACAATAATAATTATATCTCTGCTCTTTTGTTCTGCTCTCCTATGTTGTTTAAAAAAGGGATTTAATATATTATGTTTTTCTGTGGGTCTGTGCATATTATGTTTGTAGTATATGGGTTTGTATATGTGCATGTTTGTATCCATGTATGTAACTGTTACCTATGGGCTTCTTTGTGAGAGTGATTTCATTCGTTAAAAAAAAAAAACGAATAAAATTATGTCCTGAAAAAAAAAAAACTATTGAAAAGAAGGGGAAAATTTTTTTAGTAAAAAAAAAATTTTTTTTTAGTAGACAGGCGGATTCCAACGTGCTCACGAAATCAGTGATACTTTAGGTCGGCCGCCAGAAGACGGAGAGGAAATGTTTGCTCATCCAGATTGTCCCAATGGCTGGCTACATCTCGACCAATCGCCACGCAGACAGGGACTCCACGCCTACCAGGGGGCGGTCTATCTGGAACAAGCGGACGAAGATGATTGGACATTTGAGGTTAGTGATTTATGTTTAATTCAGTTCAGTTATGTTCAAGATATACTAATAATCCCAAAGGGAAATGGGGAGCCGGGGTGGTCGAATGGTAGAGTGTTGGACTTCTAATGCTCGGGTCGTGAGTTCGATCCCGGCTGGGGCCAAATATTTGTGCTGGCTTTTTCATCGTTGCCCCGTCTTTGATATCACCCTATGTGGTGGAAAAGGACGTTAAACCCCCAAACACCCACCCACCCACCCCAAAGGGAAATTCCAAATCTGAAAATACAGTTCTAAATTGCGAACTCTTACCAGTTCAGCCATTTTGGTCAAAAGTGATGATGATGATGATGATTGGCCCTTAGTATAGCGCTACAAGAAAACTTCTATGCAGTAAGCATGCTCGTGGCGCTTTTGGAGTGTGTGTGTGTGTGGGGGGGGGGGGGGGGGGGGGGGAGGAGTGCTCCCAAATGCCTCCTCTGAACATTCTAGGCTCATGTTTTGTCATTTTCCCTCAAACTAACGGATTTTCTAGTCATCTATGAGTATTTTTAGTGCAGCTAAACAGTAAGCTTCAAGAATTATGCAGGAATTCTTTGTCAGGGACTGGAGATAAACCATCCGTCTACAGCGTCGCATATAATATATTAAGGCGAGTGAACTGATAGGAGTTAAACAGCTGAGCAGGGTAGGTGGGTGTTTGGGTGTTTAACGTCCTTTTCCACCACATACGGGTGATATCAAAGACGGGGCAACGATGAAAAAGCCAGCACAAATATTTGGCCCCAGCCGGGATACGAACTCACGACCCGAGCATTAGAAGTCCAACGCTCTACCATTCGGCCACCCCGGCTCTCCTAGCTGAGCAGACCATTCGCGCGACGTGATTCTGATGTCTTCATGTCCATTGTCTGAGAGAATGCGTGTGATTAACGTGAGCGTGTTGGGTTCAGCTCGCAGCGCTCTGGGCCAATTCAACGATCACTTTACCGTCACACCAGGATGTGAGTGCGCGCGAAAGACAACGGCCCATTAATTAAATTTTTATCACAGCGATTTATTTCGTAATAACCTTCATGAAGCGAACTAACGACCTTTTCTTTATCCCAGGTGTTGGAGGGTTCTCACCGCTTCTTCGACGAGTACTACAACTCGAACCCTGTCGCAAAAACGCGGGCGCTCGCTCGTGGACACATGAAGACAAGAGACGAGCACCTTGATTGGCTGAGGCTGCAGGGCTGCGTTCAGAAGCGTGTGCCCGCCCCGCGCGGAGGAATGCTGTTGTGGGATTCCAGACTGGTGCACGCCAACGCCCGGCCAAAAGAAGGAAGACGAAACCCCGGAAGGTACAGATACAGATACAGATACAGATAACTTTATTGTCCTGAAAGGAAATTTGTCTTTGGCTTCACCGACACGTAAAAATCATGAAGTCACTCAAGGAGTTTGGCTTATAAAATCTCTCTCTCTCTCTCACTCTCTCTCACTCTCTCTCTCTCTCTCTCTCATGCCGCCAGCTGCAGCAGCACCAGAGCTGATAACTTACATAAAAACGCCAGTAATAACAGTAGTAAAATCAGACTATATGACTAAGACATTTGTAAAAGACAGCTCGTCAAGGAATGACGTACGAATAAAACATCACGAATTCAACACACTTATTGCACAGGGTAGGAACGACTTTTTCAACAGGTAATACACTAGAGCTGGCTTCCATATAATGGCCATGAGTGTATATTGAGAATAGTTAGTTAGTTATTTAGGGCTTAACGCCGCGCAAGTATATTGAGAAGGAAGAGAAACGCGAAATTAAGTTTAGTTTCCGTTGTTTCATGCAGGTCAAAGAACACAAATGCGCGAGGCCTCAGAATGGCTAGACATGCGGTCGGGGCGGTGGTGTAGTGGTTAAGAGACTTGTCACCAATGAGAGAGGTCAGGGGTTCGAGTCCCACTCGGGGCAAAGAAGTTTTCCTTCTCGTACGTGGCACCGTTCATTCGGGCCGATCGTCGGGGGTTCTCTCCGGGTACTCCGGCTTCCTCCCCCCCCCCCCCCCCCCCCCCCCCCTCTGCTTTGGAAATGTTCAGCCCAGCAAATTTGAAAAATAAATGCAGTTCTAAATTCCGAAATTTAAATAGCTGAGCTGACCCTTCGCACCACGTGATTGTAATGTGTCTATGTCCAGTGTGTGAGAGAATGCGTGTGATTCACGTGAGCGTGCGTGTTGGGTTCAGTTCGCGGCGCTTTGAGCCGATTCATGAAATTGGGTAAAGCGCCTATACAATATTCATTATTATTATTATTATAACTGCGCCGAGCAGACAAGCATTCCAACTCACCATGGGATAACACTGTGTATGATTATGCTGCCATCTGTGAATATACTTCAGTAAACGGAATTGATGTGTGTATAAAGGTTCCAAGAACGACTCTGAAGTCAGCTGGCGATCTGTCATTTTCTTACGCCGCCCCCTCCGTCTGAAACGCTTTACCTGTCACCATTAGGGATCTTCCCACGCTGACTCAATTTAAAGCCCATTTAAAGACCTACCTCTTTAGGCAAGCTTTCGAGCTGTAGTCCGACCACTTTTTCATCAGCACTCAGTGTGTGTGTGTGTGTGTGTGTGTGTGTGTGTGTGTGTGTGTGTGTGTGTGTGTGTGTGTGTGTGTGAGCGCACAGAGTGTTTCGGCGCTATGTTAACTGTATCCATTATTATGATTATTATTATTAAATTCACCAGGTGGCGTTGGGTAGTGCTGACGTGCATGGCGCCAGCTTGTTGGGCCACAGAGAAAGCCCTGCTGACCAAACGGACCGCCTACAACAAACTTCTCATGACAACTCACTGGCCTTGTGACGACATCGGGCTTTTCCCCACAGAGTTACCATCCTACGGGCCGCGGGAGTTACGTCCCTTGAAACGACTACCGGAAGTCGCCCGCAGCACCGACGCGAAACGCCTGATGGGAGTCGTCCCCTACCCGAAGCCGTCCAGCGGGAAGGAAAAAGAGAAAGAAAAAGAGCTTCTCGCTATTAAGCCAAAATGGCACCCGCTGTACCAGCCGGATCTAGACGACCAAAAAAAGGGGATTTGTAGTTACAAGTGTGCATGTATTACCATTCTGGTGTGTGTTTTTGCGGTCTTGCTTGCCGCCTCGCTGTTCATGCTTGCCGTTCTGAGCATGGTGGGTAAACTAAAAAACCAGTTGGGATAATTATGCAATTTTCATCAATTCTATGCTTTAAAAAAAAATATCGTTCTGAGTTCGTCTGGTTGTGGCTGAGGCTGCTTACACTTGTCAGTGTTACTGTGCTGAGTGTTAGACCCGAGTTGTTGCGTTCACATTTGTGACCCGTTCTCGCGAAAGGGACCGTAAGTCGCGCTAGGCCGAACGCCGCTACAGGCGAAAAGAGTGCCAGGGGTCAGTATGGCCGTCTTGTGAGTAGCAAACTTCAACTGCTGATATCTCTGTCAATTTTAGTAATACAGATTTCATTCTTATATTGAATTAAACTGCATAACCAGTAAATTGCAGTGACACACATATCTCAAAAACGACATTTTTCGACTTATGGTCGCTTTTGTGAGAACGGGTCACATTTAACCAACCCGGGTTTAACCCTCCCCGTACATCGTGGGTGCATGTTGCGTGGTGACTGTTTGAAGAGCCCGTCGTCTTACAGAGGAATACGGTGACACTCAGGCACACACTCTTCACGTAGAGAGTTCTTATACTGACTGCGGAAGAAGTCTCATTCACTCACAAAATACTCACTCGTGAGCGCGTAGAAAAGTTGTAGCCGTGTGGCGTGTGTGCCTGAGTGTCACCGTATACCTCGGTAAGACGACGGGCTGGGTGGGTGGGGTGGGTGTTTCGGAGTTTAACGTCCTTTTCCACCACGTAAGGGAGTTATCAAAGACGGGGCAACGAGAAAAAGGCCAGCACAATATTTGGCCCCAGCCGGGATTCGAACTCACGACCCGAGCATTGAAAGCCCAACGTTCTACCATTCGGCCATCCCGGCTCCAGACGACGGGCTCTTCAACCAATCACCACGTAACAGTGCAAAACCACCCATACTTTTTAAGAAGGAATTTCGAGGGCAGAGTCGGGTAACAAAAGTGTAACGGTAGCGTAATTACACAAAACTGATATCCTGTGTTGCAGACTTTTGTGCCCTGAACCAGCTAGTGATAGGAGGCAGCATCTTCCCACACAAGCGCATCCACAAGGCCACATGGAGATCGCCGGACCATGTCACGGAGAACCAGATTGATCACATCTGCATCAGCCGGAAGTTCAGGAGATCGTGGCGAGATGTGCGCGTGATGAGGGGTGCCGATGTATCATCAGACCACCACCTTCTTGCAACAACATTGAGACTTCGGCTTAAGAGACACACCAACGCCAACAACACACGGACCAGGTACAACGTTGGCCTACTCAGGAACACAGAGACACAAGCAGCATTCCGGATCAGCCTTTCCAACAGGTTCCAGCCACTGCAAGACCTGATAGAAGACAGTGGAATGGATATCGAGACACAGTGGGAACACAGCAAGAAACTCTGGCACGACACATGCGAAGAGGTCCTTGGCAAGAGAAAGACCCAACACAAGGAATGGATCTCTGCTGATACCATCCAGAAGCTGGAAGTTAGGAAAAAGAAGAAAACTGCACTGAACACGAGCCGAACAAGAAGAGCTAAGGCAAAGGCACAGGAAGAATACACAGCAGCTGACAGAGAAGTGAAGAGGAGCACCAGAAAGGACAAGAGGGACTACATCGACAACCTGGCCAATCAAGCAGAGGAAGCAGCCGGACAAGGGAACCTAAAAGACCTGTACCAGGTGACCAAGAAGCTCGCGGGCAAATTTCGGCAGACAGACAAACCAGTGAAGGACAAGAACGGGCACCCACTGACAACAACTGAGGAACAGCTGAAGCGATGGGCAGAACACTTCAGGGAACTGTTAAATCGCCCCATCCCTGAAACACCTCCAGACATCCCGCCAGCTGAGACAGAACTACCCATCAACTGCGACAAGCCCTCTAAGGCGGAGATCAGGAAAGCCATCATGACACTGAGAAATGGGAAAGCTGCAGGGCCGGACGAGATACCAGCAGAAGCCATCAAAGCAGACACAGAGACAGCCGTCAACATGCTGCACAGCCTATTCAGCAAGATCTGGGAGAAGGAAGAGGTGCCAGCCCAGTGGAAAGAAGGGATCGTCATCAAGCTGCCAAAGAAAGGGGACCTCAGGGACTGCAGCAACTACCGAGGGATCATGCTCCTGTCAGTGCCAGGCAAGGTTCTCAACAGAATTCTACTGGAGAGGATGAGGGAGGCAGTTGACCCTATGCTCCGAGACCAGCAGGCGGGCTTTCGCAGGAACAGGTCCTGCGCTGACCAGATCGCCAGCCTACGCATCATTGTTGAGCAGTCACTGGAGTGGAACTCCCCCCTCTACATCAACTTCATAGACTATGAGAAGGCCTTCGACAGTGTAGACAGAGAGGCGCTGTGGAAGCTGCTAAGGCACTATGGAGTTCCCGGGAAGATCATCTCCCTGATCCAGTGCACCTACAAAGACATGAGCTGCAGGATTGCCCATGCCGGCCATTTGTCAGAAAGCTTCGAGGTGAAGACCGGAGTCCGCCAGGGATGCCTGTTGTCCCCATTCCTCTTCCTCCTGGTCATCGACTGGATCATGAAGACCACCACAACAGGCAGGAAAAACGGGATACAGTGGACACTCTGGACGCAGCTGGATGACCTCGACTTCGCGGACGACCTGGCGCTCCTGTCTCACAGCCACAGCCAGATGCAGGACAAGACTACATGCCTGGAAGCCACATCAGCCGGAACAGGGCTCAAGATCAACAGGAGGAAAACCGAGCTGATGAAGATCAACACCACTGCCAACACACCAGTCACAGTCGGTGGAGAGCCCATCAGGGAGGTAGAGTCCTTTGTCTACCTGGGGAGTGTGGTTGATGGACAGGGAGGCACAGACCGAGACGTCACAGCCAGAATCGGCAAGGCAAGAGCAGCAATGGTCATGCTGAAGAACATCTGGGCATCCAAAGTTGTCAGCATAAGAACCAAACTTCGCATCTTCAACTCCAACGTGAAGTCAGTTCTGCTCTACGGATGCGAAACATGGAGGACAACAAAGACGATGCAGCAGAAGATCCAGACATTTCTCAACACCTGTCTGAGGCGCATCTTCAACATCCGATGGCCAGAGAAGATCCGGAACGAAGAGCTGTGGGAGCGAGCAGGGCAGGAACCAGCGACCAAGCAGATCCTGCGGAGGAAGTGGGGCTGGATTGGACACACCCTCAGGAAGCCAGCATCCAGCACCACACGCCAAGCCCTGACATGGAACCCACAGGGGAAAAGGAAGAGAGGCCGGCCTCGCAACAGCTGGAGGCGGGACACTGAGGCAGAGTTATATAAGCAGGGGACCAACTGGACTGGAGTGGCAAGAATAGCCCAGAACAGAGTGCGATGGCGAAGGGTTGTCGATGGCCTATGCTCCACGTGGAGCCAGGGGCCTAAGTAAGTAAGATATCCTGTGTGACCAAGTGAATGCCGCCGCACATGGAAACTACGCATATTATTGAAATGGCGGGCTGCTACGATGACGAGATCAGCCTCGACAACATTAAGTGAAAAATGCTTTATCTGACAAAAAGTTAAAATGACGTCATGGACGTATTGTCTTTTGCCACTACACGGCAGAGTAAAGGAACGGGGCTTTGGCTGTGTGGAGTCGTCTATTCTGTCATGCGACTTCACAAATTGTTCTGTGCTGTTTTGGTGGGGCCTAAACTCGTACACGTAGCAGTTAAGACACATGCACAGTGGTACTCTCTCTCTCTCTCTCTCTCTCTCCCCGTAATTTTACCCTGTATATATACATGCTGAACCGCGGAAACAGTACTGTTGGCATATTCACTGTTCATATACAACATTTGCAGACAAACTTTGATTGTAGCCTATTTTCAGCTTCTGTATGTATTGAAGGATGAGGGGCCTACATATGTGTAAATTCCATTATGCAATACTTATTAACACTTTCAGCCCTGCCACCGTATCACCTACGGTCTCGAAGACCCTAACAATAATAATTATGCGTGCATGTGACCGACTCTCATACGCTCTGCACAGTGGAAGATTCCCCTACAGGATGGATCCAATACTTCTTGAGAAATAGGGTTTGGTATGCAAGAGCCCAGCTTTAGATCTAGCACACTTGGAAAAACTCCCAGGCAGAGAGCATTATCGCTATTGAGATTCCTTCAGGGCTGAAAGGGTTAATATTTACAATTAATGTTATTAGTTATAAACTTTTTTTTTTTTGGGGGGGGGGGGGCACTGTGACACAGCGTGTGTTTTGTAATATGTGTGTGTGTGTGTGTGTGTGTGTGTGTGTGTGTGTGTGTGTGTGTGTGAGAGAGAGAGAGAGAGAGGGGGGGGGAGAGAGAGAGAGATCTTTGCGAATGCGTATCTTACTGAAAATTAAAAACAAAACAAAAGCAAAAAGCTGTTCAATCGCTTGTGTTTGTTAAACACACACACACACACACACACACACACACACACACACACACACACACACATTCCTCACACCCGACAGTTAATACGGGTCATTGCAAGGGAGGAAACGAGGTTACCGAAGTGGAGTCTAGTCACGGCTGTGCAGAATTCCCTCCCTTGCATTGTGTTGATGAAGGTGTATGCCACATTCCTAACCCAACTACACGCATTTTAGGTCCGTGCGTAAACTACAATTGTAGCGCCCCGGGTGTGGGGTCGTCGTGGTTGTCGGGAACGCTACAGATTTACTTTAGTGAGCTACTCTGAAATGTGTGTTTAGGATGACTGAAGTGCGAAAGAGTATTGCATCATACTGTCGGGCCTACGTGCCACACACATCTACGCACACAGTCACTCATCAAACTTACTCCATCTCTCGAAAGAAACAACTGACAAGAGAGTAAAAATCAGAGTGTTCACTTATTTCAATAAAAGTTACATGCGGATCATATGAATCGTTAGATCAGGGACTTACATAGAAAGTCCCTGGTTAGATGTAATTTAACTTGACTAGTAAGGCAACACTGACAGATTCGGCTCAAAATATATGAGCGTGATGATTGATACTTGTCGGGCAACAAACTCGAGACTACTAAACACTACTCAACAAATATAACAAAAGAATGCGGGAAGAAACTAAGCTGCTAAATGTGGGACGGGACACTACAGCTGAAAGTAGCGGGGAGTGGACAATTCCGTGAATGATGTAAACCGAGAGCGCGGTCACTCTGTCAATGGAATTCCTTACTCTGCCTAGTGACCGTCGGTACTGAATGAACAGACAATACACACTCGGCCGTGTGTGCGCTGCGTGTTACACAAGAAGCTGGGAAACCTCCCTCACTACGCCTGAACATAAGAAATGAGGATGATTCGAGGCCGGGCTGGAGGGACGACACACAGTCTCTGGGACTCTCAGAAAGCGACTGAGGAAAACGCGGGAAACTTTCACTATTATAAGGCTCTATCTTTAGTGTTTATACAAGAAATCACGCGCTCATCACGCGATCTCGTGGCCAGCGCACGTGAAACAACTGACCCTTCACTGTGGCTAGCTTGACACAATTTAAAAGTGCGCCTGTACTAAGAATGGCTGCTGTACTGAACACAAACATAGCGAAGTGTCTTCGCTACACAATAATGATTCCTCCTTACACATACTGAACCAGACAGCACACGGTCTCGCAGCAGAAACTAGCTCGACCAATGGAATCTCGCGAAATCTAGTGGTACATTACTGTGATATCACCCGCACAACTGTTGCAATTTCTCCTGACCGTCACACCAAATAAGCAGATCACTTCTTCACCCAAACGAATCTGTCTGAGAAAATGAAACATTCTTGCGCCTGTGCACTGTCACTAGTTCAGCCGATACTGTCATATACTTGGCTCTTGTCTAGACACGGCAGTTACGTTGTCCAGAATTATTTGCGGTTCGTGTCCCTTTTCACCAGTCTGTGGACCCATCCACAACAGGCAATTTTTAGCCAATCAGAAAACAGTGCAGTTTTGCTGCGGGTTGAAGGCTTCACTTTCATGATTTGTTTTTAAACTGGCATGTTTTTTTTGTTTTTTTTGTTGTTGTTGTTGTTTGTTTTTTTTTCGAGGCACACAGGTTTGCATTTGATAGTCCAGAGAGAAATTGATCATGCAAATTGGCAGTAACACCTGGTAATCCAACTGGAAACTGGTTTTGAATTCCGCCAATCGCTGCGCAGAAAATGAATGACGCGTACATCACGTAGATAAATCTCGACCACACTCTCCTGTACGAGTTTTCCCAGGGAGAACAAGGTTTCACAAGCTTTGACAACATTGCAACAAAAAACCGTGATAGTTACGAGAGGAGGCGCGGAATGCGGCCCAACCCTGCCACGCGGTCCCAAATCATATGGACCTCCATAGCCTCAGCACACCATCATCTTCATCATCGTCGTCATGCATAATAATAATAATAATATATCCAGCTTCCGAGCCCTCCAAGGATTCCACTCAAGATCTAGGAGGAACATGAGTGAAGCTGGAGAAGATTTGGGGCAACAGCAGCAACAACAACAACAACAACAACAACAAACCGTTAGTTCATACAGGCCACTACATGAATGCATTTTGTATTGGAAACTGTATCCAGTATCCAGTGTTGTGAAAACGTTATCCAATATGCACCACCACCACCACCAACAACAACAACAACAACAACTCCAACAACAACACCAACAACAAACCGTTAGTTCATACAGGCCACTACATCAATGCATTTTGTATTGGAAACTGTATCCAGTATCCAGTGTTGTGAAAACGTTATCCAATATGCACCACCACCACCACCACCACCACCACCAACAACAACACCACCACCACCACCAACAACACCAACAACAAACCGTTAGTTCATACAGGCCACTACATGAATGCATTTTGTATTGGAAACTGTATCCAGTGTTGTGAAAACGTTATCCAATATGCACCACCACCACCACCACCACCACCACCACCACCACCAACAACAACAACTCCAACAACAACACCAACAACAAACCGTTAGTTCATACAGGCCACTACATGAATGCATTTTGTATTGGAAACTGTATCCAGTATTTTGTTGGTAGATCGCCAACCCACTTTTGCCTACATGGGAAGCAAGCGGTTGTACTCGATGGCCCTAGCAACAGTTGTCAGGGGCTGCTGGAAATTTCCATAGCCATGGTCCAAGTCAAGTCAAGTCAAGTCAGGTTTGTTTATTTCCAACCCTCTGGGGGCATAGGAAAACAAAAGGAAATATATGAAAATCAACGAAAGTATCAACAACAAGAAACAAAAAAAAAAAACAAAAAAAAAAACAACCAACATCAAACAACCAGATAAAAAAAAAAAAAAGAAGAAGAAGAAAGAAAAAAAAAAAGCATATACATACACGCACTTGCACATACTACTGGCTGCATATACTTCACACTAGTATGTGAGGCCAACAAGCGTAAACTCGAATCAATTTTCGGTGCGCCTGATGGACATGGCTCAGTTGACAATAATGAACAATGCGCAAATTGTAACATTGAGACTTCTGGCGGTTCAGTGGTGGCGCACGGTGTGTTTGTGAAAATGAGTTTTAATGAGTTTTTCTGGTGCCACTTTTGACAGACGACTGCTCTCGGGCCTGATATATTATGATATTTCGTACCCCTTTTCCTAGTACGTAGTCACTCTGAAGCTTTTGTTGTTGTTTGTTTGTTTATTTGTTTGTTTGTTCGACGATAAGCGGCCTCGTTTTTCACACTTTCCACATATTTCATTTTGATTTACAATTCCATCTCTGATTTTAAATATGCCGTTGATCAACCACGACTTACCGGAAACGTTATTCTAAAGCAAAGACGTGTTCATGACGTAATAATATGGCGTCATGATTGCGTCACTTTGCCTGAAAACATGCAATTTCTGTCAAACAGTTTGAAGCTTGCTAGTACCGGTAAAACTCACCGTCGTCTTGTTTTACCCACGAAAAGCTTCTTTTTTTTTTCATTCGTCCAGGTTATTCCATTCGTCGTGTCGCTATCAGGAGAAGCAGCTTGCATGATATTGACTGGATGGTTGTTAAATCCACCAGGTGTCGCCTATCAACTGACTTCAAGGCTAGGTAGACAACGTAATATGTTTTTTTCAGTTTACATGGATATTGGCTTTAATTTACTGTGACGGAGGTAATTGACCAGCACACATACGCAGTGTAAACAAGCAATTTGAGTCGAACTTTATTTGCTGAAGGATGAGTTTGTTGAACACAATGAGTCATTCGAATGCATACAGCTACAGTGTGTAAATGAAAACCAGAAACAAGCAAAATATATCTTTAAATATGTTTCTTAGAAACAAGCAAAATATCTCGCCCGGCCTCCACGCCGGTCCCCGGAGTGGAGTGGATAGCACTTCGGAGCATGGACCGGAAGACCCGGGTTCGAGTCCCAGCAGAGGCAAGCGCGATGTTTCCTACCTAGGTCGGCTCCTACTCAGAGCGAGAGTGCTAAGGGCCCAATGGGGAGGCTGTTGCCACACAGCCGAGATTCGCCCACTTCACCCTACTTCACTTCACCATAGCATCATCTTACCATCATCCTCATCTCCATCATCGTGCATAATAAAAATTGCCCCATCTTTCGAGCCTTTCGTGGATTCCACCCATGACCTGGGAGGGACACCAGTGGAGCTTGCAAAGAGTTGGGACAGCAAACAACAACAACAACAATAACAACAACAACAACAAGCAAAATCAACACTATCAAAAAAACAACAAACCTTTCAATCAATATCAACCAACCAACCAACCAAAACCGAAAACCAAAAGCTGACGCCGTCATGTGACGTAACCTTTTTTTTCAGAAATTGCACAGCCCCAAACTGCCTGATATGAAGAAAAACTCTTGATGACATGGCAACACTTCGCATCGTCTGTCCAAAATCCTTAAGATGAAAGAATGGCGCTTCGCAGAACTTGACACCAGCTTCAAAACTTTGCCATTAAGAGGCTACATTTTCACAGTCAAGACAGTTTCACACGTGCTTAATCATCCTTTTGTTCCAGCCACTCTTTGAAACATTCCCTCGGCTGTTCATTAGAAAGGATTCTGCGGCAGCATCTGAAAGCCTTTAGTTTCTGCCCTAGCAACCTTGTCTTTCATCCTGCAGAGGCGAGGGTCAAACCGGAATAGGCGAGTCTGATACCAATGACGCATGTGCTCTCAGCTAGGTTTATGACAAGGTAGTGCGTTTCGTTGATGACGTCATACTTCTGTCACAGATACTGAAGGCGTGGATCAGAACCTTTCGGAATTTCTTGGAACCAAACAGTGGGAAATTTGAAGGCTTGCGGTGCGCCC
>JACVVK020000029.1:967500-997500 GCA_018292915.2 Batillaria attramentaria | reverse complement strand
TCACTCATACACATTCACACTATACAGACAAACGCGTCAATCAGTACATATTACACATCACACAATACAAAGACACATCAGTTGAAAGCCTGTTGGAAAAGGTGCGTTTTCAGTCGAAGAATACAAATGCACAAGCCCTCAAAATGTCTAAATATTCCCCATTAGCCTCAGGCATCATAATCACCCCTAAAAATGCTTCAATCTAGAACCAAACATTACCCCGCACAGACCATTCAGGGGCACGTACCTGACAGAAGTTTAAAAAAAAATTGAATGTCTCCTTTCCGCTCAGGCCTCATTGGATTAAGGCTAGCCTACTTTCTGTTTGGGCCAGAAAGCCACTTCACGCAATTCCACTCGCGTCACCTTTGCGTCTCAGCTTCACGTGCAGCTTGCCTCCTGTTGCAATCAATTTGACAGTTTGGCTGTTTGTGATGTTCAGTACTTCAAAGGGACCCTACATGTTGACACCAACTACAAATGAGATTGACCAGAAGTTACAAAAACATTGTTGTGGATTTCAAAGCGGGGTTGTTTAACTTTTTGGCCGGTCTCCCCGCCGACCAAATCCATCGACTTCAAAGAGTGCAGAACAGCGCAGCGCGTCTCATTACGAAGAAACGGAAACGGGATCACATAACACCTTTGTTAAAGGAGCTTCACTGGCGGCCGGGTCAGTACCGTATTCAGTACAAGATTGCCACATTAGCCTTCCGTCATTTTGACCAATCACTTCCCTAGTACCTTTCTGATAAGCTCACCACATACGAAACATCCCGCACTCTCCGCTCATCCTCTGAAAAGCTACTTAAGGTCCCCAGGTCAGCCTCAAAACATTTGGCCAACGTTCTTTCAGTTATAGTGCCCTCCACGTTTGGAACTCCTTGCCATCTTCTCTGAGAAACATCCCTTCCCTCCTACAGTTTAAAGCACAACTCAAAACACATCTTTTCAAACTAGCTTTTAATCTTTAAGTTTAAACTCCACCGCCTGTACTGATGTGTATAAATGTGTGCGTGTGAATGTTGTGTGTGTGCGTGAGCAAAAGCGCATTGAGTGCTTCTCGAAGCAGAACTCCGCGCTCTACAAATGTAATATATTATTATTATTATTATTACTTTTTGGCTTGAAAACAACCTAAACCGCACCTACAGAATAAATACAGGTCCATGTTCACATCTCCAACAAGCAAATTTCCCGAATACCAAACGTCGTCAAATTCATTGGAATCAAAATAGCACTGGAAAACCTCCGCCATTTTGAGCCCCCCACCCCTCCCCGTTGCCCTCATATATCAACAAGAAAACGATGTACGTGTAATACGGAACTACAATGTACAGAAGTGTGTGCATGTGCTCGTGTCACGGTTTCAAAGACTTTCTTTTCGTCTTTCTTTCTTTATTATCCCAGAGGGAAATTTGGGTGTAGTGGACAAACAGACAATGATACACATCAAATTAAAAATTACACATAAGACACTTCAATTAAATTAGAGATTTCTGTGAATTAAAAGCAGTCTTGGTATTACGGTAGGTATGATCTAAAATAACTATTTAAGACGCAGCTAAGCCTGACAACAATTTTGTCAAAGCTTGTAGAAAACTCTCCGCCATTTTGACTAACACCCCCCCCCCTCCAATCTCCAACCCACGTAAAGCCTATGTCATATTGGAGCGGGGTTGTGTACCCAATAGCATGCAGGAGAAATGAGAGGAAAGCAGAAGAAGAAGAGGGAGACAGCTCCCACGCCACGACCAAAGTAGCATCACCCCCTTCCGGTGGACGGAAGTAAATGACGAAGAGAAAAGAGTTTGTTTTTTGTTGTTGTTGTTTTTTTTTCTATTTTGCTGCCAAATCTGCTGCTATTCTGATACGTAGTGTGGCCTGGCTTCCTGATCTGGTGATCTCATGGCACACTGTTGTATCATTCTGTGATCTGAAAGGAGCACGAAACATCCGGCTGCTTTTATTGTGCAACAGTCTGCTTCCTTTAGGATGGGCAGTCTCTGTCTCTCTCCCTGTGTGTGTGTGTGTGTGTGTGTGTGTGTGTGTGTGTGTGTGTGTGTGTGTGTGTGTGTGTAAAGCGTGGGTGTTTGTTTTGTAAGCGTGGGTTGTACACCACTGACTTTCAGTTCCGTTCATTTGAGCACGAATTTCTGATTCTGTAGCGTGCGTGCATGTGCGTGAGAGAGAGAGAGAGAGAGAGAGAGAGAGAGAGAGAGAGAGAGAGAGTCTTTTTCTGAAAGCTTTCATTCATTTTCACACCCACACCCACACACACCCACCCACCCACCCACACACACACACACACACACACACACACACACACACACAGAAAAGGCTTTCTCTACGGGAGAACTCATCTTCACTCCCCCCCCCCCCATCTCTCATTTACCCCCCCCCCCCCCATTCCACTTTCATCCACACAATCTAAATTAATGAACAGTTACGAGGCACTCCCAAACAGGCAAGACGATCGCAATCGATGTGCACTGCAGATCAGACAAATGACATGTGGGAGCGTTTTACGAGTTCCAATTTCAAACCCACAGCTTGGAACGTAATGGACTTTGTCACTTTATATCCCTCAATTTCCCTCACTTCTATCTGGCGTGTATTTCACGGCAAGTTTACACTATTAAGAGCTGGTGTTCTGGGCTGTGTGTGAATTCCGCTCAGAACTGTGGTTTTGATGTTTTTGCTGCCAGGCTGAGGGAATTGTCAGCCTGAAAAACTGCAGCTTGCATCGCTACTTTATTGTGATCAGAACTGGTTTTGTTTTTCCTCTTCACACAAAGGCGACCTGTGAAGTATTGCTGAAGACCCCCTACCATCAATACAAAAGGCTGGAGGTTCGAGTCCCGCGTGATTATTGCATAGACGCTTTGCCCGACTGCTTGGGTCAAAGCGCTGCGACCTGAACCCATCACGCACGCCCGGGTGAATCACGCGCATTCTCTCACACACTGGACACGAACACATTACAATCACTTGGAAGGAAGCACCACTTAAGCTTTTTTTTTAAGTTTCGAAATTTAGATTGCATTTATTTTTTAAATTTTTGTGGGCTGATCATTTCCAAAGCAGAGGCGGAGGAAGCCGGAGCACCCGGAGAAAACCCCCATGATCGGCCCGAATGAATGGAACCCCGACCTCTCGCTCTGGTAGAAGGAGACGTTACGTTTACACTGCCGACCGCCCCATATACCGTGCATTAAAACTATACGCCATTTTCCCGCAAAACTGTTGACGATGCGATGGACAGAACGTATGTTACGTCTCACACGAGACTTTGAAATGCGAGCACTTAGTCGCTCCCGATGCCACCGACGAGGTATTCAACATCCAAGTAACCATCAGAGGCAGTTCGATGATTCGCGGTTGCCAAATCGAGTATTGGAAACGTTGGTTGGTTGGTTGAATGTTTAGGGGTTTAACGTCCTTTTCCACCACATACGGATGATGTCAAAAAGGGGGCAACGTGAGAAAAAGCCAGCACAAATTATTTGCTTCATGCCAGGCTTCGAACTCACGACCCGAGCATTGAAAGTTCAACGCCCTACCGCTCGATTGTCTTGGCTTTCCTTTTTTATTTTATTTATTTTTAACCATCTGACTTCGGGTGGGTGGGTGTTTGGGGGTACGTCCTTTTCCACCACATAGGGTGATATCAAAGACGGGGCAACGATGAAAAAGCCAGCACAAATATTTGGCCCCAGCCGGGATCGAACTCACGACCCGAGCCTTAGAAGTCCAACGCTCTACCATTCGACCACCCCGGCTCCCCCATCTGACTTCGGAGTCGAATATTAACCCTTTCAGCCCCAAAGGAACCTCAATAGCGATAACGCTCTCTGCCTGGGAGTTTTTCAAGTGTGCTAGATCTAAAGCTGGGCTCTTGCATACAAAACCCTATTTCTCAAGAAGTACTGGATCCATCCTATAGGGGAAATCTTCCACTGTGCAGAGCGTATGAGAGTCGGTCACATGCACGCATATTATTGTTAGGGTCTGCGAGACCGTAGGTGATACGGTGGCAGGGCTGAAAGTGTTAAGGGGAGTGAACTGGTAGTGGTCCAGAGTTATTTCCCAATTTAACTTGAAGGGCGCCATTCGTGTAATCGCCAGTTCTCTCTTACTGAACAACTCACATTCATTCTCTTCTCGCGGACGCTGATGACATGGTACGCGATACCCAAGCGACACTAGAAGCGGTGTAACGTTTTGCTATTGCCAAATCGAATACGCGTGATTATAATTATTTTCAAATTTAACCTGAAAGTCGTAGGCGTCTTCCATGTAATCACCCGATCTCTCATATCAAGCTACTCAGATTCATTTTCTTCTATTCCGTCCCTTGACACACAGACGGCGCCACTGTGTTGCTTTATCACAAAGCCCATGGCGAAATTACACTCATCCTGTTCTGCATCGAAGCCAAACGACAAGACAAGAACGTCTATGCTACGTGTCCCCCTCGTTATTTGTTGCCTGTCTCCTGGCCTTCGGTGATGGGCGAATATATACACAAACAGTCGTGGGACCGGAAGCAATCTAATTTATCGCCCTTTGTGGCAGCCCAAGACGGAGGGCAACTCCCAATAGACGTTCGGTCTGTCTCTTCTGCCGTCTCGACTTCGACAGGGCGAGTTGTCCTCTCGTGAGATGAACTACCGGTGACGTATTTTGGGGAATAAGGGTTCAGCTCTGGTCAACAACAACCACCTGATTTTTCTTCTCAGAGCTTTAGTGAGCAAGGGGTTTTGGGGCGGGCAGGGGGAGGGGGTGGTGGGTTGGGGGAGTGTTCGCATGGCTCAAACGACTGAGTCAAGGACTAAAGACTAAATGGGATGATCGGTAATGTAGAACGACTCCTGTCACCAATGCGAGAGGATGGGGTTCGAATCCCTCTTGGGGCAACGACGTTTTCATCTATGTGGCGCCGTTCATTCGGGTCGATCGTCGGGAGCCTCTCCGGATACTCCGGCGTCATACCCCCCCCCCTCCCTCCGCACTCTAGTTTGGATATCTTCAGCTCCCAGAAATTAAAAAAAAAAAATGCAAGTCTAAATTCCGGAACTGAGACAGTAGCCGCTACCGGAACGACGAATTAAAGAATATGAATCATGATCTGACCGTTTCAACGCAGGCCAATCAAATCGGTGCAAGAGTCACGTGCAGACCCGTTTCCGGTGCCTGTCTAGTCTTTGTGTACATACAAATGCAAAGGTGTCATGCTAGCGCGTTACAGATAACATTCCACTACATATCATGCTTGAAGAAGAAAAGTGGCAATGCTGACATTCAAATGGAGACGCTCTTTCGCATTGTCTTTTCCTTCTTCCTTCGGTAAAATGACGAACGTATTCTCTAATACCGTTAATTTAAGAGTCGGTACGTCCACTCCTTTCAGTTTGAAACAAATCAACTGCAGAAACTTGTTATGTTCAGGGAGTTCAAAACCTCAACATACCTGACTGAACTTATCTTTGCATGCACGCAATTTGTAACTGGGGCAGCTACAGAAGGTTAGCCATGTTTAGTTCGAAAATCTATTTCTATTAGTCGCCAGAGATATTGATGTAGGACGTATTCGGGGACTAAGAACGAGATGCACTCATATCTGCGACCCAGGCTTCATAAAAAGACACGCGCTCACAATGCACCACGGGTGGGATAAGCCATATCCATGAGGCCTGTAGGCCGGATATACAGAAACGAACAACCGCAAAACCGGGGAGGTCGGTGGTGTAGTGGTTAAGAGACTTGTCACTTGTCAGGGGTTCGAGTCCCACTCGGGGCGAAGAATTTTTCCTTCTCGTATGTGGCACCGTTCATTCGGGCCGATTGTCGGGGGTTCTCTCCGGGTACTCCGGCTTCCTCCCCCTCTGCTTTGGACATGTTCAGCCCAGCAAATTTGAAAAATAAATGCAATTCTAAATTCCGAAATTCAAATAGCTGAGCTGACCCTTCGCACCACGTGATTGTAATGTGTTTATGTCCAGTGTGTGAGAGAATGCGTGTGATTCACGTGAGCGTTCGTGTTGGGTTCAGTTCGCGGCACTTTGAGCCGATTCATGAAATTGGGTAAAGCGCCTATACAATACTCATTATTATTATTATTATTAAAACACTTGGCGGTTTATAGTGGAGAGGGTAGAATCGCACACGAATTGCCAACCCCCCTCCCCTCCCCTCCCCGCCCCTGCCCCCTCCATGCCAATACCCATCTCCTTCCCCTCCCTCTTCCAAAAGTTTCGAACACTTTGCCACCACTAATACCACCACCTAACTTGTCCTTTCCCTAGTTCGACTGTTACCACCCAAATATCAGAGCCATGCGCGCCTCCGGATCCGAATTTAACTTTCTTTTTTTTTGTGTGTGTATTCACAAGCCACGATCAAGAAGGTGACATATTTAGCCCCCCCCCCCCCCCCCTGTCCTCGCCATTTTCTTCTCCGCACGATCAAACGTGATTGACATCTTATTACAGCTGGAATGGCACTCAAACGAGACGCGATGGGGTAAATGTGGGCCAGGCATAATTGAATGCTTAAACCGACAAAGTTTCTGGCTGACGTCAGACCACCTTTTTTCTCTTTCCTTTATCTCTTCTCTACGCTCCCTTCTCCGGCGTTTTCTTCACGCGCGGGTGTTAAACAAAATTGGACAAGTGCTTTCCAGTGCTGCTCCGATTCAAAAGTTTCGACAAAAATTGCTCTTTGCAGAAGCCTTTAGTAATAGTACCGCTCACGTGAACCACACGCATTTTCTCAAACACTGGACATGAACACATTCCAATCGCGTGGTGTTGCGAAATGCCAGTTCAGCTATTTTTGTTTCGGATTTAGAAATTGCAGTTCTTTTTTTCAATTTTGTTAGCTGAAATTTGCAAAGCAGAGGGGGAGGAAGCCGGAGTACCCGGAGAGAACCCCCGACGATCGGCCCTAATGAACGATGCCACATACGAGAAGGAAACATTCCATGCCACGATCGGTACTCGAACCTGACCTCTCGCATTGGTGGCGAAATCTTAACCACTAGACTACCGAGGCTCCACATTGTACACACCCACATTACGCATTCATATCTCTTGGTTTAAACAGTTTTTATTCATTTTGAACTAGTAGAAAATACACTCCACAATTTCCACAAGGCCGAGCACAACAAGTTAAAAACTTATGAATGTGCTCATAATTACAAAGAAAACATTTGTGGCGGAGGCGTCAGATACAGTATCACGTTAAGACAGATTTGTAAAGAAGTGATAGGAGGAAAGGGGATAGAGAGAATGGCTAATAAGTACAGTACAAAGAAAAATGCAGTGGGACTGTATCTGCGACGGTGGCAGCGGGCCGGCGACTGGTAATGGTAATCGGAATTTAGGTGTCAAAGTGACCTGATACTTCTATAAAGTGCTGTATCTCTTGATAAAGTGCTGTATCTCATATGTCTTGAAAGGGGAAGATCCCTCCTGGTGCGTACCTTGTCATGAGCCGTGTACAGTCGCACATTTCTTAATCTCGTGCGTGGATCTTGCCGAGATTCGCGTCAAACATTACTGTGCAGATTCTTTGAAGGTGTTGTTCCGGGATGTTCCTCCTGACAGCATCTTTAGCTTCTTGAAAGAGTCAAATATGTTCTATACAATTTTAGACACGTCAAGTATCACGGTTTGTCTTCGACCTCTACATGTTCGATGTACAAAGAAGTGTTTATTATTTAAACCAAATAGGTATTATATATAATTACACCTTGTTTTGTTGTCTTCCTTTTTATTTTAGTCTGGCGAAGAAGGAGTTTGACCAGCCGCGAAATAGTCTTTGTTGCTTGCGCGGCGTTAAGCCCTAAATAACTAACTAACTAGACCACTGAACCACTTGTGAGCTTGTGAACGCAATGCAAAGGCGTGTTAGGGCTCATGTTTCAAACTAACGGCTGGAAATCTAAACAATTTTTGTCAAAACCTTTGAATCGAAACAGCACTGAATCAGCTCCAGTTCATTTTGTTTAGCACCCTTGTCCTCGGGAACCTTGGGTTTGAGAGCAATTTTCGTCAAAACCTTTGAATCGAAACAGCACTAGATCAGCGCCAGTTCATTTTGTTTAGCACCCTTGTCCTCGGGGGCCGTGGTTTTGAGAGCAATTTTCGTCAAAACTTTAAAATCGGAATAGCACAAAAAAAAAAAAAAAAAAACATCCGTCCGTTTCGGGTAACACCCTTGTCTTAGGGGGATTTGTGTTTGAGAAAAAAAATCAACAAAACTTTTGAATTGGAAGCAAAGGAAAAAGTAAGGAAAAAAGTTAACGTAAGACAAAAAGAGCATAGGTCAACGTTTTGGTGTATACCCTTCAGGACAAAAAAAACTTGAATGGGAGCAGTACCGGTATAATTGCCGCCCATTTCGTTTAACGCCCTAGTCCTCAGGGACTGTGGGGGTGATTTGCAGAGAGTCTTGAAGAGGGCTTGATTGAGACTTGCGATAATTCTCTCATCTTCCAGGGGGCGCCTCATTTACAGCGGACTGATTGCATCAATGTTTGACTGAATGGCCCGCTTGTTTGTTTAACGAAATGGCGGATCTATCAATTCTCCTCGCGTTTCCCACAGGCCTGGTGGTCTAACTAGGTGACTAGGTGACATTATGGTTGAAGACGGAGGACCCGGAAGGTGGGGGTGGGGGTGGTGGTAACTGTCTGTGTGCGGGTGATGGGGGAGGGGGGATGAGGGGAGGGGTACGGGGTACTGGTGGTCATACTAGGTAAGTAGCACACAGCTCACTGCGACTGTGATAATTATGTCACCACCATCTTGTCCCAAACACATTCTGGAAAATTGACGAAAACGCGTCATTTATCTCTCAGTGTCCTTTTCCATGTATTAGACAATATAGATGTCTAAGCTGCTATGAAATCTGCTAACAACACGCAAAAGATGTACAACCAAACGGACGATAATCAGTCTAGGTTCACGTTTCCAGGGAACTACTTTGCGGTCAAGGCGGATGTGATCAATTGTTGATGTAGTGCTTCGGTTCCGAGTAGTGGCGACACTAGTGAAGGCATCTGGTTGTTTCGTGTGTCTCGTGCGGCGGAGAGATTATGACTGCTTACCAGTTAAACACGCGGTGCACGGACATTTGCGGATCGCCCTAAGTTGCGCGTAGTAATTACCAACGGTGGCAGAGATGAGGCGAGAGGCAAAATCGGCCCGTTCAGCTTTGGGTAACTAGGTGTCATAATGGTTGAAGGTAGGAGGGGTTTGAACGGTGGTAGTGATGGTGGTGGTGGTGGTGTGTGTGTGTGTGTGTGTGTGTGCGTGTGTGTGTGCGTGTGTGTGTGGTGTTTGCAATGCAAACGATTGTATTAACCTGCAATAACTTAAAAATATAGAAGTGGATGCGATTACAGTTGTGTTCACAATCGATTACAGTAGTCTTCACAATTGTAACCGCAGATGCGAGTTAGCCTGAGTGAAAAATAAAACAAAACAAAATAACAACCAGAAAAACAACAGAAAAGCATCATATCAGATTTGGAGCACAGCCCTGTACTCGGGAATTACTTGCTAACTTATCACACACACACACACACACACACACACACACACACACACACACACACACACACAGAGATGAGGCAAGCATTTAGAACCATCAAGTAAATTTGATGGTTTCATGATCAACATTCTGATCAATGCAAAAAAAATAAATAAATAAATAAATAAAAATGGGGAGGCAGTCATTTCCATTAACATGCTTGTGGCATTTACGGCGCAGGAAACGGGTGATAAGCTATCCTTTTTGTCTGCAACATTTTGAGAGCAAGCAAAATAAAGATGGCCGAGATAAGCAAATGACACTTAAAAGGCCACTATTTTGTCATTTCAAACATCAATATGCCAAATTGATAGCACAAAAGACGTATGAGATAACTGTGTTCGCATAAAAATCGAATTTGGAATTATCTCCCCTTCAAGTTTTACGTTCTATCGATAAAACTCTCAGATTTTTCCTTCGCATTTTTTTTTTTTTTTTTTTTTTTGATGGTTGTTTTTCTTGGAAATATAGATCATGAATGTGTGTTCGTGAAAATACACTTTGCCCTTTGAAAATACATGTACTACAAACCAAACCAAAACAACAACAACAACAGCAACAACGACAACAAACGAATCGTTTTTGTTATCGATACAATTCGAGGCACGTTACTTGTTCTATGAACATTCGCTTCTTCTGGATCAGCATGATTAGGTTAAATAATTTTTAAAAAACCCAAGTGACATGGGTTTGATATGCACGGAGACCCATTTGACGTCACGGTAGATTAACCCGCATTTTGAGCCACACAACCGTGCAGCCTCATCGTTCCATTGTCAAAGGGCTGAATGGAACCAACTTAATTCAAGTGATCCAGAGATTGTTCAGCTGGTTTCCTCTGGCAGTTTTGCCACGCCTGAAAGACTGGAATGAAAAGCCACACGCTTCTGACTACAAACCGCTTTTCAATCAGCGCTGTTGCACATGAAAAGGGGGAGACTATGACCAAAGCTTGTTGATGGACCGAACGTGTTGCGGTTTTTGCTGATGATTATACTGAACGTGATGATGATGATGATGATGATGATGATTGGCCATTTGCATAGCGCTACGAAAAAAACAAAAACAACTTCCACACACACACACACACACACACACACACACACACACACACACACACACACACACACACACACACACACGGACTGAAGACCAACTAGCCAACGTCGATTGGTGGCTATCTTTAGCGCCTTTGTCGATCGCCGTGCAGTACAGGCGTGGAAGCGTCAGGCTAAAGAAAGTCATATTTCTCTACTAATGATAGAAGCCCCAAAGTCACCAAAATGGTCGCCATGGCCAAACGGAACATCTGTTCATTTGGAAAACAGCCATAGCGCTTTACAAGTGGCATTTACAAGTGGCGGTCGGTGGTCTAGTGGTTAAGAGACTTGTCACCAATGCGAGAGGTCAGGAGTTCGAGTTCGAGCAAAGAATTTTTCCTTCTCGTACGTGGCACCGTTCATTCGGGCCGATCGTCGGGGCGGGTTTTCTCCGGGCACTCCGGCTTCCTCCCACTCTGCTTTGGAAATGTTCAGCCCACCAAATTTGAAAAATAAATGCAAAACTAAATTCCGAAATTTAAATAGCTGAGCTGACCCTTCGCACCAAGTGATTGTCATGTTTTTATGTCCAGTGAGGGAGAGAATGCGTGTGATTCACGTGAGCGTGCGTGTTGGGTTCAGTTCGCGGCGCTTTGAGCCGATTCACGAAATTGGGTAAAGCGCCTATTCAATTATCATTATTATTATTATTATTTATCTTTCAGAACTTATTACGAACACAGAGAATTTCAACCCGAACCTAATCGTAACCTCAAACCTAATCTTAAACCTAACCCCAATAGTAGCTACTTGTGTTGGGCAGAACGATTGCTCGCAAAAAAGCAGCCGGAAATATACAGCATCGGAGGTACACAGCTTCAGGGATCACAGGACCGTTTCTATGGGTCAGACCTTTGATCCCCCGTGTCTATGTTTTCCAGCGTTCTGTTGAGCATCGGGAACATAGGGTTGGTGGGTGTTTGGGAGTTTAACGTCCTTCTCCACCTTGTATGGGTGATATCAAGGACGGAGCAATGAGAGAAAAAGGCCAGCACAATTTATTCGGCCCCAACCAGGATTCGAACTCACGACCCGAGTATTGTAAGTCCAACGCTCTACCATTCGACTATCCCGGCTTCCTCCGGGAACATATAGGCAATGACGATAATAATAATCATAATCATGATGAGATCGCAATAATACAGGCGCATTATCCCAAATATCTGGCTCAAGCCAAACCCCACACGCACGCTCACTTGAATCACACGCATCCTCTCAGAAACTGGACATGACCACATTACAATCCCGTTTTGCGAAGGGCCAGCTCAGCAGTTTAAATTTCGGAATTTTAGAATTGCATTTTTAAATTTCACTGGCTGAACATTTCCAAAGCAGACGGGGAGGAAGCCGTAGTACCCGGAGAGAACCCCCTACGATCGGCCCGAATGAACGGTGCCACATACGAGAAAGACAAATTCTTCGCCCCGAGTGGGACTCGAACCTGACCACTCGCACTTGTGACAAAGTCTTAACCACTAGACCGGCACGTGTTGACCCCGCACGCCGCGTACTTTACGACAATGACCACCTCAGCTCCGCCAATGACAAACGTGGGAACCGTCCATCAGGGAAAGCGCACAGACTGATGTTTAAACCCACCACCAGATATCATAACCGGTCTCTCTAACAGGCTCCGTCGCACATCAAAACTAAATCAGCGCTTTATCAGATGGGTGTAAAATCCCAACCACACAACGCGTTCCGAATCCGTGATCCAGCCCAACCATATCTTTCCGCTTCTCTGCGCGTGCGTCAAGCGCACGGGAGGTCACCGGAGCCCAGGGGGGACAACCCTATCTCCATTCTGCGTTTTGGTTCCGATCCTTTTCCGATGTGTCCTCATTTTCCCGGGCTTGAGTGGGGAGACCAGGTCTCCGGTGCTGCCTGCAATACGGGGGTTTTTGAGACGAAAATGATCAGCCTAAAGCGTGATGAGGGATAGATTTTTGCGTCAGAGGGGGGGGGGGGGGGGGGGGGCTAGCGCGCTGATTAAACGGCCGGCCTACTTCCATAACCGAGTGCCCGGCGTGCGCGTGACATGTACATCCAGAATGGGTCACGAAAATCGATCTGCAATAGACGACGACGTGGCTATGTTGTCCAGTTGTGTGTGTGTGTGTGTGTGTGTGTGTGTGTGTGTGTGTGTGTGTGTGTGTGTGTGTGTGAGAGAGAGAGAGAGAGAGAGAGAGAGAGAATCATAATCAAATTTGTTTATTGATAGGCCTTAGGTATATTCAAAGCTGAGAGCGGCATCCAGACATTCTGTGTGTGTAGTAAGTGCAACGTTCAAATACGTAGTTCCCACTTTCTTATCTAAAGCAATTAAAATACGACCAGTAAATGAGAAAACGGATGTTGTTGTTGTTGCTGCTGGTTTGTTTATTTGTTGTTGTTTTTTTCCATTGTGGGTGTCTTTGTGTCTTGAAGGGTGGTACATCTTTGGACCGAGGTTAGATGTTTTCCCCTGTATCACTGGGCGGGGGGCGGGGGAGGGGTGGGGTGGGGTGGGGGCTGAGCGGTGGGGGGGGGGAGAGAAAATGGACGGGCGTTTTTCCGGTGCTGTACCGCTCCAAACCATTGCATCGTCAATCAAACGAGTTTCCACGCCACAGCACCAAGTTTTTTTTTGTTTTTTTTTCCCAAATTCAAAACTCCACAGCACCAGGAAAAACGCTTTGGATTTTCAGTTGTCGGTTAGAGCGAATTTAAAGGGGCCGTTTGCTAACCTGGGCCCGTATGTAAAACTCGAGGTTTATTTAACCCACGTCTACGGGCCTAACCCAGACTAGGACAAAAGAAACCCCAAAACAAAATTATATAAAAAAGGAAGAGTGGGTGGGTGGGTGTTTGGGAGTTTAACGTCCTTTTCCACCACATAAGGGTGGTATCAAAGACGGGGCAACGAGAAAAAAAGGCCAGTACAAATATTTGGCCCCAGCCGGCGGGATACGAACTCACGACCCGAGCATTGAGGGTCCAACGCTCTACCATTCGGCCACCCCGGCTCCACATAAATAAAGGAAGAGAAGAAAGGTAGAGAAAAATTCTTCTATAACGGCTTAGGCACCATGATGGAATGGACCCGCTTCCTGGTTAAACAACAACAACAACAACAACAACAAAACCCTACAGCTAGTTTAGTTCGAGGTTAGACTCTAACCCTGGGCTAAAATCACTAACCTCGACTTTTACATGCGGGCCCAGAAACCGACCTGTACTAATATGTTACTATAATCTAAAGATGCGTATATGCTTTTTTTTTTTTAAATAACGGCTTTGGATGAATTTTTCTTAGTGGTATAGCAAAGGAAGGTCGCCCATTTTGATAACCCCTGTGTGTATGGTTTTGTTTTCTGTCGAACGAGTGTCGAGTTGCTGTGAGATCTGGGTCAAACGACGTGCTGTTAAGTGCCTGTTAGCTTCATCTAAACGGCAACTCAATTATGAGGGGTCAGTGGCTTACGTAATTTCCTTCAGCAATGTGTGCTTTGTTATCTGGCAAACGCCCCTGCAAACATGCAATTTTTTAACTTGAAATCTTCAAGAGGCCACTTGAAGCGTCTATTACGCAATCTGCAACACTCTCGCGCCTAGCGGGAAGCCCCACGCCTTGCGTAATATTAGTGGCTTGAAGTGGCTGCAACTGGTGTGCAGTGGCTTGTTCTTTTCAACCAGTCTTATCATATAGTGGGCAGGACGTGGTCGGGCTCGGGTTAAGAGTTATATATATTCTTCATATCACCATCGTAACTGCAGGGCAAATCTACACAAATCGCGTGCCTGTGATTTCGATACAACCACGATCGTTGCAGACCAAAGGACACAAATACACAGGGCCTCAAAATGCCTATATATTCCCTATTAGCCTCAGGCATCATAGTCACCCCTAAAAATGCTTCAATCTAGGGGGGGGGGGGTGTTTGAGAGTTAACGTCCTTTTCCACCACATACGAGTGATGTCAAACACCGGGCAACGATGAAAAAGCCAGCACACATACTTGGCCCAAGCCGGGATACGAACTCACGACCCGAGCATTAGAAGTCCAGCGCTCTACCATTTGACCACCCCGGCTCCCTGCTACAATCTAGGAGCAATTACTACCATGAACAGACCATTCAAAGGCACGCTCCTGACAGGGGTTTAAAAAAAAGTTGAATGTCTCCATTCCGCTCGGGCCTCGCTGGAGTAATGAACGTCTACTTCCCCTTTAGGCCAGAGAGGCAATTCGCACAAATCCGCTTGCCTCACTTGTGTCCCACCTCTGTGCAAAAAAGTCCCAGCTTCACCTGCAGCTTGCCTCTTTTTGTGACCGCCTGCCATGCACCTCGACCTACATAACACAAAAATCGCGAAAATCACGCTTTTTGCATGACAACAAAAAATCCCTACAGACTAGCACACTCGCCAAACAGGGTACCCCAAATAAACACTAAACATGACCCCCACGGTCAATTTGTGTCCTTGACGCCTGCACGCTAACTTGTAAAAGTTTGGGGATGTTTATGGCCCACGATAACGACTGAGGAGTGATGTAAGGCTGTTTACCGGAACATCTGGTGTTTGTTTTTTGGTCTGATAATCGAAACTTTGTATTTTTAAGCTGTCAAGCTCTAGTTTTACGACGGCTATACCTTCTCATTTTTGTCAATAGTCTCCGTGCAGTTCGTATAGATTTTCTAATCTGGATTGATAAGAAATAATTTACAGCCTGTTATGGGTCTGGTTCTGTTGAAATTAAGTCAGAAGAGCTCTCCTCTTCGGGGGAAAGCAGCTATGACATATTTTTCGTAGAAGAGTATTGATGTTCTCTCGAATTTCACCCATATTACGTGGAACAAGTGGTTGTTCTGTCCCACAGGACAGGTTTTCAAAGGATGTTAAACACAGGCCAGTCGATAAATGGACACCCTTAATGCTCTACAATCCCGGAAAAATACATCGATCCATTTTTAACGACCCGGAATCGGGGACCTGTTAAGACCTCAAAATACGAAGAAAATGCCGAGAAAAAAAAAGAAGAAGAAAAAAACCACTGAGAAAGAGGAAGCCCCCCCCCCCTCCCCCTCACTTTTGTGTTCGTCTCTTGTTTTTAACGCACGCCGGAGTTACTATTTCTAGTTTCAAAACGCAATCGAAAATTTACAACTGTTTCAGTGCCTTTGACTGCAATTGCTCATCTGCATCAGGCCGTGTAGTGCATGTCAGTGTGTGTTTGTGTGTGTGTGTGTGTGTGTGTGTGTGTGTGTGTGTGTGTGTGTGTGTGTGTGTGTGTGTGTGTGTGTGTGTGTGTGTGTGTGCGTGTGTGTGTGTGTGTGTGTGTGTGTGTGTGTGTGTGTAGCGCTATGAGTTGCTTTCCTGCGAGATTAAGCGCTAAACAAGTACTGTTCATTATTATTATTAACTGTTATGTTTTTCCGAAGTGAACACTGAAGTCCGTCGTAGCATATGTTTAGCCGGGTTACGCAGAAACAGGGACAACCTAGCAACAGACAATTTCGAGTGCACAGGCTCAGTCACAAACACAAATGTTATTTTACATTGTAAAATTTTGTATGAGTAATTCTGTATGTCAGTTGTATTGTACCACGCTGTGTCAGTATTGCGATTCTTATGCTGAATCAGTTCAGTCAGTGTGACAGATGCTGAAAACAGTGCATGCTTTAAAATGTGTGTGTGTGTGTGTGTGTGTGTGTGTGTGTGTGTGTGTGTGTGTGTGTGTGTGTGTGTGTGTGTGTGTGTGTGTTATTATATTTTTGGTTTTATCATGATTTTTATTGTCATATTTATATTGCTAATTTTACGTGAGTGCTCCTGTATGTCAATTATTAGACCGGTTTTTTTTATTTATTGATTAGTAACTGGTTTTCTTGTCTGTGTGATGTCTAAGCAACAACTGAATTTGCCTCCGCGGAGGACAATAAAGTGTTTTAACTTGATCTGAAATGAAATGAATTAAACTAAATTGAAATAAATCAAACGGAATTGAAATTTGAAATAAATTGAATTTAACTGTTTCAAAAAAAAAAAAAAAAAAGTCCTCTGTGAGACCTGGGAAAGCGGGCCTTTAAATGCACCTTTCTGGGATATCGGCTACTTTTGTCACAGATTTTAAATCTACATGTAGCATAATCCTTGCTTCCGCGAAATTCTCGCGGGCGCAAACAATCCTCTCTCAATTGAATGAAAAAAAAAAAATCGAAAAAAGAAAGAAAGCAAAATAAAAATGGAGAATGCACAAGAACGAACTAATGGCGTGGAAATGAGCTAGAAGCATCTGATTTCGTTTCGGAGAGTTTTGTTTTTTTCCTTAATCTTGCTTTACCTGATTCCTCCTGTCATTCTCTCCCCCCTCCCCTCCCTTCCCCCTGCCTCTTTCTCTCTCTCCCTCCCCCCCCCACCCCCCCCCTGATTGAAGGACGGTACGAGCTGACGAATGAGAAGGCGTGGTTGGTTGTGGTATAAGGCGGTGGTTTCAGGGAGAGCCGTGAAATGTGTGTTTATAGGGAAGTGGTGTGGGGGGTGGGGGCAGATGCCCCAGGGAGAGGACAGGTTGGTGGGGATGGGGTGGGGGGGGGCTGGATGGCACAGCTGGTGTTTCATTAAATATTTTACATGTAGACATTCCCAATTTCCTAGCAAAAGAAAAAAAAAAGCACACAAAAAATTCAAACTTTACATAACAGCGCTGGCTCCTTTGAAAGAAAAGTATTTAAGTATTGATTTTCGTTACATTCCATGTTTTGCTGTAACGGGGTTGAAAGGAGAGTTGGGGGAGGGAGGAGGGGTGGCGGGGGGGGGGGGGTGTACAACGGTATTAAGCGTTCCACCACCCTGTCACACTGAAACCCTTGAGACACCCTAGAATTTGTTGGGGGTTTTTTCAGTCCAGAAATCCCACAAAAAGCATTTGACTACATCAGCCCGGATTAAAAACCCTCCTTCCTCTTCTACTAAAACTGAAAATATACGGACAGCTTCCTGACCCAGTGGAGAGTTTCAAATCTCCTTGGCCTACATTGGCTGAATGTTTCGGAGAAAAACAAATTTACTTTGAAGTCTTTTTGTTGGATTCCAGAGTGCTGTGCACAGACCTAAAAAAGATAGACACACCGCCGCACGCTGCCACCGCTGCTTGCGAGTGTCGCTATCGCGGCCATCTTGTGAATACCAGACTCAGATGCTCTGTGTACAGGACGCCTCGTTCGAAATACAAAGTTCTTTAGAAAGACGTCATCAGAACTGTGACGTAAGTTAAAGCAGACCAATGCTATGCGCGCTATGTAAACAGCTGATAGCGTCTGGCCAATGCTATGCGCGCTATGTAAACAGCTGATAGCGTCTGGCACTTCCAGGTACTCGCAACATGGCGCGCGGCGGCGTCACACTTCCAGCACCGCAGGAGGTCTATCTTTTTTAGAACTGTGGTGTTGTGTGCTCAATCCTGGACCCGCGCTGCTTAAAGCTAGCTTGCACAATTCGTGATAAAAGCTAACCCGTCAAACTGAATCAGAATTTCACGCGTTAGGAATCATACCGAGCCGAATTCAGACTACATAACACACGTTTATTGTTGCTGTTTCAAACTAAACCGACTTACGTTTTGGAACAGGTTTGCTCGGGAGTATAAGCCTGTGCGCCAAAAATACTCAATGAATGAATCAATGAATCAATGAAACTTGATTGTACAACGATAGAGGCAGTCCACGTCAGATGGTCAGTTTTCATACCTGCCGTTGCTAATACTTACTTCAATAGTCTGTTGTAGTGTTAGCAGGACAGTGTGTAAGAGAGGTCTTCCAGTGCCTAGCAACTCTATCCTGAAATAAAGGTTTCATCCTTCTTCTCCTCCTCCTCTCTCTCGAGCATGTGCTACATCTATATGCTTGTTTTGTGTTTTGATTTAGCTTTTTTCTCTTTCTCCTTCGTGTTTTTATAATCTTATGTTGTTGTAGTTTAGCAAGGACAGATTGTCAGACAGGTTCTCCTGAACCTATATCTCAATCCTTGTGTAATAAAGTTTCATCATCATCATCATCATCATCATCATCTCTCTCTCTCTCTCTTTCTCTCTCCCCTCCCCCTCTCTCAACTGAAGGGAAAACACGAGTACACTGTTAGCATAAGCAACACGGTAAACACTCTGGACTCAGAGACACAAACCAGAACCGTTTGGGTAACTCACTTTCGTAACTCGGAATGCGCTCAAGCAAAACTTTGGGACACTGCACAGTCTGCTGATCCAGTGGCGCGCTTCACAAATTGCGTGTTTATTCAGGTCAGTCGCTTGTTAATTTGCTGTTCCAAACTAGGGCGTCTGTTAATCAGTTCACGTGAATTCGAATTTCCAAGTCCTCCCAGTGACAGACCTACAGTGTTTACCGAGGCCGTGCTGGTGCGTAGGACTAACGCCTGAAGTGTGCTTGAAATAAAACTTGGAATACAGGAACTTCGTACCGCTGAAAATATCACAGCTGTATAGTGTTTTCGCGGCGTTAATCACGTGACTCGCCTGTTAATTACTAAGTTCACGTGAATTCGAATTTCCGTCCGCCCAGAGATAGATCTATGGACTGTGTTTACTGAGTCATCGCTGGTTCGTACAAACTACTGAAGTGTACTTATCAGGAAATTTGGACTACGGAAATTTCTTATCTTATCGCAGAAATTATCACAGTTGTATAGTGTTTCGCGACTTTAGTCACGTGACTCGATACGCTGAGATATCGAAATGCGTGTATCGTGTAGCTTTAAATGCGCTATTTCCATGTGAACAGAAGCCAACGTCGGTTTGGAACAGTTTCGCTCATGAGTGCGCCCGTACGCTCGAAACAGTGTATCTTAATGATTTAGTAAAGCTCTTAATGAGAGACAGTGTCGTCTACAGGCCCTGTGAAACGGCGAAATTATTTTTTCTTCTCAGCGGTTGAGTGTTACGACACTAGCTGTGGCTAATTGATACTGATTCGCGTCACGTAATGCCGTATTCTGTCGGCTCAGTGCCAGTTTGTGAGATGCTGTCACTGTGCAGGTGTTCCGTGCACAGGCTCTGCGAAACGGCGAAACTTTACATTCTCCTACTGAGCCCGTTGATTGTTACGACACTAGCAGTGATTTGATACTGAATTGCGTCAGTAAAGCATTCTGTTGGCTCAGTGCCAGGTTGTGAGACGCTGTCACTGTGCAGGTGTCTAACTGGTACGATGCTTGACACCGCCAAACAAGCTCACAGCTATCTGTGAGCCTTAAAATCTTTGAAGTTTTGCCTTGATACTGAATTGCGTCATGTAAAGCATTCTGTTGGCTCAGTGCCAGGTTGTGAGACGCTGTCACTGTGCAGGTGTGTAAGTGGTGCAATGCTTGACATTACCAAAAAAGCTCACAGCGATCTGTGGGCCTAAAAAATCTTTGAATTTGAGCCTTTAACCGACAAAGCATGTCTCCGACTATATTGGCAAAACTACACGACAAAGACCGTGCAAGCCTCATCTTACCCTGACCCGAATACAAGCCTGATGTGTCATAACCGGACAGTGTCAGACAGTTTCCAGAGTACAGATCTGGCGCATTCAACACGCACTTTTTTTTTTCCGATGTTGCATGACAAACGCCGATTCTGTTATTTTAAAACCACGCGTTTCCCTCTGTTAAGATGAAGGCTATCACAACTATCCGATAGCCAGACATCTAAACAAGTTAAACGAGGCATTACAATTTGATGAAGACGTCTGGTGAATTGTGTTCCCCCCAGTTGTACACGGAGAAGTTCCGGGATTGGAAAGGCCACGGCAAATTAAGGAGACGAAAGTGCGCGTTAGTGTCCTTGTAAGGACGAGCTGGCGCGCATAAAAGAGCCGTTATGCTAAATGGAACGAAGAGAACGGTCGTGGAGAGGATGACATAAAAATTCAGAGGCAAGCTCTTTTTGCAGGGTTTGATAGTTTCCTGGCGACTGACTGACAACATGAAAAGCGGTCCTGTTATGGAAATGTGGGCATGTGTTGGTTAAATCACCCTAATAGGTCAATAGCCATGTGTTTTTTAAGAAAATGGGTTGAGAGTGCATGTGTGTGAAGACAAATCGAAGAAGGACGCTGCCAGAGTTCAGGAGAAGAGTTGGGAAGAGGAGGGGGAGGGGGGGGGTAGGGGGGGGGGAGTCATTGTGGGAAATATTTCTCTCACTCGCTTCGTTTCTCACTCTGTTTCTAAATCTGTTTCTTTCTCACTCTGTTTTTCTGTGTCTGTCTGCTTGCATGTATGTCTGTATCTCTCTAGTAATATCTGCCTGCCTGCCTGCCTGCCTGCCCCTCTCTCTCTCTCTCTCTCTCTCTCACAGTGTGTTTTTTTCTTTTTCAGTAATAATGAAATGTTTGCATACATGGTTTGTTTATTTAAACACTTGTTTATCGTCTGTCTGATATGAGCCCATGCCGAGATTTTTTCAGTCAGTTTGATCACACACACACACACACACACACACACACACACACACACACACACACACACACACACACACACACACACACACACACACACACACACACACACACACAAGCCACGCACGCACACAGCGCAATGCAACAGCCATAAAAAAAAAAAACACCTACAAAAACAAGACCGTGAGAATACACACGTCACTCTCTTGTTTATTCAAATGATTGAACGAGAGCACTTCGCAAATACCGTGTTTTCGCGCCTCGCAACAAATGGTCATCATCCGCAACAACGCTATCTATGGCAGGAGTAATATTTGCACACATCCGCTGTTCGCAAACACGGATACTAACACCGGCGCGTGAATCAGGAAATCTGTACGGCGTCCTGTTCTGAAATGTCTGCTTAGGCGCAATTTTTTTTTTTTTTTTTCAACAAGGGTCTGCCAGCACGCACTACGGTGGCCGAAGATGGCGTCATGTCGTTTCATCACCGGGTACCCTAAGTCAGATGGGTTCATCAGGTTTATCATTACGTCATCTGGGTTCAGCATTGTATAATTATGCTGACGTCATCTGCATTTATCACTGGATGAGTGACGTCATCTGCGCTCATTTGTGGATACACGCACGTCATCTACAGTAATTAATTGATACGCTGACGTCATCTGCATTCAATAGTGGATACATCTACACTCATTACAGAGTACATGCAATGACACGTGGATTTTACTTAGGGTACACTGACGTCACCTAGATTGATCTCATTATGCTGACGTCATCTGCATTTATCACTAGATAATTGACATCATCTGCGCTCATTTGTGGATACACGCACGTCATCTACATGAATTAATTGATACGCTGACGTCATCTGCATTCATTAGTGGACACATCTACACTCATTACAGAGTACAATGGCATGTGGATATTACTTAGGGTACACTGACGTCAACTAGATTCATCTCTGGATATATTAACGTCATAATTATTGATTCATTAATGGATACAGCAACGGTACGTGCATATTTTTGGTGGATACACTGCCGTCATCTGCATTCATAAGTAGAAAGGTCAACGCCACCTGGATGTTGACATGTTAGTCGCTTGCGACAAGGCCCGCAGCGCACCGTAGCCTCAAAACTATACGACACTGACCATCCCAGCCGTGCAGGGAGTTGGCCAAACTCCGTTGCAAACAGAATTATCGTTTGCGTGGGCCGCGCATATCTTCCAAGAGAGCACTTCACGTTTTCCTCCCGTAAATCGGCGAGAAAACAGTGAACACTGCTCTCGTTCGGCGTGGACATCTCATGGGAAATTACGATAATTTTTCCTGACAAGACTGTCTCTCCATTTGTCATTCATAGCTGCGGGGATTTTATTCTCATTCATCTGCGTAGCTCTTTGTGGCTATCAGTGATGTTTTGTGACGGAGATGATAAAAAAAATTATACACGCACTTGATGCACGCTTGGTCTGTGACCCACAAACGTGTCAAAAATGTCAAATTAAATTTTGTCGAGAGAGAGAGAGAGAGAGAGAGAGAGAGAGAGAGAGAGAGAGAGAGAGAGAGAGAGAGAGAGTCACTCAGGACTTTAAACTAGAGAAATGGGGGAGGTATTTTCATTCCAGTGTGTGTGTGCGGTTTTTTTTTTTTTTACTACTTTATTCTCCTTTTGGCTGCTTCCCCCGGGGGAAGCGCGTCGCCTCCGTGCAGCGCCACCCAATACCTATCGCATATTTTTTAATACAATTTTGCTGGGGGATGAAAGCCGGATAACCCGGAGAAAACCCCCGATGAGCAGCCCGGTAGCCAGGAAAAGCCGGTATCACATATCACAAGCTCGACCTGGGCTCGAACCCATGCTTCATCACCGTGACATTGGTGACGGCCGTTCAGTAGCGCAGCGGCTAAATCCGACGCGTTACCTATTAGACCACCGCTCACCCCCGTTCGATGACGACGACGACGACGATGATGATGATGATGATGATGGTGATGATGATGATGATGATGATGATGATTTTTCAGCTCATACGACTGAGCGCTAGATTCTGTATCAGACGATTTGTCGCGACAGTGTCAATATTTGTACAAGTTTTGTGTGTGTGTGTGTGTGTGTGTGTGTGTGTGTGTGTGTGTGTGTGTGTGCGTGTGCGTGCGTGCCCCCCCCCCCTCCTCCCTCCCAATTGCCCAAGTTTTTGAATTCCAGACAGAGGACTGAACGCTTCTGCGCACCCACTTTGAAATTTGTGCCGTCTCATGCAGTAACCCGATTCCATTTTAATCAGATTACCACGTGGTTATTTTCAGTTGTCTTTGCGTTTTTTAGGCGCACGTCCTTGCAAAATGTGTTCGCATCAAACAACAGCTTACATTGTACCGACACGGGGAGCCGGGGTGGCCGAATGGTGAGCGTTGGACTTCTAATGCTCGGGTCGTCAGTTCATATTCCGGCTGGGGCCAAATATTTGTGCTGGCTTTTTCATCGTTGCCCCGTCTGTGATATTACCCGTATGTGGTGTAAAAGGACGTTAAACCTCCAAAACACCCACCCACCTACCCTGTACCGACGTGACGTAGACGAAATCTGCCTGACAACGTACCCAAGTTTCAGTCGTATTTGGTTTGTTTTCCAGAATAGCACCCTGGTTGTTTCACTTTATTCTGTTGCTAACGAGTTTCAAGTATGAGTTCAAACAAGTGTTTATCTTGCCGAAAATGGCATGCTTTTAAATAATGAATCGGCTCAGTTGGTGGTTAAAGGTCTTCAGAATTTAAAAAAGTGCGGTCTCTTAACCACTAGACCACCGACCGACCCATATAATATGATTAGCGTAGCTGAGCTTTAACTATCCCCGCTTGAGCCGGGATGTTTGAAATCTTCATGAAAGCCCTAAGAAAAGAGATGTTTGTGGGGTTTTTTTTGCCTCCGCGAGCGAGAGACATAAGGGGTCGCCCTATATATACGTGTGTATATGTATTCATCTGTCTAGACTGACAACATCGTGGCATTTATTGACACTATTTGAATAATCATGAAATTATTACCACTCATTAGGGTTATGTCCAACTCGTTATTCTTGAACCTCTGTGCCAATTATGTTTACTTTTGGATCCAGCCAGACGTGTTAATAGTATCGGACTCCGACTTGACCTTTCGGGCTGTTTGTTATCGCCAGATCGATTGGACAAACGAGAAACCTTTACTGACGGATGGAAGGGTAATAACTATTGATGTTACATGACCGAGAGGGCGATAATAAGGGATATTTCGATTTCGCAAGCTGCGTGTTTTCTTTCACGTGCTTCGTGTTAAGAAATTACACTAGAAAAATTATGGTCAATTCTATTCAATATGGAAGTAAGTACACGTTTGAAACGTATGTAACTTGTTTGCAGAAAACTGGCTACCACTGACATACTATAATCGCCTTTCTGAACTGTTGGAGAGATCGCGAACAGCCACTGCATTTCGATGGAAATTTCTAGACCATCCCAGAACATGCTGGTGCAGTAACGTCAGTAGATTACGTCACCTTGGAAAGATTTCGACCTTGCCAATAAGTTGAGGAATGTTCTAGATCTGACCTGTTTAGTATATAAGCAGCCCTGCACAGCGTTCTGGGGTCTTCTTCTGTCATGAATTGGTTCAACTCGTGTTTACCGTGACTCCGATTGGACTCGGGTGAATAGCGTATACGGTACATTTTCTGCAAGTCTAACCCTGAAAATGACGTAGGAAAACTTACGTCATGCCTGATGTCATGCCTTGATGAAAGCATCTTATGACGACAGCTGCATGTTTAGATCTGAAATGCGAGTTGGCCCTGGACCCGGGCTCAACCCTGCTCCGTAACCCCAGTCACGTGGCTAATCGGTCGAGGTCGTACCTCAAGATCATTGGCTTGGTGCACGAGTTACCCTGATCCGTAGCAGACTGACAACATCATGGGTTGGTTAAATGTAAACGCACAAACTCGGGTCCAACCCAGTCAAAGGTGGGTGGGTGTTTGGGGGTTTAACGTCCTTTTCCACCACATACGGGTGATATTAAAGACGGGGCAACGATGAAAAAGCCAGCACACATATTTGGCCCCAGCCGGGATACGAACTCAAAACTCACAACCCGATCATTAGAAGTCCAAAGCTCTACAAATCGGCCACCCCGGCTCCCCCCAAACCCAGTCAAACTGGCCAGTGTAAACAGCCTCAGACTGTCACTATGCCCAACCAAAAAGTCAGGGAAACTATTATAATTATTTCAATGAATGGTGTATGTTTGTGTGTGGTTTGAGCTTTACGTCCTATGGCTTAAATTGTCAGCCCTTAAGGGCAAGTTTTTTCCTGGCGTTTGTCATCTGCTTGGCTTTGCGGGTGACTTGTTGGGTGGATATTGGCTGTTTTGCTTTGGGCGTCGTCAGAGGTTTTCTGCTAGGGGCTGAAGTGCCTGTCGGGGGGGGGGGGGGGGGGCGAACGGTAGAGCGTTGGACTTCTAATGCTCGGGTCGTGAGTTCGTATCCCGGCTGGGGCCAAATATTTGTGCTGGCTTTTTCATCGTTGCCCCGTCTTTGATATCACCCTATGTGGTGGAAATGGACGTTAAACCCCCAAACACGCACCCACCCACCCTTTGATATCACCCGTATGTGGTGGAAAAGGACGTTAAACCCCAAAACACCCACACACCCGCCTGTCTAGGTTGTTTCTCAATGCCTTGGTCGTTTTCTGTCGTCCTTTCTTATGCCGTTCGGATCACTGGGGAGTCCTACTGATCTTTGGTTCAGAACCATTTTGCCAGGGCTGATCTGACGATGGTATCGGCTAAGATTCTCATTGGTCTGTCACCAGGGGCTTGGTGTGCCCTGAGGAAGTCTGCTGTCTTCAGTGAGCGTCTGTCTCTCGGTGCATGTTTGCTTGAAGGCGCCATTTTAAAAATTACTAGACTACATATAACGACAATTTGGAACAGCTGCGTTTATGAATGCACAAGTGCACTCGTAATAGTTTATCTTGGAGATTAGTAGAGATCAGAATGCAACACACTGACGTGTGATGGCTGCACGAACAAGGCAAACTCAGATGATCGTGGATGACGTCCACCGGTCAGTTTCCCTTGCCGCGAACACAGGTCGACTATGATAATAATAATGATTAATAATGTTGGTATTAAAGAGACTGGGCCCCGCAGGAGCTCAGGGCGCCTTAAACACACACACACACACACACACACACTCACTCACTCACTAAGACACACACACACACACACACACACACACACACACACACACACACACACACACACGACCAGCAGGATGGTGATGTGGCAACAGCTATTGGTTGAGAGCAGTGAAGGCCGCAACAATGTCAGCGGCTACTGTGCTTTTGACTTTAATCTGCTCAGCGCAAGCCTGTCTGTAGCTGTATGTGTCTAAGTGGCGTGAAACTAGACACGGAAACAACTCAGAACGACCTGTGAGCCTAAATATTTAAGAACAAAAAATCTGGCTTTAACATTGTCTGTGTAGATATGTGCGCCTTCTTTATTTTTTTAATTTTATCTATATAATTATTTTATTTATTTATTTTTATTTTATGTTTTTGCTGCCCCAACTCTTTGTCAGTTCCAGTGGTGTTCCTCCCAGGTAATGGGTGGAATCCACGGAGGGCTCGGAAGCTGGGGCATTTTTTTAAAATTATGCATGATCATGGAGATGAGGAAGGTGGTAAGATTATGCTATGGAGGTCCGTGTGGTTTGGGACTGCGGGACAGGGCCACATTCCACGCTTCCTGTCTTAAATATCCCGGCATTAACCAGGCCCGGGGACTACGGCATCTGCGGTGCCGGCCGTGTAATCATCCACATCATAAGACGTGTCATACCAAGGGAAGCACCCCCAAAGTCGCACCCGTAAAGTGGGTGAATCTCGGCTGTGTGGTAACAGCCTCCCCATTGGGCCCATAGCACACCCGCTCTGGGTAGGAGCCGACCTAGGTAGGAAAAATCCCGCTCGCCTCGGCTGGGACTCGAACCCGGGTCTCCCGGTTCTGCTCAAGTGCTAACCACTACACTACGGGGACCTTCTTTATTATCTGTCTCGCGGCTAGGGGACTTACCGTCAACGGACTGGTTCCTTGTTTAGCCAGAGATAGAACTGAAATTAAGTCCCAGGATCAGCACGACCTTGAAGAAGCGCCAGGAGGTCGATGTCCGCTGCCAGTAGATTAATTGCTGCCCAATCTCTGAGGGCAATCATTGAGTCAAGACCCCATCCAGTTCAGGGGTCGTGCCCTCTCTTGTCTGTCTGTCGATCTGCCTGTCGTAGAAGGGTCTCGAAGCTGCCACCTAAATGCAACGTTCTTGTCATTGTCGTCGTCGTCGACGACATCATCATCATCATCATCGTCGTCGTCGTTTCTGAATAGAAAGAACCGAATACTAGAAGGAAAATACCTCCCTTATCTCATTGTCTCTGTCTCCCTCACTTAAAGCCGCAAATGACAAGTAACTCTATTTCTCTCAGGCATTGGAAAATAAAGTTTCATTCATTACTACTTAGTATGATTATTCATGATTCTCTCTCTCTCTCTTTAAATGTTGATTTTGTTTAAACTGGCAAATTTAGAAATTGGTCGCAAGATAAACAATTTTCAACCGTTTTCATATAAACTTATCCCCCCCCCCTCTCTCTCTCTCTCTTTCTTTTTAAATGTTGAATTTTTTTAACTGGCAAATTTAGAAATTGGTCGCAAGATAAAAAAACAAAAAACTTCAACCGTTTTCATATAAACTTATTTCACCTCTGTCTCCCCCCCCCCCCTCAGTCTTTATCCACCGCATTCCCTCCCCCTGTCCCTCCCTGCAGTCTCCGCATCAAGCACTGACCCTACAGGGTCTCATAAAGCTTCGCAATGATCAGTCGACATGGACAAGATAGTCTCTGTATCAATGGAGATTTACTGTCACCCCCGAGTTCCGTTGTCCACCACAAATCCACGGCGACGTGACAAGTCCAGGGATCTTGTGACAAATTACGGGCATACTCATGGAGAGAGGGGTCTGAGACAGGGGTGAACCGAAACCCCATAGTACTCCGTACCAGTGGCACTACGTGGCGAAAGTACTGCGAATGACATGCCTGCGATTTAACCTTGCTGCTGAGGGAACGTGCTAATGAAATACGCGTAGTACTTTTTGTCCTTAGTACTATAGACATGTTGAAATCTCGACGCATAGTGCTGTTCGTCTAAGATTTACAGATTTTAGCAAGGTGGGTGGATGTTTGGGGGTTTAACGTCCTTTTCCACCACATAGGGTGATATCAAAGACGGGGCAACGATGAAAAAGCCAGCACAAGTATTTGGCCCCAGCCGGGATCGAACTCACGACCCGAGCATTTGAAGTCCAGATTTTAGCAGGTGGTAGTCTCTTTAAATGTAGTTCTACAGAGACGACTTTTCTGCAGACTCCTCACCCGTTATTGTACTCCCCCCTCGAGTGTACATAGTTCGAACCCTTTTAATTCTCGCTCTTGACCACCTCCACATATTGAGTCAAACCGCAGAGTAAATCACGGGAACTCTGAGTCCAAGTCTATTGTCCAAGAAGAAGAGAAAGTGTTGTCTGTTTTCTCCTAGTCCTATGGACATTCGCGAGTTTTATACCGTGTTAATTGAGTGAGAGTGTGTGGGTGTTGAACTGTACGGGTATATGTTCCCGTAGTGCTATTAATAATAATAATAATAATAATAATAATGTGAGTATTTAAGGTACGCCCTCCCTCCCGCAGGAGCTCAGGGCACCTTACAATCAACACACACTCACTCACAGAAACACACGCAACGAAACTCCACACATACATTTCATACACATCGCATACAGCACCATCCGTATTTGTCCGTAGCGCTGAAACAATACAGACCTATCAAAATGCAGTGCCATTAATTTTGCTAACCTTTTCATCAAAATTTCGTACGGCACTATAGACCGTAGTGCCAGTGAATCGCAGTGCTATCGCCCCCCAAGTGTCTCTGACAAGTAGAACTATCCACACGCGCCCGTCTGAGAGTTGCAGCCGTCGTCAAGTGAACTTGTACAAGTACCCTCCCAGGACGAAAGTGAGTAGTTTACTATTCAGTTCGCGTACGCCCCCTTGACCCTGCCCTTTCCAGCAATATTCCCGCCTGCAGCTGAAGCCCCAAATTGTGTCGTCTTCTACTTACTCCCGTGGCGTGATGTCGGGGAGAGAGAGAGAGAGAGAGAGAGAGCCTTCAATTTACAACGGTAAGAGTTACAAGCATATTGATACCAGAGAGAGAGAGAGAGAGAGAGAGAGAGAGAGGGGGGGTCTAACGTCCTTTTCCACCACGTAAGGGTGATATCAAAGACGGGGCAACGAGAAAAAGGCCAGCAGACATATTTGGCATCAGCCTGGATGCGAACTGACGACCCGAGCATTAGAAGTCCAAGACTCTCCCATTCGGCCACCCCGGCGGGAGAGAGAGAGAGAGAGAGAGAGAGAGGCACTACCAAGAACAAGAAGAAGAGAAAATGCCGAAACGCACAGCAGCTACCACAGTCTTTGTCGTGCCGTTGACGTTCTCCTTCTTTGCACGGCCAACAAACCTAAGCATATTGCATCAGAGCATAACACGGACAAAAGATCACTGCAGACTCTTGGCTTCCTCAACCAAGAATATCATTCCGTCCTCCCTCCTAGGTCATCGACGTAGCTTTTGCACGTGAAATCAGAATAGATAGGACTCGGAGGCGCGGAGAATCCTTACGAGTTCGTAATTGGGGTGCAGCGCCGGACAGCCAGAAGGGGTTAGTGACCACGTGAATTTGGCATTTCTTTCTGCGA
>JACVVK020000029.1:947500-965000 GCA_018292915.2 Batillaria attramentaria | reverse complement strand
CACTTGGAATACCCTCCCAAAACATATCACATCAGCACCCTCGGTTGCATCTTTCAAGGCCAGACTACTTAAACATCTGGTGAACAGCTCGTAATGGTCCTGATTGTACTTTTTATTATTTTGTATGTTTACAAGCAGCGACAAATGCCAGTTCTTATTAACATTACCTTTTTCCTGTTTTTGTTGTTGTTACTGTTGGTTTTCTACACCGTGGCAACACACATCCCGTCAGGGTTTATCTGAATCTCTCAATTGCCACCTTCTTCGGTTCTTTGTTTTATTCTCACCTTATTTACTTTCTTTGTGTAAATACTGATTGTTTAAAAAACTATTATTTGATATACATAATCGCATAATCGTTTTCTCTCCCCCCCCCCGCCCTCCATTGCATTATGCATTATCGCGTGCGTGTGTGTGTGTGTGTGTGTGTGTGTGTGTGTGTGTGTGTGTGTGTGTGTGTGTGTGTGTGTGTGTGTGGGTGCACGCGCTTTACTTAGTTTACTTAGTTTAACTTACTTAGTTGTAGCCTAGCAAGGACAAGATGTAAGACAGGTCTGTGACCTAATCTTTTATCCTTGTAAAATAAAGTTTCGTTCGTTCGTTCGTTCTCTCTCTCTCTCACTCTCACACACACACACACACACACACACACACACACACACACACACACACACACACACACACACACACACACACACACACACACACACACACACACTCACTCACTCTCTCTCTCTCTCACATCCTGGCCGGGGCCAAGTATTTGTGCTGGCTTTTTCATGGTTGCTCCTTTTTTGATATCACCCGTATGTGGTGGAAAAGGACGTTACTCCCGCCCCCCAACACCCACCATACCTCACCCTCTCTCTCTGTTTGTATGTTGAATTTTGAAGTTTGAGTTTTTTAAACTGGCAAGCTTGAAAATTGGTCGCAAGACCAAAAAGTTCAGCCGTTTTTAAATAAGTTATTACATCTCTCTCTCTCTCTCTCTCTCTCTCTAACTCATTATTTGTGCAGTTCAGAGGGAGAGAATAATAACTTAGGAGGGGGGGGGGGGTGTATACATATAAATATGTGTGTGTGTGTGTGTGTGTGTGTGTGTGTGTGTGTGTGTGTGTGTGTGTGTGTGTGTGTGTGTGTGTTGGACAAGGAATGGAGCAGTGTGTTTGGGAGAAACAGATATTAGTCCTTTGGAAATCAAGATTTAGAATGAATAGCATCTGTTCTCTAGAAATGCAGAGAGAGAGAGAGAGAGAGAGGGTGGGTGGGTGGGGGTGTTTGGGGGTTTAACATCCTTTTCCACCACATACGGGTGATATCAAAGACGGGGCGACGATGATAAAGCCAGCAGAAATATTTGGCTCCAGCGAGAGAGAGAGAGAGAGAGAGAGAGAGAGAGAGAGAGAGAGAATAGCTTGCATCGAGTAGGCTTAGTGAGGTAGGAAGAGGATGAACTGAGAAACGGAAACGGGAAAGGGTCAGCTCTCAAAGAGCAGTCCGTCTTTTGCCGAAACAAACTTAACATTAACATGTAGCCACGCCCTCTGACTAAAACGAATCCTCCTTTGCAACCGCACGCAGCGATCGCTTTTTAAATTTTGATCTCTTTGTCAGACACGTACACCTACAAGCTAATTCACAGGTGTGTGTGTGGGGGGGGGGGGGGGGGCGGGGTGGTCGAATGGTAGAGCGTTGGACTTCTAATGCTGGGGTCGTGAGTTCGATCCCGGCTGGGGCCAAATATTTGTGCTGGCTTTTTCATCGTTGCCCCGTCTTTGATATCACCCTATGTGTTGGAAAAGGACGTTAAACCCCCAAACACCCACCCACCCACTTACTGGTGTGGGTGTGTTTGTTGGGACACACGTGTCCCGTTGTCGGGCACACTTTGACTGGGTAGCATGGCCCAGCTGTCAATCAGGAATTTGCTACTTGTCAGTTATAATAAGGGTGGGTGGATGTTTGGGGGTTTAACGTCCTTTTCCACCACATAGGGTGATATCAAAGACGGGGCAACGATGAAAAAGCCAGCACAAATATTTGGCCCCAGCCGGGATCGAACTTCACGACCCGAGCATTAGAAGGCGAACGCTCTACCATTCGACCACCCCGGCTCCCCCAGTTATAATAAAAAAAACAAAAAATAACAACAACCAAAAAACAAACAAACAAACAAACAAACAAAAAAAAAACCACCAACAAGAAACAAAAACAACAACCAACAATGGAATTAATTAAGCATCTCAATTCATATGAGTATAATGTATATGGCCGATCTGAACACAAAATATTTCATTGTATTTGTAATAGTTTTTGCCCGTAAGAAAATGTACAAGAAGAAATATAATTACTGCTTTGGGTAAAGAAGAAGAAGAAGGAAAAAAAGGGCCAATGATGAATGGATGCACGACCAAAAAAAAAAAATGTAAAAAAAAAAAAAATTGGAACAAGTTGAGAATCAAACTCAAGTCGGATGCATCCATGCATATAACTGAGGCTAAAACAACAACAGCAACAACAACAACAACAACAACAACAGCAGCAGCAGCAACAACAACAAAAACAACCAAAACAAAAACACCACCACCACCACCAACAAAAACAATAGAAAGACAGAATAACAAAGGGGTCTATTCATTGAAACAAGAGTTCTGTGTTTCATCTTGGCTTAAAATAATCATAATCATTCTTTATTGCCGTCTGTCTGTTGTCAGTAGTTCTTCCTTGGAAACTTAATTACCTCTACGCTGAGTTCTATATATCCGTCCTTTTGTTCCATGACATACAGCACGCAAATGTTTCCTCCGTTTAACTTGGGGATGAAAGCAATTTCTGTAGACCTGGCGAATGCCCATGCCTCATTACGAATACAATGGTCGGTTTGTTGGGGCTGAAAATTGCCGCTGTAGAGTGATCAATGCAGGCAAGTCCCGTAAATTCCTCTAAACAATTCTTTATGTTGTCGCTGTTTCTCCGAGTCATTTCCTCGCCCACAATAACAAGCACACATCAATAGGAAACACGCTTAAAAAAAAACAAAAAAACCAGCCTTTCCTGTTGATTAAAGAATAAAGGTCTACGAAAATGAGGAATCAAGACGGCAAACTTCCAACTAATATTGTGTCCCGTTTTTGTTGTTGTTGATGGCTTCCGATCTAATCCATTTCCTGTGCAGCAATCAAGACGCAGGCAGGTGTAGCAGTCCAGATTATACCCCGCCTGGAGTATACCCCCGTATAAACTGGCCTAGCCCAGACTATCCCCCCGTATAAACTGGCCTAGCCCAGACTATCCCCCCGTATAAACTGGCCTAGCCCAGACTATCCCCCCGTATAAACTGGCCTAGCCCAGACTATACCCCGGGGTGTGCTCTGAATCCGGCCTGGGCTGATCTATACCCAGGGGGTTGAATCGGCCTAGGCTACTTTATACCCGAGGGGATAAAGTAGCCAGGGGTATACTCCGGCCTGTTACACCGGTAGATGTCGTGATGCCGGCACTGAACTTTCTGCTGGGAAAACTCTCAATCACGCGTTGCCAGAAGTTGAGGCGAGAGGAAATGAAGTGAAGAAAACATTGCCAAACAACTTCTTTTATGTTTTCCTCTAAAGTGTAGGCTTGATGATTAATCAAATCAGGACAGTATTAACTGCAGATTGCGACGAAGAACTTGAAAAACACAATTTGGGATTTTGTGGAGATGGACGTGCGTGTGTGTACGGGGGTGGGGAGTGGAGGGGTTGGAGGGAGAGTTAACTCTCTCTCTTTCTCTCTCTGTGCTGGGGCCAAATATTTGTGCTGGCCTATTCTCGTTGCCCCGTCTTTGATATCACCCATACGTGGTGGAAAAGGACGTTGAACTAACACCCACCCACCTACCTACCCCATCCCTCTCTCTCTCTCTCTCTCTCTCTCTCACACACACACACACACACACACACACACACACACACACACACACACACACACACACACACACACACACACACACACACACACACACTCCTTGGTCGATCGTACGCCCGTGAGAGCAGAAGAATGCATAAGACGAACCTACTTATTTTCTTTCCTTTCTTCTCTGGCTGTATCAGCACTGTACTGATCGTACCGGTCATACAATGGCCTACTGCAGCATTAAAGCTTGACCAGTTTATCAACGACAATCTCTTTATCCAAAAGCCAATCAGTCTCCTGCGTCGCCCATCCTCTTCACAAAGCGCTGGACGGTATGACCTGACCAAACAGTGCACTCTACTGACGGCCATTTGCTGTCCACAACGTACCCGGTGTATTTGGAAAACAACGGCCACCTTCACTTGCCAATTACTGAACACAAGTATCAGCGGATAGCCAATCATGAACACTGGTGGTCAGGCACGACCAACATCTTCAAGGAACACAACAGACCCTGGGCCATCTATCGAACGGAACAGGAGGACCGCCGAAAATCGTTGTGAGAGGCCCACTTGTGTTCCGATTGTCTATCGATCTGGAGGTGGTAAGAAAGGTGGTCTGGATCTCGGATCGGTAAGGGAAACAGCCCCGAGAGTGCAGACTGGGATTTGCTGAATGAGGGACGGAGGATCGGAGATGGACAAAAGAGTGTGTGTTGGTTTTGTCCATTGTAGACCAGCCAACCTTAAAGGTCTGAAATATCAACAAAAAGTCGCAAACAGTGAGTTTAAAAAAATAAAAATTTTGCCCGTCCTATGATGTTGTTTCCGTTCAATTCAATTCAATTCAAAATACTTTATTATCTGTTTAAGACAGACTGTAAAAACAGAAAATCTTCTTTGGACTCACTTGATGCTCTGTCACAGATAAGATAAAATACAGTCATTAAAGATCTTGGTATAAAACCATAAAAATAATAAAATAGGGTTAAACGTTGAGGTCAAACAAAACTTCAGGACAAATCCATTACTATGGAAACAACATAAAAACTATCCGACTGTGCAAAATGCACAGTCAACTCTATCACAGTTACAGGGTTTTCATCGTCTCCAAAACCCCCATAAAAGCCACGGGCAGCCTGATTTCACAGCTCAGTTTGCGTTTCGACACTGAGCGTGAAAGATCTCAGTGACTAGTCTTCTCGTGCAGCACACAACACCCGCTAGACGCTGTAGCGATGTGTCTCGCTCACTGATCAAAATCACAATAAAGTCACCGCAAACTCACGCTCTGGTTTTATAAGGGTCTCCGAAGCGCTGACAACTCTGAAACTGCGACAGAGTTGCCTGCATAATGCACAGTCGCAGTTTTTCAAAAACACAATGTTTGCGGCTTTTTTGAGATTGCAGACCTTTAAAACAGACAAATGCTTTCTTTCGTTTGCCCAGATTTCGATGAAGATCGTAACAAAATAGGACATAGCGCTATATAAGTACTGTCATTATTATTATTATTATTATTATTGCTTGAAGAATAGTGGACAAGTGGACTAAGCGCTTCACACATCCACGGCGCTTGAACCTTTTTTTTTTCTTCAGATGACAATGGCGGTTTTTTTGTTTGGTTTTTTGTTTTGTTTTTGTTTTTCGCAAAGTATTTGACAGTGGAGATGGATGAATTACGCATCGTCCATTCGCCAAAAACGTCAAAGATCACAATTCTGGTTTTAAGCGTTTTGCAAGATTGCCTGTCCGGCCTTAAAAAAAACCCGAAAAACCAGATAGCTAACCTTAATTCATTAACGTCCACTTTTTATGGCGACTGACCGGATTATTTTTCATACAGTGGAAATAGACAATTCCACTCGGCAAGGCACGAGGCCTTACCCCCCCCCTCCCCTCCCCCTTGACTCTGCCGTGCATTGGCAAAACACAGTACGTCCATGACGTCACTGTATCGAAAAAAAAAGAAGGTTGATTTCAAGATGAAAGAGACTGACGTAATTTTTTTTTCTCAAATGACGTGAATGGACTTACCTTTTTTTTTTTTTTGTAGCAAGGACAAGTTGAAAGACAAGCACATGTGCTTAATACTTTCATCCTTGTAAAATAAAAGTTCATTCATTCATTCATTCATTCAGTTTTCATTCATTCAGTTATATTCAGCATGTGCTTCCCTCCTTATAGGGGAGCCGGGGTGGCCGAATGGTAGAGCGTTGGACTTCTTAGTAACAACAGTTAGAAACTCAAAAACGTCGGTTGTTGTGTTTGGCCTTTTACAAGACCCGGGCAATAGGCCAAAAAAAAAAAAAAAAAAATCAGCCCCCCCCCCCTCCTCGAAAACTGATTGATCCGGCCCTGCACCGGCCAGATTCACCGCAACGGTCTCAAAGGGTTTAATTGTAGATTACTGTGACCCACGTGACTGATTCTGATAAGCAGAGTCAGTGCATTCGCCCTCCGTACGTAATGAGAGTTTAGGAACACGTGACCTCATCGGGAAAATTGGTTTGACAGTACTATATTTCACGAGTGGGATATTCATCTTAATCAAAGCTGAGGAGCAAAATTACTCTCATTCATCAAGTACATCCTAGAACAGGCAAAAGAAAGGGGTGTGTGTGTGTGTGTGTGTGTGTGTGTGTGTGTGTGTGTGTGTGTGTGTGTGTGTGATTAAAGTGTCGTTTTGCGAGTGGATAGTTTATTTGAAAGACAGATTGATTGACACAGACCAGACAGACTTCAACTGTCAACACAGACGGCAACTGAGCATATTGATTGAAGAGTACTTTTAGTAGTTGTGGTGGAGTTGCATGCTGATGGTGGTAGTGGTAGTGTTGACGAGGATGTGTGTGTGTGTGTGTGTGTGTGTGTGTGTGTGTGTGTGTGTCTGTGTGTCTGTGTACGCGCGCGCCAGACTCACCACCCCAGACAAGAGAGGGACAATAAATCACAGTTTAAAGACTATACTCAATCACCGAACCATCGCTCAAACTAGGACAAGGCTGTGTATCTAGGCTATCGTTATTTTCTCTTGAATCCTCTCACGTGCAGGAGGAGGGAAAGGTCTCCAATGTCTGTTCCTCACGCTAAAATCCCTAAAACCAAGAGGTCTGAGAACAGTTTCCATTTATTTCCTGATTTTTTTTCTCTCACAAGTTTGCTAAATGAGTTGGGTTAACTTCCTCATTGCGCATTTGTTTTAACTCTTTGACATCGCGAGCTTGGCCAGTGACCTACTTCCCTGCTGACGCGCATGCAGCTGCTGGCCGTTTAGGATGACGCGAATCGGTTCGCGGCTCGGTGCCTACGGCTGTTGAGAGTGACGTGAGCTGGTTCGCGTCCCGTTGCGTAAAGGTTAAAGTACAGACACTAAAGTACAGTAAAACGAGTTGTCTTGACATTTATATAAGAAGACTCAAAGCATAAAAAAAAATCTGTTATATATTGTTTGAATGCTGCTTTGCACACCAATACTGTACCATATTAAAGTGTCCTAACCTAGAATAACTGGTTGATTGCTTCATTGGATTAATGCGAATTTAACGTCCAGAAGAAGAAAAAGGAGAATCAACAGCGTATGACAGCAATGTCTTGTTGCAGAACCGGCGTCGCTGACTGAATGGAAGACGTACACTGTGGTTTAATCTTAGCAACGAGGGCCCTCAATAAGCTAAAGTTTTGTACGTGTCGTATTTGTATCGTATTTTCGTTATCCTGAGCAGTCCAGGTCGAAATGTGAACCGGGATAAGCTTACTGTATGAGGTTTTCCTGGCATGAAGGTGGATGTCCGCCCCGTAGACCAGTTTGCATCCTTTGTCCAACGTTACATTTCTGTGTTTGTTGTTGTTGTTGTTTTTTGGTTGTTTTTTTTTTCATGTAGTGCAGGCACACTCAGCCGCGAATTAGTCTTTGTGGCTTGCGCGGCTTTAAGCCCTAAACACTCACTCACTCACTCACCCCTAAGAGACGATTTCTTTTTTGTTTTTAATTTTTTATTTATTTTATTATTATTTTTATTTCTATTTTATTATTATTATTATTATTATTATTATTATTATTATTAATTTTTTTTTTTTTTTTTTTTTGGGGGGGGGGGGGGTCTTGTTAAGGGACTGATTCCTTGACCCCCTACAAACAAAACGGGTTTTCCGCAACGGTGGTGTGGGTGGTTTGTAGTTCAACATCTTGTAACAGTGCAATCACGTTATAAAAACAACTGATAGAAAAATTGTGAGGAAAAACATTTTAATCCTGACCCCCAGATTGTAAAATCGTTCAAGCGAAGCTCGATTATTTCTGGCTTTTCCCAGGCGATTGTTTTTACACGAGCTAAACATCTGTATTGGTTCGTCCGGGGAACTCTGGCGCCGATTATCTTTCACTAACAAGATGCTGCCTCCCTTGGCATGTGAGGAAAAGAAAGAAAGATCCTTCCGTTGGTTAGTCCATTGATAAAAAAGGCAGCTTCCTTGCTGGTCATTTGATGCCCCAAGAGAATGAGCCGTTCGACTGACAATTCCATTGAAACCTTACTTTGGCTGTAGGTGGTCTGTTCTGGTGTAGCGCTGACAATCTGGAATGGATTTTCAGAGAGAGAGAGAGAGAGAGAAAGAGAGAGAGAGAGAGAGAGAGAGAGAGAGAGAGAGAGAGAGAGCAAACAAAACGGTTTTCTTTCCTCTGCAATTTTCAACTTCCCCCGTTCAGTGAGTTTTTAGGTCAAATCAACACATGCGGCGCAGATCGAATTTTAATTAATTTAGCTGTCAAGTGTGCCCGCCTAATATTTTCTCAAAGATGGCGTGTTTGCAAGCTCTCTCGAGAAGAAAGGCTGGCTTGAACCGATCCGGGATATCTTAAAACGTTTTCTTGTCCTTCCGGAAAAGTTGTCATTTGTCACGCAAATGGAAGCGTGCAAAAGAGCCAAACGTCAACACCACACCTCGAGAAATCAAGGTGTTTGTTAGACCGAAAGTTTGTTGTTGTTGTTGTTGTTGTTGTTGTTTTTCTTGTTGTTGTTGTTGCTGTTGTTGTTGTTGTCGTCGTTTAGCATAAGACGATCATTATACATTGAAAACGTATCTACAGTATATCTTTTTGTATCTAAAAAGTATCTCTATTTAGCCTATGCTCACTGATGTTGGTTGTTTTGTTCTTGATACACCTACGACTGAAATTAACAAACTCGTCAGCGTTTGCCTCCGGTAGACACCGTACAAATTATCTCCATCCCACACCCCCCACCCCTACCCCTCCTCCGAAGAAAGTGTCAAGATAGGGATTTTCACAGTGAAAAGATTTCCAAGTAGGAACTGTCCAAATGAGAAATTGTCCAGGTACGATATGTCACAGTGCAGTAAGAAGTATCGAAATGAGATTTTCGTTTCAAATTGGAAGAATCAGGAACAGGAATCCGGGACAAAAGTTGCGGTCAAGGAGACTCTTCTCTATATCAGACATTAATCATTATTGACGGAAGAATTGTCAGAGATTAATTTCCCAAGAGCTAATCAACCAGGGAGGGGGTGGAGGGAGTGGGTGGGTAGCGGAGTTTAGATGTATCCTTAAAAACACCGACATTTCATTACGAGAGATACGTCAAAGCTTTTTGCTGTTTGCTGTTTGTGCGTCAGTCGGACAAAGCTTTTGCCCGAACTATCTGTCATGTGATCTTTCCAACAGTTAGACAATTTCCTATATATCTCGAATGATAAACCATACCCACGAGCAAATTACTTTTTTCCCTGTCATCGGAGACCTAAATTAAGACATCGTGATCGATTCTTGACGTACAGTGCATTTCCTGCCAATGGCGTGTTGGCTTCCTGTCGATAATTATATTCGCTATCACTGACTTCCTTTCTCTGAAAAATAAACACCAGCCGTAAGTTTGTTTTAGTTGTTGTTGTTGTTGTTGCTGCTGTTGTGTGCGAATGTGCACGGAACAACATCCGGTCAGTCATGATCATATGTCAGCCTGACCTCCGTTCTTCACTTTTCTGTCATTTCTATTTCAAGAGGGGAGGGGGGAGGGAGCCGGAGTGGCCGAATGGTAGAGCGTTGGACTTCTAATTCTCGGGTCGTGAGTTCGTATCCCGGCTGGGGCCGAATATTTGTGCTGGCTTTTTCATCGTTGCCCCGTCTTTGATATCACCCGCACGTGGTGGAAAAAGACGTTAAATTCCCAAACACCCACCCACCCTATTTCAAGAGTGGTTCGTTCTAGCTGTAGTTTGGATGTTGTTGTTATTGTTACGACAAGGAAGAGGTATGGTGAGGCTGACAATACACGTTACAGTATACTTTGAGTACATGTATAACGTTGTACGAACAGCTAATCATAGGCTTAAAGATCTAAGCTCCTAACAAAAAGCTGTCCGAAGTGTGAAAATTTTTTACAGAGTCGACCACGCAAGCACAGTCAACTCTGTCACAGTTGCAGAGTTTTCAGCGCTTCGGGGAGCCTTATAAAACCAGTGCACGGGTTTTCCGTGACATTATTTGGCTTTTGGTCAGTGAGCGAGACACATCGCTACAGTGTCCAGCGCCGGGGTGTTGAGTGCTGCACGATCTTTCTCGCTCAGTGTCAAAACGCAAACTGACCTGTGAATTAGACTGCCCTTGGCTTTTACTGGGGTTTCAGGGGCGCTGCAAACTCTGCAACTGTGACAGAGTTGACTCTGCTTGCACGGTCGACTCTGTAAAAAATTTTCACACTTCGGAAAGCTTTTTGTTGGGAGCTTAGATCTTTAAAAGGTGATTAGCCATTTGGAACAGCGTGTAACTGTCTTTTCTTGCGTTGACATGTCAAACTTCTACCCGAATACGTGGAAGACGGCTATTAACATGAAAATCTGGCCTATCGCTAAAGTGTCTGTTTGCGGATCATTAGGCCGAGGGTTCGCGTACTGTATATGCTTGGTGGGCAAATTTTGACTGAGGATTTTTCCCCCACCAATTTGAGACAAAAATTGCGTGCAGACCCGTTTTGACTAAGGATTTTCCACCCACCAAGTTGAGTCAAAATTTACGTGCAGATCCATCCTGGCCGTTTACGGAGTCAGTCAAGCCTTCGTATACACAAGCGTGTGTGCATAAATATCAAGTGTACACGTTAAAGATCCTGGAACGGGCGGTGGAATGGAACAGAAGTACACACCATGCACGTAGGATGTTAGTTAGTTAGGGCGGTCGGTGGTCTAATGATTAAGAGACTTGTCACCAATACGAGAGGTCAGGGGTTCGAGTCCCACTCGGGACAAAGAATTTTTCCTTCTCGTATGTGGCACCGTTCATTCGGGACGATCGTCGGGGGTTCTCTCCGGGTACTCCGGCTCCCTCCCCCTCTGCTTTAGAAATGTTCAGCCCACCAAATCTGAAAAGTAAACGCAATTCTAAATTCTGAAAAGTAAACGCAATTCTAAATTCCGAAATTTAAACAGCTGAGCTGACCCTTCGCACCACGTGACTGTAATGTGTTTATGTCCAGTGTGTGAGAGAGTGCGTGTGATTCACGTCAGCGTGCGTGTTGGGTTCAGTTCGCGGCGCTTTGAGCCGATTCATGAAATTTGGTAAAGCGCCTATACAATACTCATTATTATTATATTAGTTAGTTAGTTAGCACGTAATGCCGCGTCTAATCAAGGTCAGTCTTCGCCAGACTAAAATTAAAAGGAAGACAAATGATAAAATAAGGTGTACATATAATAATAATAAATAATATACAAAAAAATCTATCCGGTGCAAACACGCTCCACTTCTTTGTTAATCGAGCATAACAAGTTGCGCGCAGTTCACAAGCGCAAGGCTATTTATGTCTGGCATGGCTTTCCTCTCCGCGGGCGGCGGGCGCCAACGCCACGCTATTGCCTAAAATGACCTAATTTCGCACGCTGGACACTTCCTCCCCTTGTCTGTTGTGTCCAGCTCATTGCGCCAGCGTCGCTCTTAGAAGAAAGACTTCGGCAGCAGCGGATTTCATCTGTTTTATTAATCATTATGCTAGCATTTTTCTCTTCCGTTTTGTCTAATAAATTCACTGAACGTAGACAGCTCCGCCAGTAACTGCCTCTGGGGTCGTGTTGTAGTTAGTGAAGGATTTTGCGCGTGGTACCTTTACAGAAGGCAAAGATGCGAACATGCAGTAGATCTTCTGGAACACTTTTCCCATGTCTCAGGAATGCCAGACATAAATAGAGGTCGAGGAGAGTCCGTATTACTTGAGGTGTCTAAATTTTATACAACAGGTTTGACTCTTTCAAGAAGCTAAAGATGCTCTCAGTGGGAGGGTGGAGTGGGTGTTTGGGGGTTTAACGTCCTTTTCCACCACATAGGGTAATATCAAAGACGGGGCAACGATGAAAAAGCCAGTACAATTTTTTGGCCCCAGCCGGGATCGAACTCACGACCCGAGCATTAGAAGTCCAACGCTCTACCATTCGACCACCCCGGCTCCCCTGCTCTCAGTGGGAATATCCCGAACAACACCTTCAAAGAATAGATCTGCACAGTAATGTTTGACGCAAATCTCGACAAGATCCACGGACTAGATTAAGAAATATGCGACTTTAAAGGGCTCAAGGACAAGGTACGCTCCAAGGAGGAGGAGGGGGGGGGGGGATCTTCGCCTTTCAAGAGGTGTGAATGCGTAATGTGGGCATGTAGGAAGACGAAGAAACAACCGGCCCCCGTAGTGTAGTGGTTAGCACTTCGGACCATGCCCCCAAAGGGTTGGAAAAAGAAACAACAACATGACTTGACTTGGGAGGCCCGGGTTCGAGTCCCAGCTGAGGCAAGAGGGATTTTTCCTACCTAGGTCGACTCCTACCCAGAGCGGGTGTGCTATGGGCCTAATGGGGAGGCTATTGCCACACATACGAGTTTCACCCACTTCACGGGTGCGACTTTGGGGGTGCTTCCCTTGGTATGACACGGCTTATGATGTGGATGATTACACGGTCGGCACCGCAGGTGCCGTAGTTTCCGGGCCTGGTTTATGCCGGGATATTTATGACAGGAAGCGTGGAATGCGGCCCTGTCCCGCAGTCCCAAACCACACGGGCCTCCATAGCATCATCTTACCACCATCCTCATCTCCACGATCATGCATAATAAAAATTATAAAAATATACAATAAAAAATGTCCGAGCTTCCGAGCCCTCCGTGGGTTCCACTCATGACCTGGGAGGAACACCACTGGAACTGGCAAAGAGGAGTGAGAGAGTTTTTAGGGCTTAAAGCCGCGCAAGCCACAAAGACGAATTCGCGGCTGAGTGTGCCTGCACTACATGAAAAACAAAACAAAAATGTAACGTTGGACAAAGGATGCGAACTGGTCTACGGGGCAATATAAACCTAGGACATGCAGGAGACGCTGCACCTTCATGCTAATTTATCGAACTCCTGGTTACAAAAAAGCGTAGAAAACAAATGACAATTACAACTAGGTAAAACAAAGATAAATACTAAGCGCATATACAGCAAATATTGCAACTTATCATCTCCTAGGCGCAATAAACCAGGAACTGGCAAAGAGTTGGGGCAGAAAAAAAGAAGAAGAAGAAACAACAGCAAGTTGTGGCCACTGTCCGAACTTCCCGTACAGCAATAATGAGGGAAAATGTGTCAAGCAAGCGAAGCTGTGTACTACATCATTCGGCGAAGAAAACAACTCCATTTAAAAGACGTAGAAAGTTTGGGGTTTTTTTTTTTTGTCACTACAGAAAAACGTTACAGAAAAACAGAATAAGAAATACTTGAATCAAAACCACAATTACTGTCTGCAAGCACATCAAACGCGTACTAAACACACCTAACTCAACCCAAACTCAAGAAAATGTCACCTACACGCACACCAAACAGCACCGAAATATACTTGAATAAAAACAACAATTACTGTCTACACGCACATCAAACACGCACTAAACATACCTAACTCAACCCAAACACACCAATACAGCCATGACAAGCAGACCCTTTCTCCCGAAATATACATGGAAAGAAAATACAATTTGTCGGTTCGCGTTAAAAAAGGGAAGCCACAAAGTTACTTGTATTTCGTCGTTTCTTTTATTTTTAACCTGTCTTGTTTGTCCAGATAACAATGGTACAGAACGTTCAAGAGACTTGAAAAAGATCACCGTGCATAATAAAAACTGCCCCAGCTTCCGAGCCCTCCGTGGATTCCAACCTTGACCTTGGAGGAATATACCACTGGAGATGGCAAACAGTCGGGGGTTAGCCGAAAACGACAACAACAACAACAACAACGTTAATACAGGAAAAGAATGACAACGACAGTCGAGCGAAAAGAACTAACTACAACAATAATAATTACGACCAGCGACAACTACAAGTATAACTACAACTATAATAGCATTTGCAACAACAAGCAACAATAACTACTACTACTAATTATTACCACCACCACCACCACCACAACTACTACCACAACTACTACCACAACTACTGCCGCTGCTGCTGCCGCTGCTGCCGCTGCTGCTGCTACCACCACTACTACTACTACTGCTACTATGATTTCTTCTATGACAACAACAACAATGACGACTACAGCAACGACAATAAAATGTCAAAAACAAACAAACAAAAAAACCAAACCAAAACAAAACAAAACAACAACAAAACAACCAAAAAAACAAAACAAAAAAAAACCACCCAAAAACCAAAGACCCGTACTTTCAAACGCCATTACTTTTACAGCCTCCTTCACACACAGCAACATGTTTTTCTTCTCCTTTCATTGAAGGGGGGAAAACCCCACAACACAACCTGAAAGACATTTCCTTTTATAACGAAGCCATCAATACTAGTCTGAACTGAGTGCGAAACAGTTCCTTCAACCCAAATTGTTTCAAATGGAACACGCCTCGCGCGAAGACCTGTCCTTTTAAACGACTTTGTTGTCTTTTTTGGAAAAAAAACAAAAAACCGGTGTAGGATCCGGTCCGGTCCCCCCTCTGAAGTAGTCCCCCGGGGGACCAATTCGTGGCAAAAACTGCTCTATAATGGTCCCCCCCTTAGACATCCAGCCTCGTTTTCGACTGGTCCCCCTGGGCGATTTTGGTCCCCCCTCGCATCCAAAATAGGCCCCCTCTCGAACTGGTCCCCCTCTTTTCTAACCAATGTAGAGCTATGTCAGTATTTATTTTTAACTTTATTGTTATAGTGTGTGTCAACTCAGTAAAAAAAACGTGACTCTGGATCTCTCTCACTCTCTCTCTCTCTCTCTCTCGCCCCCCACACTTTCTCTCCTCCCCCCATCTCTCAAACACACACACACACACACATTATGCACGCACGCACGCACGCGTGCACACTCACTCACGCACGCACGCATGGCAAACACACACACACACACACACACACACACACACACACACACACACACACACACACACACACACACACACCTCTTTCGTTATATGTATAATTATTTTCATTTTTGTACAGAAATGTTATTCAAGATGATCTTGAACTGGGTCAAGGTTACAGTGTCAAATCTAAACTTTTAAAAGTGATTTAACTTCGTAGATTTGCCGTTCTATGTAGCCTATACTTTTGTTTTTTATTTTCTCTTTTCTTTTCTTTTTTGTGGGATGAGAAAACGGTCGCCACTAAAAAACAAAAGTATAGGCTACATAGAACGGCAAATCTACGAAGTTACATCACTTTTAAAAGTTTAGATTTGTTTTCTCTTTTCTTTTTCTTTTTTGTGGGATGAGAAAACGGTCGCCACGCTTCTTGACACGTCACGTGACTCGTGTCAAACATGCCTATAATTATAAATGGTCGCCACGCTTCTTGACACGTCACGTGACTCGTGTCAAACATGCCTATAATTATAAGTACACGGCAATTCATTCCGTCAGCCAGTCTTCGTTTTTCATTGACTATCATCATGGACGACACTCTGTATGATAACGTGTTGAACTATTTGAACTAGAGAGGCAAAAGCCTCCACGGCTCCCTTGTGACAGGGGTCAAGGTCATTCAAAAGAGTATGTTTGTAAATTTCTTATCAGTATCTATCATCAAGCCAAGTAAGGTGTCTCTGGTGTTCTTAGTTCCTGGCAATGTTACACTTTTTTCCCAAAACTGACTATATGGCCTTGACCTTGGTCAAGGTCATTCAAATAAGATATCAATGTCTATCATTACACCAAGTTGGATGCCTCTAGTACTTGTAGTTTCTCCAAAAACAGTAGTATTGAAATTCACAACAGACAGCTTTACTGACCTTGACCTTGAGTCAAGGTCATTTAAGTGGTATGGATATATTGGTCTTATCAATGTCTATTAGCATGCCAAGTTTGGCGCCTCTGCTGTTTGTTGTTTCTGAGAAAATGCCAATGTTACGGTTTCACAGAAATAGCTTGTACGGCCTTGACCTTGACACAAGGCTACTGAATACATGTATATCTGTAAAGTTCTTATCAATGTCTATCACCATGTAAAGTTTAAAACCTCTGGTTTATGTAGATTCCGAGAAAATGCCAATGCAAAATTTTAAAACAGACAGCTTTAGTGACCTTGACCTTTAGTCAAGGTTATTCAACATGATATAATTTTAAAGGTCTTACGGCTGTCTATAGGCATGCCAAATTTGGTGCCTCTGCTTTTCGTAGATTCTGAGAAAATGCCCATGTTAAGGTTTACTGTGGAAATGCGGTAAATAGCTTGTATAGCCTTGACCTTGACGCAAGGCCATTGAATACATGTACATCTGTAAAGTTCTAATCAATGTCTATCATCATGCAAAGTTTAAAACCTCCCATTTTTGTAGATTCCAAGAAAATGCCAATGCAAAATTGTCAAACAAACAGCTTTAGTGACCTTGACCTTCAGTCAAGGTCATTCAAGATGATATATTTTGAAAGGTCTTATGGTTGTCTATCAGCATGCCAAGTTTGGTGCCTGTGCTTTTTTTAGATTCTGAGAAAATGCCAATGTTAAGGTTTTCTACGGAAATGCGGAAAATAGCTTGTCTGACCTTGACCTTCACACAAGGCCATTAAATACATGTATATCTGTAAAGTTCTTATCAATGTCTAACATCATGCAAAGTTGAAAACCTTTGGTATTTGTAGACTCCAAGAAAATGCCAATGTAAAATTTTCAAACAGACAGCTTTACTGACCTTGACCTTGAGTCAAGGTCATTCAAAATGATCTATTTTGAAAGGTCTTATGGCTGTCTATCGGCATGCCAAGTTTGGTGACTCTGCTGTTTGTAGATTCTTAGAAAATGCCAATGTTAAGGTTTACTGCGGACACACAGACAGACAGACAGACACACACACAGACAGACGACGGAGGGTTATAACATAGACTCCCATTGTTACACAAGGGAGCCAAAAATGGCACTTACCCTCTGACCGCGAAAGGGGAAAACCGTGATGTGACTAAAGTTAAATACTGACATAGCTCTACATTGGTTAGAAAAGAGGGGGACCAGTTCGAGAGGGGGCCTATTTTGGATGCGAGGGGGGATCAAAATCGCCCAGGGGGACCAGTCGAAAACGAGGCTGGATGTCTAAGGGGGGACCATTATAGAGCAGTTTTTGCCACGGATTGGTCCCCTGGGGGAC
>JACVVK020000029.1:842500-942500 GCA_018292915.2 Batillaria attramentaria | reverse complement strand
ATAAGATGAGATGAAATGAGATGAGATAAGGATACTTTATTCATTCCTCATGCGGAAATTAAATGTCTACTCAAAACGTAACAACGACAATTCAATACATGAACATTCTCACAACTGTATGCATATTCCTTGCTCTGAAATTAAACGAACGAAGAAGAAAAGGAAAAACGAAGAAAAACGTTTTAATGAAGAGAGCCAGGTTTAACATCTACCTGTAAACGTCTGAAGTAACCGATACCATGTGAACCCCTGTTCTTTGCATTCTCATTATCAGCTCAAACCATGCCGTAGACGATCATTTACATTGACAGTAAACTGCATTTACGTTTGTTTGTTCGTGGCGCCCGTCTGCTACGTGACATAGGCAGTAAGCTTGAAAAAAAAAATCAATTCAAAGAAAGAAGTTTGCACGATCATTTTGTGGGCTAGCTATTGTAAACAGCAAGAAAGATCTCACGAACGGGAAATGTTGTGCAGCTATGTGAATTGAAGAAGAACGTGTTGTTTGTCTGTAGAATAAAAAGAAAAATCAGTTACGTTCGTTTGCTCAGCAATTGCAAGGAAACTCGTGAGATACGCGATACTCACGACAAAACAAATAGTCGTGACATCTCGAACCGCGATATGAAATAGGAGTAAGGTGTGAAACAGTGATAACCACGGCAATACAAATAGACGTGGCCTTCTCTCACCATGGGAAATCGAGGTGAGGTTTGGGTGCCAAAACTGTTTGAATCGAACACCTTGGTGTTAAAACCGCAAAACAATGTGAAGAGCGAAGCACTGCCTTAAAAATCTCCCATTTCACCTGGCTGCTGTCCCGGACATCTATACCCCCTCCGGGTCTTTTAGATCTTTGTTTTGTTGTTGTTGTTGTTTGTTTGTTTGTTGTTGTTTTTGTTTGTTTGGGGTTTTTTTTTTGGGGGGGGGGGGGGGTATTTGTTTTTTGTTTTTGTTTGGGTTTTTTTTGGGTTTTTTTTTTCTTTTTTTTTTTTTTTCTTTTTTTTTTTTTGGGGGGGGGGGGGGTGTTTGTTTGTTTGATTTTTTGGGGAGAGGGAGGTGGGGGTGGTGGGTGGGGGGTAATGCAACCATTTTAATGCCACAGATCGTTCTGAGCTGTTTTCGGGGTCTAAATCACTACACCACTTAGACCGCACCTGCACAGTGACAACGTCTGTAATGCAGAAGACCACACTCGCCACCCCAGTAGTGTACGAACAGTCGTATAAGTTGAATGTTCGACCGCTTGCGCAAAGTGGAACACATTAAGAGCTGTACTAATTATCAAGATAGGTCTTTGAGATATTGATCAACGTCTGCTGATGCCTAGGGTTAATACCAAGTCTTTCGGTCAGAGAGCATTTCAGTATCACGCTCCTCTTATCTGGAATTCCCTTCCCCTCTGCTTCTGTAATGCGCCTATTCTACTCTCCTTCAAATCCCAGCTGAAAACTTACTTGTTCCACGTCGCCTTCGATAAGCTGAGTCTTCACCCCTCTGACTGAGAGATTTGGTATCCCGGTAACCCGTATCCAGTTTGAGGAGTGCAGCACAGCATGCCATGGCGGTGTGTGTGTGCGTGTGTGTGTGTGTGTGTGTGTGTGTGTGTGTGTGTCCAGGCCTGTTTCTCCGAAAATACTCCACCGAATGGAATCAAATTTGGGGTCTCCAAGTATATCAAAATTTGTGATTAGAGGAACCGAGTGTGGTGGCGATTGCTTCAGTGATTTGGGAGTTATCGCCCTTTTGAGAAAAGTTGGTTGTCTCACGTTACAAAAATGAGATTTAAATTCACTGAACGTCAGCGTTCTTTTGTGCTCCGACGGAGACTTGTCAGTTTCGAACGTACACTTTGACATGGTTGTGTGTGTGTGTGTGTGTGTGTGTGTGTGTGTGTGTGTGTGTGTGTGTGTGTGTCTGTGTCTGTCTGCCTCTGTTGTTGTTGTTGTTGTTTTTCGTTTGCACAGCCATCAAAAGTCAGTGCGTTGCATTTAGAGCCCTTCTAACCTCTAAGCTATTCAATTTAGACGAACAGGTCAGTCACAGGGACAACTGATCCATAACAAGAGTTCTCCCTATTGTAAATGCCTTGTAATGATACCAACAGTTTCTGTAACCCAAGCCAGGCCAAGAGTTCATAACATGCATGGCCTGTCTGAACTCCAAACCCGCTTGTTTATATTTCCAGCGACACAGCACGGGGTTAATCTGAGCTAAGCGAAACTGTGACGGATGCACTCAGCACAGGAAAAAAAAAATGACACCAACCCTTGCTTTTGGCATTGTCTTTTATTCTTCTGGAAAGTCCTATTAGAGTGGCAGTCTCGAAGACATGTACACGCCTGATACTGGCTGCCAGGTTTCGTTAGGGTGGCAATTATTATTAGTTTATTTTCTTGTGTGTTTGCGAGGGAGCCTGACTGCTTCGGGACAAAGTGATCGCGGGGGGTCAGCGGGAGGTGAGTAATTTTCTGCACTGGCACACACAGTTCCGATAGTATGGGATCTCAGTATGCAGTTCAAAGAGTACAAGTGCACAAAAGCCTCAAAATGCCCATATATTCCCTATTAGCCTCAGGCATCATAGTCACCCCCTAAGAATGCTTCAATCTAGAAATAAAAATTACCACGCCCAGACGAATCAAGGGCACGCACCTGACCGACGTTTAAAAAATGAATATCTCCTTTCCGCTAAAGACCTCACTGGAGTCATGCTAGTCTACTTTCTGTTTAGGCCAGGGAGTCATTTCACTAAAATCCACTTACGTCACCTTTGCCACTCTACTGCGCAAACAGTCCCAGATTCTCTGGCAGCTTGCGTCCCCTTGCTACCCCTTGGCTAGGCAGGGCGTCCCTCTAATCGAGCCAAGATGTGACTTCCCCGATCACTCATGGGTTACCCGAACTACCCCTTGGCCTGCACCTTGCCCTACCAAATACCCCCCCCCCAAAAAAAAAAAAACAAAAAACACACACACACACACACACACACACACACACACACCAAAAAAAACAAACAAACAAAAACAAAACAAAACAAAACAAAACAAAAAACAAAACAACAACATCAACAACCCCGAAAATCACAACAAAATGTAACAACAAAAATCACTACAAATTAGCACACTGGCAGAACGGTGTAAAAAAAAAAACAACAAAAAACAAACTTGACCCTCATGCTCAATCTGTGTTGTCCCGCCTGCATATGCATAGTAGGAATTGAGTACGTGTCCTCGAGGAACGCAGGTGACTCGTTGCTTGCATATGTGGAGTAATTTCGCTATCGCAAAGTAAATCTACCTTCACTATACTACAGACCTTGGCCCGTATGTAAAAGTCAAGGTTAGGGTTTTTAGCCCCGGGCTAGAGTCTAACGTCGAACAAAACTACCTCTACGGTTAATTTTTTTTTTTTTTTTGGTCGTTTTAAATCAGGAAGCGGGTCCATTCCAGCAAGATGCCAAAGCCGTTATAGAAGGATTTTTTTTCTTAATTTGTTCGCTTCCTTTCTTATTTAATTTTGATTTTTGGGTTTCGTTTGTCCTAGTCTGGGGGGGGGGGGGGGGAGCCGGGGTGGTCGAATGGTAGAGCGTTTGGACTTCTAATCCTTGGGTCGTGAGTTCGATCCCGGCTGGGGCCAAATATTTGTGCTGGCTTTTTCATCGTTGCCCCGTCTTTGATATCACCCTACGTGGTGGTAAAGGACGTTAAACCCCCAAACACGCCTCCCTTCAAGTCTGGGTTAGGCCCGTAGCCGTGGGTTAAATTAACCTCGACTTTTACACACGGGCCCTGATCAACAGTGTTCGGGGGGCTGAGGTGAGTAGTCGTTGGGGACTTAAACGCCCTTTAGCACCACGTATGGGTGATATCAAAGACGGGACAACGAGAAAAAGACCCAACTCAAATATTTGGCCCCAGGCGGGATTCGAACTCTCGACCCGAGCAGTTTTTGTATTGAGTGCCTGGTAGAGCGTTGGGCTTCTAATGCTCGGGTCGTGAGTTTGTATCCCGGCTGGAGCCAAATATTTGTGCTGGCTTTTTCATTGTTGCCCCGTCTTTGATATCACCCGTATGTGGTGGAAAAGGACGTTAAACCCCCCAAACCCACACCCACCCACCCGTATTGAGTGCCACTATAGCCAAACTAGGTTACCGCCAACGCAGCTGAGAGGGGTTGCAGCAAGTTTAGCAGCTATGTTATTTGTTATTTTTCGTTTACTGTCACTGCAGTTAGAAATCTGGTGAGAGAAGAGGCCCTTAAGGGGAAACGCAAAGGAAGGTTAGACCACTTGACTGAGCATTGAGAGCAAATGAGATGTTCCAATTGCGTGTCCGTAAAATTGATGATGTGTGCATTGTATTTTTGTGTGTGGGAAAGTATGTGTAGGGGTGAACACTGGCAATGACTGAGTCTATCGTGGATAATAAAACTCACCTCTTTACTCTCAATTAGCTGTGCAATCTTGTCGTTTCGCCGTGTGTGTGTGTGTGTGTGTGTGTGTGTGTGTGTGTGTGCTTGGGGAAGGTGTGTGTGTGTGTGTGTGTGTGTGTGTGTGTGTGTGTGTGTGTGTGTGTGTTCTCTATTTTGTGTTTACCTGTCTTTTTCTCTGTTTTAATATCGACATGTATATCAGTAAATAAACACGTTTTATGTTAAGCGCCTTGAGCATATTATAAGGTTAGGTGCTATATAAATAATCTCTTATCAATAATATACATGTATTATTATTATTATTCAAGGCACTTTGAAACATCAGAATATTAACCAATGTCCAACCAGCTCTGACAGTAAACAACATTAACTTTTAACAACGCAGTTGAAAACTTTTTGTGATGGAAGTCAAAGCCAATCACACTTCAGACCGCACTGTTTTTCGTTTTCCTTTCTTTTTTGCTGCGCAGGCGGAGATTTGAGGAGCTTTACCAGCAAGACAACTTTTCACAGCTCCGTAATTTGGTCACGATGTTTTCTCAGACACCATCTTCAGTTCCTATTGCTTCATTCCCTCTAGGGTGCCCTATGACTGACTGCCAGACTAAATGACTCGGAAATGTTAGGCGCGATTTTGAGTCGACTGGGTCGAACAGTCTCTGAAGAGAAAACTGAAATTTACGGTTTGGTCAAGAGAGCAAAGACCTTGCTAGTGTATATTTTTTTCTGTTTATGTTTCGTCGTTTTACTCTTTTTTTTTTTTTTAATTGCTGAGAAGAGTTGAGTGAACCCTGACTGTGACGTGTTCTGTATTTTCCAGCTCCAGATCCAGTTGTCTATTTGCTAATTGTACCACCCCCCTCCCCCCACGCTCGCTTCCTACACACACACACACACACACACACACACACACCACCACCACCACCACCACCACCTCCTCCTCCACCTCCTCCTCCTCCTTTCCCACCCTCTGCATTCTGTTTTTAGGAGTTCTGGGGAGCCGGGGTACCCGAACGGTAAAGTGTTGGACTTCTAATGATCGTGTCGTGAGTTCGTATCCCGGCTGGGGCAAAATATTTGTGCTGGCTTTTTCATCGTTGCTCCGTCTTAGATATAACCAGTATGTGGTGGAAAAGGACGTTAAACCCCTAAACACCCACCCGCCCACCCCTTTTAGAGTTCTTTTATTCTTCATGGATGTTGCTTATTTTGCTTTGTAATAGTATTATAAACGCATAGTGGCTCTTGTGATTGCATTGTTTTATATCATTACTGGCTTCCTCTGTCTTCCTGATAGCTTGTAGACAACCCATAGTTATGTACATGTATATAGTTTTATGTACTTACCTACGTTACTTCATCTTGTGGAAAAGGACGTTAAACTCCAGTACACCCACCCACCCACCTGCGTTACTCGTCTATGAGTTGTGGAGAGCCGGGACAGCCGAATGGTAGAGCGTTGGACTTCTAATGCCCGGGTCGTGAGTTCGTATCCCGGCTGGGGCTACATATTTGTGCTGGCTTTTTCATCGTTGCGCCGTCTTTGATATCACCCGTATGTGGTGGAAAAGGACGTTAAACCCCCAAACACCCACCCACCCTATGAGTTGTATGCATTTTATGCTTTTCGTTTACCTCTTGATGTACGTAGCATGCAAGGGGAGCCGGGGTGGTCGAATGGTAGAGCGTTGGACTTCTAATGCTCGGGTCGTGAGTTCGATCCCGGCTGGGGCCAAATATTTGTGCTGGCTTTTTCATCGTTGCCCCGTCTTTGATATCACCCGTATGTGGTGGAAAAGGACGTTACCCCCAAACACCCACCCGATGTACGTAGCATGCAAGAAGCTTGCAGTTTCAAGGTCAGAGTTGAAACTTTAGCCTCCGTGCCTGCATACCCTCCATCTGGTAAAACAAAGTCAAATCAAATCAGTCAAATTAATCCCTCCACCGCCTTTCCATCCGCCCAAAGGTCAAATCCTGTCAGATCTGCACAGACTTGGAACTGGGCGATAGTTGTGTAATAAATCATAATCATACCCCCAAAGGAACAGCACATGCAGGCAGTTAAAACGCAATTACATTCCCTCTGGGGAACGGGTACCAGCAATCTGAATGATCTCTCCCCAAATGGGCCCGACAGATTCAGCGAATTTACATATCGCCTTCACCTTCAGAAACTGATTTTTTTTTTGGTCATAGAGTGCACACTCTTGCAGGACATGTCAAGATAGGGTTATCCATCAATTTCGCTGCTATTTTCCATTTTTCTGTGCATTAAATGAAACTTTTGGACGATTTCCATATGCGGGAAAATTCCATGTAGATCAATCTTTCGGATCGGAACACTGCAGAAAAAGATTTTCTTCCATCCCTTTTATCCCCCACCGCACCCGCACCTCACCCCCCCCCCTCTTTTTCTCCTTTCTTTCCTGTCCGTTTCTTGGGGTGGGGGAGGAGGGGGCGGGTGAGGGGGGGGGGAGGGGCCCTTACGGAACAATCTCCGACTGGGAGGGAGGAAAAAAATCTTCTTTTATTCTTTTCCTTTTTTTTTTCTCATTTGTCAAACCATCTACGTATTGAGTGCCGCAAAAAAAAAAAAAAAAAAGGTTTACATAATTTCCTGGATGCATTTAATATTATCTCACAAGTTAGCTTCGTGAACGATTAACTGTGCAGTTTAACTGTTCTTTTCCCCCTGGAGTGAGCACGTTTGTAATTATGCACATTTCCATCAGATATGGCTTATGGCTCGATTGACTCCAAAACTTTGAAACTTTCAGGATCATGTTTTCGATATGCAGCTAAGTTAGTGCAGTTTAACCCTTTCCCTTGCAGAACTGCTTGGAAAGAAATGTGTGTGTGGGTACATTCAGTTTTAGACTTACAGTACATATACCTCTCATTTTTGTATATCAATAATTATATAATATCTGAAAGGATATTGAATACAGAATACAATGAGCGTAAACTTATCATCAAGGGAAACAAATGGGGAGATAACTCTGTTTTGAAGGGAGATCATTCATCTTTTTCAAGCCTCATGTTTTACTTTCAAAGCATATTAAAATTTTGCACACTAGTTAGGTGGAAATGTCCATCCTGAAGCACACACACACACACACACACACACACACACACACACACACACACACACACACACACACACACACACGGGTCGTCAGTTCGAATCCCGGCTGGGGCCAAATATTTGTGCTGGCCTTTTACTCGCTGCCCCGTCTTTGATATCACCCTTACGTGGTGGAAAAGGACGTTAAACTCCTCCCCCCCCCCCACACACACACATACCAGACAAACCATGTCAAAGCATTACTTCGACACTGACAAGTCTCCATCGGAGCACAAAAGAAGGCTGACGTTCAATAAATTTAAATCTCATTTTTGTCGAACCCGATTATAAAAAAAAAAAAGCACAAATCGGAACTAAGCACATGTACACTTCACGTATTTCCAGAAACATAGAAAACGTTTTTAAAAAAAAAAATTGTACGTATTTTGGGGGAAAACACGGACAGGAACTGATAATCTGATGACAAAATGTTGATCCGATCATGAGAACATCTGTCATAATCTTATACGTACGCGACCTGTTTAGTGTTCTGTTTTCTACCATCTCCAATGTGCATGTGTCCGTTTGCTTACCATGTTTGTCTGTTTCTCAGTCTGTTTTTGGTATAGTGGAATACTGGTAAAAAAAACCGTTGGAATCTTTTGTCACTACTTTTGATACTTGAATACTTTTTGACACCCCCCCCCCCCAAAAAAAAAAATAAATAAAATAAATAAATAAATAAAATAAATAAATAAATAAATATAAATAAAGAAATAAAAAATAATTAAATAAAAAATAAATAATAAAATATATTAAAAATGTAAAAAAGGCAAAAGCCCCCTATTTTCATCTCAGTGTAGGGTAAAACCCCCCTGTTTTTATCCATTCCGCCGGCAGACCGCTCGTGTTACTCTACCTCCGGACAAAACCTCCTTGTGTTACCACCAGGGAAACTCCCCTCGTTTTACTCTACCCCGAGGAAAACCCCCTAGTTTTACAGTACCCCGAGTAAACCCTGCTACTTTTCCTGTACCGCCTGGAAAACATCCCTAATTTTACCTAGGGTGAGTGTGAGGGGAACTGGGGAGAGGGGAGGGGGGGTGGGGAGGGGGTGGGGGGCTCACCTTCGTACTCACCAATTGATTTCCGACAGGAAAAAATCCCGGCGGTAGTGTGGCTCGATCCCATGACCTTCGGATCTCCAGTCCAGAGCGCTAACCACTGCGCCACGGAGACAGCTACCATAGAAAACCACTTGAACTTATATTTAAACCCCAGATATGTTTTTAGAAAACTTGCGCCGGTAAATAAAGTGAACAATCCTCATTCTGCAAGGTGCTGAAGCTGTAAGATTTATTTTCAAACCTATCCTCATAAAAGACAGCTCTGCGTTTATTTCTGAGATTTATATATGCGTAGTTTCGCATTCTTTCGCACACGATGCAGATTTTTCATGTGAGCACTTCTTTCAACATGGCCGCTCCCCGTGGTCCCGATTCAAACGACAAGAATCCATAATCATTCGTACTGAAAGTGCCATGGAAGGTTTACCCGAGAAGAGTTCATCGCCATAACTATCGTGCAACGTTACATTGATTCTCTTCCTGTCACAAGGGCGTTCGAGGTAGGAGGCGAAATTTCGTAATGTCTTTCGTAGCCAATGCTTCGTCGTTGTTGTCCCCCCCCCCCCCTCTCTCTCTCGCTGGTGTTTGAAATGGGCATGCTGTTTGTTGTTGTTGTTGTTGTGTTGTATCCTTTTGCGCATTCCATGAACCAAGCTGGCATGATGCCTGTGATGCCGACGAGGCCCGGGCCTGCTGAAGCTGCTGACGATTCCGTCCTAGGTCCCTTATTAGTCTTCTTTTCATTTAACATGTTGGATTGGGCTAGCAGGCCATGGCAGAACTGGAATATTGTTGCCTTGCCGATGCATGCATCGCCCATAGAAATCACTTCTCTTAGAGTTCAGTGATTATTTTGTGGTTGTTGTGAGTACGCATAGACCCCCCCCCCCCTCTCTCTCTCCCTCTCTCCTGTAGTTTTAATTTATCATAATTACTGACCAGTTTAGCCTGCCATTGCAATACTGTCAATATGTACTTGTCCCCTCCTCCCCCCCCCCCCGAGCATTATCATAAGCGGTGCTTGTTTATGCTTACTGTTTACTTGTACAAATTGTCCCACCTTCACTGGTAGCTTGCCTCTTGTTGCGGCCCCCTGGCATACACCTCGGCCTACAACAACAACAACAACAACAAAAACAAACAAACAAACAAACAAAAACAAAAAACACACGAAAATCCCGCTATTTCATGACAACAAAAAATCATTACAAACTAACACACTCGACAAACAGGATTCTTCAAATAAACACCAAACATGACCCCAACCTGGGGCGCCGGAACCGGGAGGGCAGGGGGGGGGGCATGGGGGGGGCAGCTCCCCCCCCATGTACCCAAGCAGGGGGGGCAAGAGTGTCTTTTTGCCCCCCCCCCCCCCCCCTGGAAAATCAGGTGACTATGGCAAGAGGGGGGGCAAAGCCATGGTATTGCTCGCCCCCCTTCCCCTACCTCTCCCCCTACCCCTCTTAGTGCTCTCCCTCATCCCACCCAAGAGAGAACTTCTGTTTTTGCGGACCGAAGGCTGTCCGCTCCTCTGATAGCCCCCCTCCCCCCCCCCCCCCCCCCCCCCCCCCCGCTTTTCATTTTTTCGGGCAATGTCCTTCCTTTCAGTGGCTCCCTGGTTCGTAAAGGTTTTTTGTCTACGCAGCATTTGATGCCCCCCCGCTTTTCACTTTCTTCGGGCAACGTTTCCCCCTCCGAGATTCTGCCCCCCCCCCTCCCCCCCAACATCTTCCGGCGCCCCTGCCAACGGTCAATTTGTGTCCTTACGCCTGCATCTTAACAGCACGGAGAATGGTCTCGCTCTACTTCAAGCCTCACAGTGGCAAAACTGATTCGCCTGCGCTTGTAGCAAGCACTTGAAATCCTTGACTGATTCCCTAGGTAGTCGATTGTCAGTTCGGAAAGTGGAACAGGGTCAGTGGGCGAAAATGGCCGGATGAATTACCAAACTCCGGACATTACAGTCCGAACAAGAGAACAAATAGTAGATCAATACGCAATGCGAGGTGCAAGACCCTAATGCCAGTCTTAACCCCCTTCACCCTTCCTCTGTTTCCTCCCTCCGTCCCCTCCCGTCCACCACCCTCCGCCAGGCTCTACCCATTACGCCATCAACATCGCTACAGTGCGATCTCCGCCGCAGAATAAGTACAGGTTTCTTGCGGGTGACGCAATTATGGAATACATTGCCTCAGCGTAAAAGGGTTTCAAATATTTTAGGGGCAGTTTCCGAAGAAGCACGAATATACGATTTTTAGTCTGTTTCTATCCCATATTGTTTCAGTTCTCTACGCGCGCGCGTGTGTGTGTCCTCGCACGCACGCACGCACGCACGCACGCACGTACGCACGCACGCACGCACGCACGCACGCACGCACGCACGCACGGAGTCTATAACTCGGTCCTACATCACTTCTCACCTCCTTAGTTCTCCAACGTATGTGACGTCTTCAGTTTATGTTCGCAGCCTCAGGGGAGGTAAGGGCCGAGCTGTCAGAGCCTTGGACTTTCAATGCTTGGGTCATTGAGTTCGAATCCCGGCTTGGAGTCTAGATGTAGAATGGCTTTTTCTTCCTTGCTCCTTTGATATCACGTTACAGTGGTGGAACATGACGCTAAACCCGTAAAGAACTAAAGGCTTAATGTGATGCAGGTAATGCACGTACATTGCTGATGGGAGAAAATGAATGGAGCGAGTAGTTTGAACACCCTACTGGATTGAAAATTCTTGAGAAAATACAAACCAAACAACAACACACATCACCACAAACAAGAAGCCCCCTCCCAATACAAGAACAACAACAAACAACAACAAGAACAACAACACCAAAAAACAAACGAAAAACAACACAACACAAACAAACGAACAAAAACAAAAACAGAAAAAAAAGAAACAAAGAAACAAACAAACAAACAAACGACAACAACAGAACTAAAAACAACAACAAAACTCAACAAACAGAAAACGAAACAACATCAAAACCGACAAAAATAAACAAAACAACAACAACACAGCAACAAAACCGAGAAGGTCGCCCGAACTATGAAGCCAGCTATAGCTTACGTACCTCTGTGACGGAGGATGACCCGCGAGCCCTCCAGCCTATCCATTCCCAGTGCGTTAGGCGGTAATGAGGCTCGGAAAGGGATGTGATTGTAGTAAGGCTATGAGCGGAACGACACTAAATCATTTTCTATAATATCATAACGGGGCTAACCGTATCGCGTGACGGTGGTGCCAATACAGCGCCTTTTGTCTTCGTGTTTGAAGGCCGGGCACCACTCAATCTGGTCTCAAAATCCTCACTGTTTCAGGAATTTTATACACACGCTTCAACACGCGTAGCCAAACGTTACTCGGCTCCACAGGGTGGGTGGGTAGGTGTTTGGGGGTTTAACGTCCTTTTCCACCACACACGGGTGATATCAAAGACGGGGCCAACGATGAAAAAGCCAGCACAAATATTTGGCCCCAGCCGGGATACGAACTCACGACCCGAGCATTGGAAGTCCAACGCTCTACCATTCGGCCAACCCGGCTCCTCTCGGCTCCACAGGCCGAAGGACACAAATACACAGAGCCTCAAAATGTTTATATATTCCCTATTAGCCTCAGGAATCATAGTCATCCCTTAAGATGCTTCATTCTACCAAAAAAAAAAAAAAAAAAAAAAAATACTACCATGAACAGACCATTCAAAGACACGCGTGGCTTGCGCGGCTTTAAGCCTAAAAACTCACTCACTCACTCACTCAAAGACACGCACCTGACGGGTGTTAAAAATAAAAATTGAATGTCTCCTTTCCGCCCAGGCCTCATTGGAGTAATGAACGTCTACTTTCTCTTTATGCCAGTTCACACAAATCCGCTTGCCTCACTTGTGTCCGATCTCTGTGAAAAAAAGTCCCAGCTTCACTGGCAGCGTGCCTCTTTTTGTGACCGCCTGGCATGCTCCTTGACCTACATAACACAAAAATCAATCACGAAAATCACGCCTTTTCATGACAACAAAAATCGCTACAGACTAGCACACTCGCCAAACAGGGTACCTCAAATAAACACGAATCATGAGCCCACGCTCAGTTTGTGTCATAACGCCACAGATGCAGAAACTGGAGGGGAGCCGGGGTGGTCGAATGGTAGAGCGTTGGACTTCTAATGCTCGGGTCGTGAGTTCGATCCCGGCTGGGGCCAAATATTGTGCTGGCTTTTTCATCGTTGCCCCGTCTTTGATATCACCCTATGTGGTGGAAAAGGACGTTAAACCCCAAACACCCACCCGCAGAAACTGGAGGGTTCGCACCTCGAGTGTCGTCAGTGACGAAGTTGAACAACACATGGCACATAGTGTACCGCAGACGAGTATCCCACGTCAGTTTTTGACTCTTCATCGGTGTTGGCCCTGTACGCGAAAATCAGGCAAGATTAACGGTTCCTTGACGGCTCTTACTGCAGCAAACACGAGTATGGTCAAAGTGCAACACTGCCACTAAGCCAAATTCAAATCCAAATTGAATTTATTATGATTTTTTTTTTAATTGAGGCCGCTGGTGCGCAACCTTAAACTTACTTAGTAGAGACTGAGTTAAAGTTTTGAAGAGTGTTTCATTTTGGGCTCAGCCCCAACCCTCTAACCCCCCCCCCCCCAAAAAAAAAAAAAAAAAAAAACCCAAAAAAAAACAAACAATAACAACAACAACAAAAAACAACAACAAAAAAACAACAACCCCCCCCCCCAAAAACACACACACACACACACACACACACACACACACACACACACACACACACACACACACACACACACAAAACAAACAAACAAACAAACAAACAAAAACCACCACCACCACCACCAACAGCAACAACAACAAAATAAGATAAAACAACGATAAAAAACAACAAAACTAAAAAAAATATAAACAAAAAACAACTTCAAATGGCATCAAGATCAAGGAGCACCCCCAAACAGTTCATAAATGTTTCAGAATGACCCCCCCCCCCCCAAAAAAAAAAAAAAAAAAAAAAAACCAAAAAAACAAAAAAACAAAAAAAACAAATGGGGGGGGGGGGGGGGGGAAGCAACGCGCTATAAAAGCCATCAGGACTGATTGAGGGCAAAATGCCGCACCAGAACACAATAGGGTCACATTTTAGAAAAGCTAAAATAACATAACTGACGAGTTGAATGTTCAATACATCGGGTTTTCTCCTCGCTGGTTACGGTGCAGAGTCATTTGGATTACGATGGAATATGACGTCTCATTCTATTTCCGGAAGCAAACGACCTGATTCCTGAAACCGGAAACGGGAAGTTACCCATATTTTATCAAACGCAGATTCTTGTAGAGCGTGCTTCAAACGATGGAAAATACCCCTAGTTGAATGTTTTGCCCAAAGTGGGCATCTGGCGTAATTTGTTGACGAACGCACACGAAAATGTTGTTGCACTTTTTCCATGATCGTGAGCGTATGATTATCTCCTTTTCTCTCAAGCTTCACCCAGGAGAGCCAATCCTCTTTTCAATTTGTCCCGGGAGTTCTCTTCACTAGCATGCACATGCCTCCCGCATGCGAGGCCTGTTCCAAAAAAAAAAAGAAAAAAAAAGGTGCGAGCTTGACTGACAGCTTGTCTCCTGTTGCCGTCCCCCCCCCCCCATCCCCCCATCCCCCCCCCCCCTCCGCTCCGGTGTGCACCTTGTCCCACAAAATAATACGGAGAAAGGGAAAACCCACACTTGTCCACCCAAAATGTCTTTAAACGAGAACAAAGTCATAATTCTTCCGCATCTGGTGTCCACAATCCAGAACAGGATACCGCCCATAACAGTCTGTTGTCCTATTAATTTTCTGCAGCTTTCAAGGCCTTGATGTAATTGGGTTTTTTTTTGTTTGTTTTGTTTTCTGGTTTGGGTTTTTTTCTGCCCCAAGGGGAGCCGGGGTGGTCGAATGGTAGAGCGTTGGACTTCTAATGCTCGGGTCGTGAGTTCGATCCCGGCTGGGGCCAAATATTTGTGCTGGCTTTTTTCATCGTTGCTCCGTCTTTGATATCACCCTATGTGGTGGAAAAGGACGTTAAACCCCCAAACACCCACCCACCTTTTCTGCCCCAATTCTTCGCCAGCTCCAGTGGTATTCTTTCCAGTCATGGCTGGAATCCACAGAGGTCTCGGAAATCGGGGCAATGTTTATTATGCATGATGATGATGATAAGGATGATAATACTATGGAGGTCCATGTGGTTTGACTGCTTTACAGGGCCGCATTCCGCGCTTCCTGTCATAAATTCCTGTCATAATAAAGAACTAAAACATATGGTCAGAGGTCCTTTTCCTTTTAGGCTTTAGCTCTTTGGGATCAACTTCCTACACCACTAAAACACACAGAATCCAGTGCCAGTTTCAAACGCTGTCTTAAAACCCACCTATCTGAATCTGATAACTGATCTTGATTTTACCCTGCCCTTCCACACCGTGTCAGCCTGCATGTTGAGAGGTATTGTTTAAATGTTCCTGTGAGTCTGTGTGTGTGGAAGCTGTTTATTGTGCGGTATATGTATTCTGCATTTTGCTGCCGTTCCTTAGGTGCGTAACAGTCACTCATGTTTGTGTATATTGTTGTGCTTTATGCTATCGGTGTACTGTCAGTGATACCTGTTTTATTTTTGTTATGATGTACGGCGCTTAGAGCCTGTGTAATTTACATGCCTAGGCGCCTTATAAGTCTTTATTATTATTATTATTATTATTATAAATTTCTCGGGCGGCTTTAACCAGGCCCAAGAACTAGTCTCGGCTGTGTGGCAGCAACGTCCCCATTGCGCCCATAGCACACCTGCTCTGGGCAGAAGCCGACCTAGGTAGGAAAACAAGTAATTTATATGTTTGACGTAAGTTTGTTCTGTTTCCCCGGCCCCGTGTACTTTTCTTCTCCCGCTACATTGACAGGGACAGAGGCGGAATCAGGCTAAATTTTCCCTTGGGCACTGCACTCTTTTTTTTTCTTTTTAAATCATCTTTGCACTTCTTTTTTTTAAAGTACAGAATCATTTGAAAAAGGGGCCGAAGTGTTTATCGAATCCATAGAGCTGACGCCTTTTTTTTTGGCCAGATGACGATAGAAGTTAAATAGTCGACGAGCTGTCCTCCCTCGTACCTCCTAATGAGAAGGAAAACGACACAAGCATCAATAAAAACAATAAAATGGGACCTTTCGTTCATTGTGTTGCTTGTCTTTTATTTGCTGCTTTGTTTTCTGCAAAAAAAGATCTTGTTGTTGTCGTTGTTAATTGTGTTTGCTTGTCTCGGCGACAAACAGTTATGCATTCATCATCATCATCATCATCATATTCATCATCATATTCATCGTGTGTGTGTGTGTGTGTGTGTGTGTGTGTGTGTGTGTGTGTGTGTGTGTGTGTGTGGAATGTAATTCGATGTACGATGACTTTTTTGTGCCTGATGGACTATCCAGCAATTATTGAGTGCATTATTTTAGTGTCGTAGCTGTAGTGTAATTGTCGCATTTAAAAAAAAATCATTATTCATTCTGTCAAGTTTATCAGCGTCAAGTATTGGAATAACACGTATGCAAACACTTCCACCGTTGAAAAGTTCAAACAGAAAATGATCAGAGTCTCTCTGTGTCTCTGTGAATGTGTGTCAGTGTCTTTCTCTGTCTGTCTGTCGTATATAGTACTTAGAAATGCAATGGCAAGTGTGAAAGTAACTACAAAGTCACAGCTTCTACCGTTTGAAAGAAAGTGTCCTAAACTTACTCTGCCTGCCTGCCTGCCTGTCTGTCTGTCTGTCTGTCTCTCGTATATTGTACTACAAAGTCACAGCTTTTACCGTCTGAAAGAAAGTGTCGTAAACTTACTCTGTCTGTCTGTCTGTCTGTCTGGTAGAGCGTTGGACTCTCAATGCTCGGGTCGTGAGTTCGAACCCCGGCTGGGGCCAAATATTTGTGCTGGCCTTTTTCTCGTTGCCCCGTCCTTGATGTCACACTAACGTGGTGGAAAAAGACGTTAGATTCCCAAACACCCACCCACCCTGCCTGTCTGTCTGCCTTCCTGTCTGTCTGCCTGTCTATCTGTCTCTCCTCCTCCTCCCAGCCTGTGGGAGGATCTGGCGATGTGTCAGTTTTGTCTCGATCAGGAATCTGTTCAGCAAACTGTTGAAGTTGTACACCCGGGGATTCCAGCAGATGAACGCACGCCCTCTGTGGCCCACGAGGACACGTTTATCTCCCTTTCAAACCGGCCGCCCGCCCGGCGGCGCTGGGAGAGGCTGAGAAATGTGGATGTTATGACGATTTCGGCTGGCGACATCAGCGCCAGCTATCAAATTAAAATCGCCTTTGTGGTGCAAGCGCAGGATTTGAGATTTCCATTTTCTGTTGTGGTGTCTGCATGTTTGTTCCTGTTGCTGTTTTTACATGTTTGTGTCGCGCGCTTTGAGGTGGGGGGGTTTAATAGCCGAGAGCTGTCATTCATTGGACGATTTTCTTTGTGAGAGATGCGGGTTTGTGATTCGCTTGTGAGGGCTTGTTTGTGACAGGACCGCGGTAACCACAGGCATGCACCCACGCACACCCACCCACGCTCATCCACCCATTTGCACGCGCGCGCGCGCGCGCGCACACACACACACACACACACACACACACACACACACACACACACACACACACACACACACACACACACACACACACACAGTTTTGCTAGATAACAAGCACGTCAAGAAAATGATTCAAAACAATGCGAGGTTTGACACCAGTCATACAGAAGGTCCCTTTCTCAAATGAAAAGTGCCGGCTTTGTATGGAAACCAAGTCCTACATAACTTTGCGTAATGAGAAATACTGTGTCAACATCTTTCCAGCAGATACCAATGTTTGACCAGTCTTGTAAAGCCTTCAAAGGGGGTTTTGTCTTTGAGCCCCCGTGTCATTGGGCCCCCGTGTCATTGGGCCCCCGTGTCATTGGGCCCCCGTGTCATTGGGCCCCCACACTAGTAAGAAAACGGGATGATGTCTTTGAGCCCCCATGTCATTGGGCCCCCGTGTCATTGGGCCCCCGTGTCACTGGGCCCCCGTCTCTTTGGGCCCCCGTCTCTTTGGGCCCCCATTTTCAGTTACCATGTAGACGTTTTTCAAGCTAAGAAACTTTTGTGAACCTGGCAGGTATGAAATGTGCAAGCTCCAGAAGGATGAATTTTGAGTGCATGGTCCATTATTAATGCAAAATAGCAGGAGTCGAACTGACCCGCGTTTGAACTTCAGGCACGATCAAGAAGGCAGTCTGGGCGCCGGTACTCGTGCGCGATCGGGGATCTAGCCTATGCCGCTCTAAGAATAGTTTTACTGACTTATTCGGACTTTTGCACGTGATCGTGCCTGAAGTTCAAACGTGGGTCAGTTCTATGATTGGCGAAAGCAGACAAAATTCAGTCGCAACAGACAAAAATTTTCGCGAAAAATACGTTTTTTTCGCGACAAAACCGCTTCAATCTTTCCGCGAAAAAAAAACAAAACAAAACAAAAAAAAAACCTGTCGCACTTTTTCTGCAAAAGTTGGTGTCCGTTTTTTTTTTGGCGAAAAAAAAAAAAAAAAACAAAAAAAAAAACACCCCCCCCCCCCCAAAACTAGCCAACTCAGTTAGGTTTTCGCGAAAAAACGCCGTCATTTTTTGTGTGATAAAAACACCGCCCTGTTTTTTCGCGAAAAAACTGACGGATGCTTTTTTCGCGAAAAAACTGCTTTTACTTTTTTCGCGGAAAAACCTTTTTTGCAGAAATACTTTTTTCTGGAGCTTGCACATTTCATACCTGACAGGGTCACAAAAGTTTCTTAGCTTGAAAAACGTCTACATAGTAACTGAAAAATGGGGGCCCAAAGAGACGGGAGCCAAAGAGACGGGGGCCCAATGACACGGGGGCCCAATGACACGGGGGCTCAAAGACACGGGGGCCCAATGACACGGGGGCCCAATGACACGGGGGCTCAAAGACATCTAGCCCTTCAAAGTCTGGCCGGGATTCTTGTACATGTAGTCTGCATTTATAAAGAAAGAATTTGGCCACTGCCAGATCTGTCAGATCTTGTGACCACTCTTTCCATACAGGCACAGTTCTCGCCCTTGCGGCATCCACTTCCCGATTCGTTCCCCTTGAATTGTACTTTTCACTGTCGCAATCACTATTTGACAATTTTTGAGCAATACAGTTCATTGAATTTAAAGGTCAGATGAGATTATTGCTTTCCGCTTAGTTTTCTTTTTAAAAGCATGCGTTTCTTCCCCTGTAGAGAATCTTTCAGTGCGCGGAGGGGGGGGTGAGTTCAAATTTTCTTGCAAGAATTCCCGAGCCGCTGTTTTCACAATGCAATCAGTCGCAATTGTCACCGCAGGAAATAAATTTCAGAATGTGGTTTTCTGGGGTCTGTAAAACAGCAATCAGCACCATGCTTTGGGCCTTAGGTGGTTTTCTTTCTTTTGCCTTTTCTTGGGACTGTTTTTTTAGCGATTGGTGGTGCAACATGTGTTAAGCCTTAAGTGTGCTCGGCTACTGGCTGCTCCAAGCAAAAAAACAAAACAAAAACAACAGCAACAACAACAACAACAACAAATCAAACAAAAAACAAACAAACATACAAAAAACAAAAAAACAAAACATTGAATGTAAACATTCTCAAGGCCTAAAGGTTTTGAGGGAGCTATTCTCTCTCTCTCTCTCTCTCTCTCTCTCCTGTTTGTTTGCTTTTTCGTTTGCTCACGTTTTTATTTTATTCAGGTTGTAACACAAGCTAGATGCTGCTTGAATTCTCAGATCTAATTAGAGTGAGTTTTTTCCTCTCTCTCTCTTTCTCTCTCTCTCTCTCTCTCTCTCCAGTCTCAATTGGCATGCCCCGAGTTAGTCTCATATCAAAAGATCTTTGGCGTGCGAGCTCTCAAACCAGCCAAACATAATGATCTTTGTTTGGTGGCATTGGTAATCAATGAATGCCGACTGTGGAGACGTTTGATCAAAGAATTTGTTTTCGCCAGAGCCGACCGGGTCATGAAACGCACTGAATTTGATAAGGGGATGGGGGGGGGGAGAGAGAGAGAGAGAGAGAGAGAGAGCATCTTGGACGCGGCACGAACGAACACAGACACACAGACACATCTGAAATAACTGCACAATGAACATCTTCTTCACACGCAAACCTATTGCGTCACACTCATTCAACAAGACTCCGAACTTCAAAGACGTTAGGTTCGATAAACACATTGAGAATTTCCGAGTTCCGTTGTTTGCTAAGTCTATTTGCGGAATTGTGACTGTGAATTTGTCTTCCGTAAGAATTGGAGTGCGCGACGTGCATTGCAAACGGTCAGCAAATAGAGAAATCGTTGTGGTAAGGGTGATCAATATTTTACTACTACTACTACTACTTTATTGTCCCTTTCGAAGGGGGGGGGGGGGGGAGCCGGCGGGGTGGCCGAATGGTAGAGCGTTGGACTTCTAATGCTCGGGTCGTGAGTTCGTATCCCGGCTGGGGCCAAATATTAATTTTGTGCTGGCTTTTTATCGTTGCCCCGTCTTTGATATCACAAGTATGTGGTGGAAAAGGACGTTAACCCCCAACACCCAACCCCCTGTCCCTTTCGCGAAATTCGGGCTGCTTCCCCCGGGGGAAGCGCGTCGCCGCGGTGCAGCGCCACCCAATACCTATCCTTTTTTTTTAAAACAATTTTGCTGGGGGAGGAAAGCCGGATAACCCGGAGAGAAACCCCCGATGAGCAGCCCGGCAGCCTGGAAAAACCGGTATCACACATCACAAGCTCGACCTGGGCTCGAACCCACGCTTCATCGCCGTGACTTTGGTGACGGCCGTTCAATAGCGCAGCGGTTAGATCCGACGCGCTACCTATGTATTAGACCACCGCTCACCCCTACCACACACACACATCCTTTTGTTTCCTGTTTGACACGCCTAATGTAGCAGTAAAGTTAAGCCTTTTGGTTCGCAAACCGCTGTGTAGTTTGTTTGTTTGTTTGTTTGTTTGTTTTATATTTTATTATTATTATTATTATTATGGGGGGGGGGGGGTGTACTAGTGTGTTTTTTAACAACTTTCTGGCCATGTGATGAGTGTAAACATCAAACATCATCAACATTCAGACTCGCCGGAGGCTCAGTAGCTACGGCCAAAAACCAGGCACGTTTGAAATCAACGTTTGCTCACAGCAGGCGTTCAGTTTGGCAGAAGAGCAGCTGAGGTATGTCCTGCTGCTTATCTACAGCCGTGGCACCTCACTAATCCTCTCTGGAGCGTGACCGAGGGTTAACCCCGGTACAGGGGTGAACTGACCAGCCTCAGGTCATGCCCGACTGCCTCTCCGCCGCTGCAGAGCAATTGACTCTGTAACCGAGTGTAGTGCACGCGCCATTCTCTCTGTGTCTTTTTGTGTCTGTTTGTGTGTCTGCCTGCCTGTCGCTGTCGCTCTTATTATCCTTCTGTCTGTCCGTCCGCCCGCCTCTCTCTCTCTCTCTCTCTCTCTCTCTCTCTCTGTCGGGGAGCCGGGGTGGCCGAATGGCAGAGCGTTGGACTTCTAATGCTCGTGAGTTCGTATCCCGGCTGGTTCCAAATTATTATGTGTGCTGGCTTTTTCATCGTTGCCCCGTCTTTGATATCACCCGTGTGTCACAGTGGTGGGAAAGGACGTTAAACCCCCAAACACCCACGCACCCTCCCTCCTTCCCCCCCCCTCTCTCTCTCTCTCTCAGCCTCTGTCTGCTCAGTTTCATCTGTCTCTCTCTACTCTGTTTAGTTCTGTACTGATGTATGTATGTATGTATGTAATACTATGTGTATGTATGTATGTATGTATGTATGTATGTATGTATGTATGTATGTATGTTTTTTTTTTTTGTTTTTTTTATGAAAGTGATGTGTGTGTGTGTGTGTGTGTGTGTTGTGTGTGTGTGTGTGTGTGTGTGTTTCTGTACGTGTGTGTAATTGTAGAGCGCTCTGAGCCAGCATCTGCTGGGATACTGCGCTATATAAAAGCAATTTATTATTATTATTATTATTTATGTATGTATGTATGGTAGTATGTATGTATGGTAGTATGTAAGCTTATCTGTCTGTAAAGTCTCATGGAGTTACGATGACATTTACTGAATTAGTTCATTATGCACACATATCGTGGTCAGACTGACCACCGCCGCACTAAGTGAGACAATCATGTTCTATTTTGTGGACATGAGTTTTCTTAACGCACTTGTAAAGCTATTCACTTGTAGCACCCCCATCCTGCAGCAACATCAGCAGCAGCAGCAACAACATGGACGACAACGACAACAACGACCACGTCAACAATGAAGACGACGATGAGAACGACAACGACGACGACAGCAACGAAGATGACAACAACGACGACAACAACAACGACGACGACAACAACGACGACGACGCTCATTACTTATATTTATGTACCATTTTCCACCATTTGACTTGTGGGCGCGGAGCCGGGCTGGCCGAATGGTAGAGTGTTGGACTTTCAATGCTCGGGTCGTGAGTTCGAATCCCGGCTGGTGCTAAATATTTGTGCTGGCCTTTTTCTCGTTGCCCCGTCTTTCATATCACGCGGTGGAAAAGGACGTTAAACTCCCACCCACCCACTCACCCACCCTGGGCGTGCATCTGCTTTTCAAATGAGCTTTCTCACTAATGAGATCATGCTCATAGACCGACTTTACGCTGGTATTTCCAGTAATTATTCGGACAATTCCAGGGTGTCACGTGAAATAAATTTCCCACCAAGAGAGCACATTATTTTGGCATACACAGCCATGAGTAGCAGCGCTTTCGAAGTTAAGCAGGATGCTGTACTTATGGTCATACAGAAAGCCAATTTCGCTTGACCGAAAAAGAAAAATCTGACATAACCAGCGGCCGCTGGCCTACTCTAGTGACGTCATACATATTGCTATAATGTCGTGATCCATACTAATTTCATTTGACGTCACACGGAGGCTCAGCGCGTGACAGCCTACTTCATTAACTTTGAGGATAAGTCACGCGTATCAGTATAACTTTATTAAGCCCATTACTTATCATTAATCCGCTCAGACTGAAAGAGTCCTGGCGTCCGGCAAAATTAATTCAAACCTGGTCGGATATTAAACGGATATCAACCCCTCGTAAAAGTGCGCCATAATGGCAAATGGCGCTCAGACTGATTCTTTTAAACAACGATTTATTTGACAACAAATTTATACACACATTATATACTCGGTTACTGATGTTTTTATGATCTCATCGATTTATGGACACCGAGTTATGTAATGTCTTGTTGACATATACACGTGGTTCCTTTATGTTTTTGTAATGATCTTATAATACATGGACCCTAGCGTATGTGTGTGTGTGTGTGGGGGGGGTGGGGGGGGATAGCCTAATGGTAGAGCGTTGGACTCTCAATGCTCGGGTCGCGAGTGGATGATTTTATTTTTCTTTCTGTCTTTAGTATTTTACAACATAGACACACATACAGAGAAATATACGTACACTATAGACAGATAAACAAGCAGACTGAGATAAGTTAATCTTTAAAAAAAGGAATACAAAAACAACAACAACAACAACAACAACAAGAAAGAAGAAAAAATAAAATGAAATGAAATAAAACTTTGAAATGAAATGAAACTTTATTTGTCAACGGTAAAAGACATTGGTCCAGTAGTCTAGTTTTCATTCTTGCCGTTGCTAATGCTACACACACACACACACACACACACACACACACACACACACACACACACACACACACACACACACACTGTCTATCTACGTCCGCTCACAGACACGACATACAAAAGGATACAGAGAAGGGGAACGGAAGACGGATTACATATATATACAATCTCAGCAGTACCTTGGGACAATGTCGATCAAACTTGAGTGAAGTAAGCCATAGGGTGCTACTGTAGTAACAGTCGGTATGGAAACCATTCACATGTGAATTCAGACATTTGTCCAGTAATTCCATGTCTATAACGTTCTATTTCAACTCGGTGTTTTAACAGTCTGGTAAAAATATCACAGTCAGGTAGACAGTTTTGCAGTCTACATTTACAGATATGGAATGAGTTTTTAGGGCTTAACACCGCGTACGCCACAAAGACTGACTCGCGGCGGACCCTACCACCAGGTAATCTTTCTTATTATCATTATCTGCTTTGGAAATGTTCAGCCCACCAAATTTGAAAAAAATAAATGCAATTCTAAATTCCGAAATTTAAACAGCTGAGCTGGCCCTTCGCACCACGTGATTCTAATGTGTTTATGTCCAGTGTATGAGAGAATGCGTGTGATTCGCGTGAGCGTGCGTGTTGGGTTCAGTTCGCGGCGCTTTGAGCCGATTCATGAAACTGGGTAAAGCGCCTATACAATACTCATTATTATTATTATTATTATTATTTGGACTTTCCAAAAAACAAAAAAACAAAAAAGTCAAAAGATTTTATCCCTTTCTCCCCTATCGGGGTGTGGAGGAATTGACAAAGTGGAAGGGACAACAATGATATTAAACAACAAAAACAACAAAAATTAATACCTTTACATAGGCAGTTAGTTAGAGTCACGGAAAAGAGCACAAAAGAGAAAGGAAACAAATGCGTTGCCTTTTCTTCGATACTTCGTCTCTGGCATCACCTATACGTGATGGGGAAATGGATTCTAAACCCACAACCAGCCAACAAACCAATCAACCAACTCAAACCAAACCTGCGGGGGGGGGGGGGGGGGGGCAAGTCAGTCCATTCACGCTTGTGACGGGAGAGGACGTAAAACATCAACCAACCAACCAACCAACGAACCAACGAACAAACCGACTGTGATCGAGCAGTGTCCAGAGTTTCGCCAAGCGCTGGACTTTTCCCACTGTTTCTTAACCCCCCTTAATGCACTTCCGTAAAGAAACACAATCTCTCCTTTGAGATCGCCGTTCATGCTTTTCTGTCCGCTCCCCTGAAAAGAGCAGGGGTCGTTTCAAAAGCCTCGGCGGACAAAACAAAAGAGGGTGCTTTTAGTGCGAGGGGTTGTGGAAGCCGGGTGATTTCGACTGAGATGTTGGCACCGAGTCATGAATATTCATGAGTTCAGTCACAACAGTACTAAGTAGATTTGTTTGTCGTGATTGTGACAGCGGTAATAGATTGAGGTTACTGTGGAATTTTCTTTCTAGATCTAAGTCTTATACCCACCGGGGACCCGAAAGGTACAGCGTGAAATGGAGTATGTTTGTAGCAGTCCTGTTTTCCGAAAGGTGGTCACAGTAGAGACTGGCATCGATAGCACTCCCGCGCTAGAGAGCTCTTGCACTTTGATCACGTGATCAGTATTCGCGCTGGGAGGATAATAGAGATAGTTTGGATAGCTGCAGGACACGTCGACATCAAAATCCCTGGTGTGTGTGTGTGTGTGTGTGTGTGTGTGTGTGTGTGTGTGTGTGAGAGAGAGAGAGTGTGTGTGTGTGTGAGTCGGTGTGTGTGTGTGTGTGTGTGAGAGAGAGAGAGAGAGAGTGTGTGTGTTTGTGTGAGTCGGTGTGTGTGTGTGTGTGAGAGAGAGAGAGAGAGTGTGTGTGTGTGTGTGTGTGTGTGAGAGAGAGAGAGAGAGAGAGAGAGTGTGTGTGTGTGTGTGTGTGTGTGTGTGTGCAATGTGAAAGCTTGTGGCAACTTTGACCCTTAGCGACGTTTGACCTGCTTTCTGATTGGCTAAAAACCGGTTTGCTCCAGAGAGGTTGATGACCATACCCGGCTCGGCCCACACGAGAACATCTCGGTACCCTTTCATTTCCTTGTATCCTCTGCTCAGTTACTGCTCGTTTCGTGCGCTCAAAGCAAACCCTATTGTGTACCTCCTTTTGGAAGCAAATTGCACGAATTTGTCGTAGGGTGAAGAAAGCGGAGGCGGCCGGGTTCGTTTGGCGGGGGGTTGGGATGAGGGGAGGGAACTGATGGAGAGCAGAAGAGGGAGGCTAGAGTGGATGAAGAAGGAGGGGGACAAGGGTGGGTGTCTGAAGGGCTATTCCAGGGGAATTAATTCAGTTCAATCTGTTATTAACTCTCCTGTATTTTTCTCAGCTGGATGAATTATTCAACTTTTTTTTTTCCAGTTTTGAGAAATTAAGTGCACAACAATACCCCGCCTCCGGTGTCCTTTGCTAGGAGTTCAGCCACGAAGCTAAATTAAAACAACAACAACACACCAAATAAAATGAACACGAATAAAACCCCGTCCTTGAATTAATCTTACTCCACAGGGTTTTCTAGAAAAGCTGGGTGTTTTATAGGCGTATCTGACATTAACACTTAATCACATTTTTTTTTTGTAATCGAAGTGCTTCTCAACGTTCAACCACAAGAGATTATGCCCTCCCCCTTCTCCCCACCCCCCCCCCTCCTCCAATCCACACACACCTTATAGCGAGTGCGACTCTGGAGCACTTTCTGTGTAAGCAGCAATGCCATAGTTCACTTTTGGTCCACGCCCAAATAAATATGTTGTATTTGTGTGTATTTCGACAAGTTCTATTTTTTTTTGTACATGCCCCATGTCTGAGCCTGTCCGTTCAAATTTACAAACAACAACAACAACAACAGATGACTATACTCTAAATGTCGATTAAGTTCATTAGCGTTGGTATTCTTGTTGTCTGATCCCTGCAAAATAAACATCGCCACGAAAGGAACTTATTTGGGGAGAAAAAGGCTTTTTGAACACCGTAGAGTCTACAATAGGCATCTGATTATCATTCCACTAAAAAGTGAGTGTCCAATTTTGGTTTTGTCCCTTTTTTTGTTCAAGAAGGTGATAAGTGGTGTGTAGATAGCACTGGAATTTGAGTGTATTTAGTTACCGTAATTTCTACTCTTAACCACCAGTATTTAAAGCTCAGTTTAGTTCGTTGGTGAATTAGTGTTGACTCAGTTTTATGCATTGTGTCTTTTCTTATCAGTTTGAGTTTGCTCGTCTTATATTAGTCATACATAGTGAAGCTGCTTTTACTCAGCTGTGTCATGTCCGCCATGCCCTTGCGTTTAGATTTTTGTGTTTAGATTTCTTAGTTTAGTTGCATAGTATTAGACTTGGACATCACACATTACTTTAGGATCTGTGTTTAAGATGTATGGATTTATATGTCTAGATAAATTAATGTGTGTGTGTGTGTGTGTGTGTGTGTGTGTGTGTGTGTGTGTGTGAGCCAGAAGAAAATTTTCTGCCATCGACAGACAATAAAGTTATATTGAATTGAATTGAATATTAACCCTTCACTTCATTTATTCATACCCCTGGTCAAAAAACAAATCTGTTCTTGATGGACACAATAAAGTCGTTGGAGTCTTGAATCTTGAAACCGAAATGTTGACCTCTGGTGTCCTTGCCTTAAACGGGTTACTGGCACATGTGCTAACTCAACTTATGTAGTGGGTTGTTAGTAGAGTTCTCAGTGCGATACAATGTCGTTATACTTTGCGCGAGCGGGCGACTATTCAGAATCTACGACTGTTGGTACAACCTATTTCGCTGAGTGTATTAGCCGCGTCGGTGAGTATACGCTTCTGTTGGCTCAGTGCCAGCATTTTAGATGCTGTCACTGTGCATGGTGTGATGAAACACACCATGAAAACAGCTGAGAACGATCTGTGATCATAAAAAACAAGACTGCACCTTTAAGCCCCCCCCACCCCCAAACTCCTACCCACCCACCCTCCCACACACACACACACACACACACACACCTATTTCATTGTAGCTTACATTTCGACGGGGACCCGCGATAGCCGTATGGTAGAACGCTGGACTTTCAATACTCGGGTCGTGAGTTCGAATCCCGGCTGGGACCAAATATTTGGCCTTTTTCTTGTTGCTCCGTCTTTGATATCACCCAGATATGGTGGGAAAGGACGTTGATATCTCCCATACGTGGTGGAAAAAGACGTTAAACTCCCAAACACCCTCCCATCCACCCACCCACCCACCCACCCACCCACCCTCTACTTCGCAGTCACTACAGCTTCCTTTTTATTTCCACTGTTTTTTGTTTTGTTTGTTTGTTGTTTTTTTTTGGGGGGGGGGAGTGGGGGGAGGGGTGTGGGGGAGGGGGAGGGGGGCGGAAAACAAGACAGGTATCGAGCATGCAACAAACACACAATCTGTTTGACTTTCGCTGACGGAGCGAGTTTGTTAGACCTGCCCACGCATGCCAAACGCTTCTCCTGGGCGGAGGGCAATTCTTTCAACGCGCGGTCATCAGTGCCTGGAAACAAATGACCTGTTTGCATTGGGCCCAGAAACCTCGTTACCCACTGCAAAGTTCTGACGTAATGACTGGCCTAAGTCAAAATGGTGGGGAGGTTGGGGTTTTTTTTTTTTTTTTTTTGGTGCAACTTCGATTCAAAGTGACTGCGGGTGGGTGGGTGTTTGGGGGTTTAACGTCCTTTTCCACCACGTTAGGGTGATATCAAAGACGGGGCAACGAGAATAAGACCAGCAGGGCCCGTATGGAAAAGTCGAGGTTAATTTAATCTACGGCTACGGGCCTAACCCAGAGTAGGACAAAAGAAACCCAAAAGCAAACTTTAAAAAGGAAGCGAAGAAAGTAAGAAAAAAATCCTCCTACAACGGCTTAAGTACCTTGCTGGACTAGGCTCGCTTCTTGATTAACTCTTTGACGACGAAGCACAATTTCTAACACGCGATTTCCTATAGGAAATCGCGTGTTAGAAATTGTGCTTCGTCGTCAAAGAGTTAAAAAACAAACAAACAAACAAACAAACTAGATGTAGTTTAGTTCGAGGTTAGACTCTAACCCAGGATTGAAAGCCCTAACCTCTACTATTACATACGGGCCCTGCACAAATATTTGGCCCCAGCCGGGATTCGAGCTGACGACCCGAGCATTGAAAGTCCAACGCTGTACCATTCGGCTATCCCGGCTCCCCCCCCCCCCCCCCCCAAGTCACTGCGATTGCGCCTGTACGTTTGAAATACGTACGTATAGTAAAGTTCTACATGCTGTAGCTGACGTTTGCTGACCGCGCAGAAAAAGGAGAACCTCTCCTAGTCAGCTTGTGAGAAAACTTTTGCAGAAGCAGTGTGTTTTTGTTTCTGTTTGCTTAGTATACCAGTCTGTGTGGACATCTACCTCTCGTGCGAACGAGAACTGCAACGGCCCTAAGCTGCCATAGTCAGTCGTGCCGGCTTGGCTGGGGCAGACTTTATGCTTTTCGGCCTGCGTTTCAGCTTCTGTTTACTGAGTGTCAGCAGCCTATGTGAGGTTTTATTTATGTGGCTACTAAGTGGTACGATGCCAGCTAAATCAAAAGCAGTTTCGAACGACTGTCAAAGTCACTCCTTCGCAGCTGACAAGTTTCACACGGTGCTGAGTCGGCGGTGTTGTTTTCAATTTTCACATGATTGTGTTTACATGGTACGCTGCTGCAGTCACCACTAAAAACACATTCGAACGCCTTCCAAAGTCGTTGCTTTGTAACTGACTTCGTGTTCCCGTTCAGAATAAGTTTCACAGGATGGTAGGTCAGCGATCTTGCTTTTAACTTTAAAATGATTGTGTTTACAATATTAGTGTTTTATGGTACAATGCTATAAGCACCACCAAAAACACATTCAAACGCCTTCCGGAAGTCACTATTCTGTAGATGAGTTGTAGAACAAGTTTTACAGGGTGTTGATGTCCCGGCTGGGGCGAAATATTTGTGCTGACTTTTTCATCGTTGCCACGTCTTTGATATCACCCGTATGTGGTGGAAAAGGACGTTAAACTCCCAAATACCCACCCACCCCAGGGTGTTGATGAGTCAGCGATCTTGTTCAACTTTGAAGTGATTGTGTTTACATAGTACGATGCTGTGGTCACCACTAAAAACACATTCAAACGCCTTCCGCAAGTCACTACTTTGTAGATGACTTCTAGAACAAGTTTTGCGGGGTGTGTTGATCGAGTCAGCGATCTTGTTTTCAACTTTCACGTGATTGTGGTTACATGGTACCATGCTGCAGTCACCACCAAAAACACATGCAAAGGCCTTCCGCAGGTCACTACCTTGTAGATGACTTCTAGAACAAGTTTTACAGAGTGTTGATCGAGTCAGCGATCTTGGATCTTCATTTTCACGTGATTGTGTTTACCTAGTACGATGCTGCAGTCGGGGAGCCGGGGTGGCCGAATGGTAGAGCGTTGGACTTTTAATGCTCGGGTCGCGAGTTCGTATCCCGGCTGGGGTCAAATATTTGAGCTGGCTTCTTCATCGTTGCCCCGTCTTTGATATCACCCGTATATGGTGGAAAAGGACGTTAAACCCCCAAGCACCCACCCACCCCGATGCTGCAGTCACCACCAAAAACACATGCAAACGCCTTCCGTAAGTCACTACCTTGTAGCTGACTTCTAGAACAAGTTTTACAGGGTGCTGATCGAGTCAACGATCTTGTTCTCAACTTTCACGTGATTGTGTTTACATGGTACGATACTGTAGTCACCACCAAAAACACACTCGAACGTCTTCCCGAAGTCGTTGCTTCGCAGAAGGCTTCGCTTTCCCTACTCAACAAGTTTCACAGTATGCTAAGTCAGCGATCTTGTTTTCAACTTTCAATTTCGAGACAAAACGGAAAGTAAACAGTCCCCAGAGTCTCACCAGGCATATCCAGTTTCCCCAGCCGTGGACAGCACCGGCTCCAGTTGCTTCGGAAAGTTTTTATCGCTTTTCTAAATGGAGAGATGTTGCCAGTGGGTTGTAGAGTGGACAGTCGTAACGGGAGAGGAGGCACGTCTACGCAGTTAAAGAAGCATCACCCGTGATCACTTGAGGCATTTGAGAGGAGAGAAACGAGAGGAGTTTGGGCGAAGGTAACTCTGACATTGCAAATACTTTCATTCCTTGCAGTCGCTGGAAGTCCATCTCTAAAAGCAGTCCTGCCTATCCTTTCTGAGAACTGGGCACGTGTGTGTGTGTGTGTGTGTGTGTGTGTGTGTGTGTGTGTGTGTGTGTGTGGCGGGGGGGGGGGTAACGAGGCGAAAAGTCTAGAGAGTGACTATCTGTATGCCTTATGTGAGTGTGTGTGTGTGTGTGTGTGTGAGAGAGAGAGAGAGAGAGAGAGAGGGGGGGAGGGGGAGGTCTCTGGGTGGATGGGAAGTATAAAGGGAAAATATGTAGAGAGTGAGCATCTGTTTGCCTTGTTAAGCAGGTGTGCGTGCGTGCGTGTGTGTGTGTGTGTGTGTGTGTGTGTGTGTGTGTGTGTGTGCGCGCGCATTGCTTTGTGTTTTGCTTTACATTTATCATTGTTTAGTTTATCTATGTGTGTATATATTTATACATTCTTATTCCACATTATGGCGAACATTCGTTATTAATGGTGGTAATTAATATTCAATACCCCTAGGGGGTCCCGAATAAAATCTTGACGAGTGTGTGTGTGTGTGTGTGTGTGTGTGTGTGTGTGTGTACAATGCTCGATAAACCCACTGCCTACAACTTGTCTCCTTGAAGTAGTATTAATACTTTACTGAATTTACATGATTTGAATCAAGTTAAACATCCTTAGGGACTCTTGAGAGTCAAGCAGCTCACCGCAAAAACCTCCCAGAAATCGCGATAAAGAAGGGACACAACTCTAGAACGAAAGACAGCACGGAGTCTTCATGGCTCAGTGCATGCACACCCCATTCGCGTCAACTCGTCAGACAGTTTAACTTTTTAATGATTCCTTATTCCTTGACACATGTCAATCTACCATCAGGACGCCGCTGAAAATTTTATTATGGCCGGTCTTCATCCGATACTCTTATATTCAGAATCCCACGTCCTAAACTTTCTTCTGTTGGCTCTCGAGCCTCCTCCTACGCCGGTCCAAAAGCCTGGAATTCGCTGCCTCTTTCGCTCCGCCAGTCAACCTCCCTCGAAACCTTCAAAACAAATCTAAAAAACCTACCTGTTTTCATTTCAAAGCACCGTCTAACCTGCCTCCCTCTTTCTCCATCTCCTTATTAAGTACCATACGCGCAGTTGCCCTGGCCCTGAACCTTGACTTTCATCTGTACCTTGCACCTGTACTCTTAGCGCTTAGAACTGCCTAATAAGTAGATTACAACGCTATATAAATAAATTATTATTATTAAATTACGGGATGCTGTCCAGACTGACAGGGCGGCAACATTTGTGAAAATGTAAAATAAAATCTCTCCAGAGAAACAAGGGCATTACATCGGGCAGGTCATTTTATCCACCGGTCTTGACAAAACCTTTAACAGACAGTAACACGAACCGTCCCAAGAGGAGGAATTTCACAGCAGCAAGATAAAATGCTGTCTCCGATGAGGAAATTTTGTCCCGACATTACTTCCAAACTTCATACAATTTGAGAAGTCAGGCTGTGGCAGAGTGTGTGTGGGTGGATAGGGAGGGAAGGGGGAAGGAAGGGGGTGGGGGGGGAGGGGGTTGTCGGGCCGCTTAGGTTAAAGGACAGGGGCAGAGGCGGTGGACCTGATCAATGCTGATCAAAATACGAAGCCCAGAAAATTTGTGTCTATCCACACAGACTTCCGATCTCGTCCAAATTGTAAAAATCTCGAGAGGTCTGGGTATGGTTTAAGTGATCGGGGTCTTGGGGTGCGTGGGGTAGGGACCGGAGGAGAAGGGGAGGGGGGTGTCTTTAGGCTGGACGAGGGGAGGGTGTTAATGGTGGTGGTGGGGGAGGGGGTGGGGGTAGATATACACACAACGCAGAGCACAATCGTATAAACACACAAAAAACCCCTTCTGAATAAGATAATTATACCATATATACAAACAACGTTTGGTTTTTGAAATCGTCTCGTTTAATTCTTTTTTGCTCGTACGCAGAGACACATTTTAAAGCCACCAGCTGACACATAAGTTTTATCTTCGGGATTTCATTTCGTTTTCTATACACCGTGTATGCTTTGAAAGTTTATGAAAAGACCGCCGCAAGGCAGAAGCAGTAACCATCGATGTTAGGGGCGTGCCTTCCGTGGCCCGAAGAGTTGTCGAGAACGTGAAAAATCGGGTTATTTCCGGTGACAAATGATTTTTCTACACATTACGTAAGCCATCATGGACACGCAGGCACGGCTGAAGAATGGTTGCTGGGAAATGTCTATGTCGTCTGGCCTTTTTTTTTTTTTTTTTTTTGGTCTCCCTACGTCTGAACAGAGAGATAATACCGATGTACAGGTAAACTGGCATAAAGGTTACCGAGCATTTTTCCGAGCAACCACAAACACCACGCAACCCAGGCTTGTAACAGTTGTAGTTGGTAAGATGGCTTTTCATTGGATGACCTTTGCTAGAGGTCAAGGTCACAGAAATAGAGTTAAACTTCTGCTGTTCTAGATATCGCAGGTGTTCTCTGAAAAACTACCTTCATCGTAATGCCAAACTTGGCAAGGTGGCTGTTGGTAACACTGCCTTATTGAATGCTCTTTCGTAGAGGTCAAGGTCACACGTGAACATAAAAGGGTGTTTGTTGGTCTGTATAGTTATGACTGTAATGCCAGAGACGAGTGTAGCAGTCCCCCTCCCCCTCCCCCCCCCCCACTCTCCCGCCCCAATTGTATGTCAGAATGCGCCCCCTCCCTCAATTACACCCGAAGTATGGTTCACTAGTGCTCTAACGCGCTCCATTGTAGAAGATGTAAATCAAGTGTGTGTGTGTGTGTGTGTGTGTGTGTGTGTGTGTGTGTGTGTGTGTGTTTTACCGCATAATGATTATCATTCAGAGAAGCCATAACGCACTTTGATGTGTGGCACTGTATGGTCTCATTTTACCCTGCATTGTGTCTTCACCCTCTCTGGCTACAAACACACACAGAGTTGGCAAGGATTCTCTCCGCAGCGGTGTCATAATTAGCAAGTAAATGACCGACTCGTGTTAAGTACCGACGAGCCTTTGATCCATTATCCAGGCCAGGCCGCAGACCTCGGTGAACGACCAGGTCAGGAAATGAGTGAAAGACGTACCCCACACGAAGTTGATTTAACCACTGAAGTTTCCGTTTCCTTTGAGAAAGAAGTTGTTATTGTTGTTGTTGTTGTTGTTGTTATTGTTCTACTGTTGTTTTTGTTGCTGTTGTTGTTGTTCTGCTGCTGTTGTTGTTGGTGGGGTGTTTTTTTATCTGCTGCTGTTGGTTTTTTGTTGTTGTTGTTGTTGTCGTCATTGTTGTTGTTGTGCTGTTGTTGTGCTGTTGTTGTTCTGTGGTTTTGGTTTTGTTGTTGTTGTTGGTGGTGTTGTTGTTGTTCTGCTGTTGTTCTTGATGATCTGTTGTTCTTGTTGTACTGGTGGTGGTGGTGGTGGTGGTGCTCTCTCTCTCTCTTATGTGGTGGAAAAGGGCGTTAAACCCCCAAACATCCACCCCCACCATGTGTATAAGAATGTCCGGATATCACTCTCAACTTTGAATGGGCCTAAGGCCTATCAATAAACAATTCTGATTCTGATTCTGATTCTCTCTCTCTCTCTCTCGCAACTTAGCTTGTCCACTTTGTGTTGCACCCCGGGAGAGTGAAGTTGACTTTGTAATGTGCTGTCGTGTTTTAGCAGATCTCAGAAAAGAATACGTTCCTCGTCACCTAATGCCTTCAGACTTGCCCTGTTGATATCATGTACAAACGACAAGGCATAATTATGTCACTGTAATTAATACTTCAATCCTGCCGTTTACATAGGGGAGCCGGGGTGGCCGAATGGTAGAGCGTTGGACATCTAATGGGTCGTGAGTTTGTATCCCGGCTGAGGCCAATTTTTGTGCTGGCTTTTTCATCGTTGCCCCGTCTTTGATATCACCCGTATGTGGTGGAAAAGGACGTTAAACCCCCAAACACCCACCATCCTTGCCGTTTACATGTATACCCATACCCACCAACCTTTGCATGGACCCAACGAATGGTCTAGCAAATAAACTAATTTAATTTAGTTTAGTTCACTCTCTCTCTCCTCTCTCTCTCTCTCTCTCTCTCTCTCTCTCTGTATGTGTAGCGTGAAACTTGCCGGCGCAGACACGCCATCGCGATTTGCCACAAGCGGTGTATGCACTTCTAATAATTCTCTCTCTCTCTCTCTTTAGAATGTTAGTGATGACTTTGAAGGTCTTACTTGGCATACAGCCAATACTATCGACACATGCCACGTATGTTTTGATTTGAATATCATGTGTTATTTTCAAGTCTCCCCTTCATTTCCTTTAGATAGTTTGTACTTTAGTTTGTTTGTTTTTTGTTGTCTTTTTTTCAGTACCCTTGAATGTAGAATGGCAGGACAGCCTGTAAAATAGGCAGCAATTCCTAAATGCTCTATCCTGAAAGAAAACGTTTCATCATCATCATCATCATCTCTTTCTCTCTCTCTCTCTCTCTCTCTCTCTCTCTCTCTCTGTGGCGTGAAACTTGCCGGCGCAGACACGCCATCGCGATTTGCCAGAAGCGGTATATGCACTTCTAAAAATGCAATCTTCAGAAGCCAAAACTGTTTAATGCATCCACTTCCCACGCCCTGCTTTTCAAGTCACAATCTTTTTTTCCTGTGAGGCATGAAACTTGCAGGCACAGAGAAGCCATCGCGACTTGTCCCGAACAATTTACGCACTTTTTATTCCCCCCTAAAATCAATTTCTCCAATTTTCTGACGTCAAAACTGTTCAATATATGCGTTGAATTTTGCATCCTTCCTCAAAACCCAGCAGTGACTTAGTTTTCCTTCTAGAGCAGTTTTTGAATGCAGACCGCGCCAGAAGCGACTGCTGGTGCAATACTGTTCAACCAAAATAGTCAATTACGTCATTCGAAAGTTTGGGAAGAACGATGACATCACCATGTGCTCATATGCAGGCACACGCGTCACACCAAAAAAAATAATAACGCGCGTTAATGAATGAGAGTGGACTTGAAAGAAACATATGCCGCGGAAGACGACACATGTAATTTCCACTTCGGGTACTCCAGCCATATAAAATCCCCTGCACGAATGACATCTTGGCACCACCAGCTTTAAACTGCATTGACCAGGACACTTTACGCGTACGCATAAAGCGCCTCGGATCAATTTACACGTACGCATAAAAGCACCCGGGGAACAATGAAGCTTTATCCAGCGTTAAGCTGGAAGTGCCTCGGGATTAACTGGTTCTGGAGAGTTTGCAATCTCGGTTCTTCCACCCGGTTTATATTCGTATCCCAGTTGGGACCAATTATTTGTGCTGCCTTTTTCATCGTTTCCCCGTCTTTGATACCACCCGTATGTGGTGGAAAAGGACGTTAAATTCCCAAACACCCACCCACCTACTTCCCGGTTTATATTCTTACAGTCTATCTCAATACAGACACAGCGGCAATACCCACCCCATATACTTCCACGTCGCTTGTCCCCTCAGGCCAGGCCCAATTACACAAGCCCCGACACCCTTCTCGGATGTGGCGCACGTGCAAAATGAGACAGCACGTCCTCAAGGCCGGATTGAGTGTCAAAGAGACGCGAGCGGACACTCGAAAATCACCCTCTCACCCCCAGACTTGGGGGTCGTTTTGAAATGGAAATCGCACCCGCTCTGTTTGTCTTCCAAGAAGATGGTTGAGAAGTCCCTGCGTCTCAACAGCAGCAGCAGCAGCCAAAGATCAACTCGACTGGGCGCGTCTCGTCTTCAACAGGGTGATGTACGGCGTTATATCAGGAGTGTCATCATTGTTTGTCCGTTCTGAGATTCTAAGGACCGTCAGCAATACCTAACATGTATGGATGGTTCAGGATATCTCGGGGGGGGGGGGGGGGGGGGGGGGTCAGGTCATCACGGGTGGGAAGGGGGGGGGGGGGGGGGGGGGGGGGGGGGGGGGGGGGGGGGGGGGTTTAGGGGTGTCAATCTAGATGGCGGGGAGGTTCAAAATGGTTAGGAGGTTCTTCTGGAGCTACCCCGTTTCCAAAGTTTCAACGACGATTGCTCTGGAGAAAGAAAAAAAAAAAGAAGAAAAAAAGAAAGGTGCGTGTCTGAAATGTGACTATGCACACTTCAATACGTTTTTGGTTTTGTCACAATCCTTTTGTGGTTGATACAAAGCCCTTTTCTTTCACACAGACGAACCTACATCTGGTAAACAGTAGCGACGAATGATTCCAGTTTCAAATATTAGTTGCACCAGACACGTTCCTTGGATTTCAGGTTGTCGATGTAAAAGAGTGGGGCCGTTCATCAACTAGACGATGACGTCAAAACGTGGAATACGCCTGTGCGGTACGAAATGTGATATCTAGCGATCAAAGCAAAGCTACAAGAGAAAAGCTTACTACGCTAAGGCAGCCAATCGATCCTGGGCCAGTACTGTGATTCAGGGCACCACCAGACCGCCAGTCCATGAAATACCCAACACTTGTTCATTGAACACTGCTTGCTCAGTCAGGTGGCAATGGTGGAAATAGTTGAAAGATTTTACCCGTAATTTCATTATTTGATCCCAGCACGAGTTTTTTATGCTTTGGTTTTGTTCGCTCCTGTTTCTTTTATTTTCTTTGTCTGTCTTTCTATATATCTGTTCTTGCGCGGCGTGAAGCCGTTAACTCTTTGACGACGGAGCGCAATTTCTGACACACTGAACAGTCATTTCCTATAGGAAATCGTGTGTCAGAAATTGCGCTCCGTCGTCAAAGAGTTAAACTCTTTCACGCACTCATCCGTCTTTTGTGTGTGATTATGTAGCGTGGTGTGGTTGTGGCTACAGCCGTTGTACAGTACACGTTCACTCCAAACCAACATACCAGTAAAACAAACCAGACCAAACCCCAAACAAGTATGAATTTGGTTTGCCATGCCGAGGCGGTGAAAAAAGCCCCTGCCCCGATATTTTCCATTCCTAGCGGTTCTTCCACCCCGTCTTTGGTATCAGCAACTCTTCATGCTTTCATGTGAGCTTGATAATAATAATAATAATGGTAATAGCAGACAGACAGACAGACAGACAGACAGAGACGACAGACAGACAGACAGACACAGACACACACACACACACACACACACACACACACACACACACACACACACACACACACACACACACACACACACACACACACGCACACGCGCACACACACACACACACCACACACACACAGAGGCAGAGAGATAGAGATAGAGAGAGAGAGTTGATCGCAATCACCTTCTTTCCCACTTAGTGGGCAGGGGCTTGACAAAGTTAACCAAACCATACAAAACAAAACACGGAAAACCAATCCAGTATATATTACAAAAAAATATCTAAAACGTTTACGTTTGAGGGGTTCTGACGCTCAACCATTATTTCCCTGCTGTTTTCATAAAAAGATTGATCGCTTCTTGTTTTGAAACCGATGTATTCAGTCGAAAGATTGTATTATTTGGTCCGGATGTTCTGTCAATGTTTGAAATGTTTTTGGCAGAACTTGCGCCTGTGCTTGTTGAACTGCCCGGGGGCTGTAATTCAGGCTGACAGTTCATCGCTGGATTGAATACAGGGCTTAGGTAAATACATGCTTGTGCAATTTCATGCAATTTCATGCTCAGTTGCTCTGTGGATGAGATTTTTCCCAATGGGTCCGGCTTCTTCGGGCTGTAGATTTGAAATGTTTCATGTTCCGACAAGAATGCCGAGAAAGCGTCGGTTTGGGCTTGTGGACTAAGTTATTAGTATCTATAAAAAGGGGAAGAAATGTCGTTTATCTTTTCTTGTACACGACAAGACAGTTTGCCATTACGGAATAGTACAGATGAATCGACTGATGGACTGATTTCCGTAGACATGATTGTCTTTCTTTTCATCCCCTTAACCCCAATTTCTTCTGAGTAAGTTTTGGGTTGCGAATCAGTGGATTCACTACCTTAAAAAAAATGTCTGCGTGGATTTCAAGTTGACTTAGTGGGAGTGTTGCACTTTGATGATAGTCGTGCTCGCTACAGTGAAAGCCGCCAAGGAACAATACATCTTGCCTGATTTTTTTTGCATACAGGGCCAAAACCGGAAAAAGAGTAAAACAAGTGAGATACCCGTGCACAGTACGAAATGTGTTAAACCTCTAAACAAACCAACTCAGTCGAAAGTCTGATGGTGAAAGAATATAAGACATTTAAAAAAAAATGGGCAGAAAAGTCTTGTGACCTGTTCACAATAAAGACTAAAGCATATAATTAAAACATCTGCCACATTTCTTGCATCGCCACAGGACCGTGCGTTGTCCTTACGCAGGCTAGGGGAAAGTTGTAACAATGCACATATGTAAATTACTACAAATTATTCATACCTTAACATTGATTCGGGTCGTGAGTTCGTATTTCGGCTTGGGCCAAGTAGCTGTACTGGCTTTTTCATCGTTGCCCCGTCTTTGATATCACCCGTATGTGGTGGGAAAGGACGTTAAACTCCCAAACACCCACCCACCCACCTTAATATTGATGAAACTTTTTTGTTGTTGTTGTTCTCGATGAAAAACTACACTAAATCTGAAAAGAGTTCAGCTACCAAAGTGTCCTAGTTCACATTTGTCAAAAGAAATGTACGCGTCTGATGATAGCGAAACGTTTGTCTGGTTTTGAGAAACATCGTCACTCGTATTTCAACACACAACGTTTAGTCCAGACGTTAAAAAAAAGGAAAAGAAGACAAACTTTATATTTTATTAATAAATGCGAAGCGCACTTTAGAAAATGAAGGTTTTTTTTTTTTCGTTGCGATCTTAAACCTGAGGACAGATGTATTGAGCTTTTATTGAATTTCTTGGACTTCTGATGAAACTTCTCAAATCCCTTTGGCGCCAGGAAAGAAAAAAAAATCGAAGAGCGCAGAGGAAGGAATTTTGGCAAAAGCCTGACAATTGTTCTCTCAGAATATCACATATCAATACTAGAAGCTCTCACAGCTATTTGCTTTTGCAAATGTGAGTGGATGTTAATTCGTTTAGCATACAGATCGCAGAATGCGAAAGCGGATGATAGGAGCTTGATGAATTTTTCATTGGATGAACTTCTCTCTCTCTCTCTCTCTCTCTCATGTTAAACACGCATGCTCTGTCCCAACTTTCAAACAGCTCTTCTTCAAATATCCTATGTCACACGGTGTTTAATCGTCCCACAGTTTATTTTCGCCCATTCCTACATGTATTGACATAATTGGTGTGCTATTCACGCTTTTTAAATGTTCTTTATCAGTGCCGGTGTAGTGTCGTTTAACTATGGGTTCATTGCTATTTCTGTTTTGTTCCTGTTGCTGTACATTGGGCTGTGTGTGTGTGTGTGTGGAGAGAGAGAGAGAGAGAGAGAGAGAGAGATTTAGATAGACATTACTAGAATACATATTACTAGAATTAGCAACGGCAGGTATGAAAATTGGCCGTTTTACGTTAATTGCCTCTACCGTTGACAAATAAAGTTTTCTTGATTCTCTCTCTCCCTCTCTCTCTCTGCCCGTGCGTGTGTGTGTGTGCGCGCGCGCGCGCGAGTGTGTGTGTGTGTGTGTGTGTGTGTGTGTGTGTGTGTGTGTGTGCGCGCGCGCATAACGTCGTCTGCTCAGTACGCTCGACACGCACTTCTTTCTACGTGCATAATTCTGCGCCAACCAGAGTCACCGCAATGGCTTCAGATGCTACCTTTTGTCCCCCATGACTGACTCTGGTGCATGGATCCAGCGCATGCGATGAAAAGCTTTCCACAGCGTTCTTGTGTGTCTGACAAAATATATTCAGACTTTAACAAGGTTTTCGTCGCTGTACAGTGCGAACATTATAGTTCACTCGTTATTGTTCTTCAACTGCTCTTCAGTGCACACACTGACCACCCGCCCAAACCACAGTGCAAAACAGGGCAATCTAGTTTGGCACGATCTCATTTGAAGACTGCTGTTTCAGGTTCAGAGAACATGACGAGCGCCAACCTGGCAGTTGAAGCATTCAGAAATGTTTATTGCCAGATCGAACCGTCACATGTCACTGAGCAAGTTGGGTGGGTACGTCTGCTATCGATCTTACAGTTCAGTGCAAAGAGGTTTGAGATAACGGGGAGACAGTGGGTGTTGTGTCCTTGGGGTTTGTTATTAAGGGCCCTGTCCCGCAGTCCCAAACCACATGGACCTCCATAGCATCATCTTACTATAATCGTCATCTCCATCATCATGCATAATAAAACTTGTCCCAGCTTCCGAGTCCTCCGTGGGTTCCACCCATGACCTGGGAGGAACACCACAGGAGCTGACAAAGAATAGGGGCAGCAAAAAAAACAACAACAACAAACAAAAAAACACAAAGACTATTTCGCGGCTAATCAAGGTCCTTCTGCGCCAGACTGAAAATAAAAAGGGAGACAATATGACAAGATATGAATATATCTAAAGAAAAAAATCTATCTGGTTTAAATGATAAACACGTTTCACTTCTTTGCACATCGAACATAATATGTACTTTTATTACAAATCTTCAACTTAATGTGCAATATTTTCCTTCACCTGTAAAGAAGGTGTGTGTGTGTGTGTGTGTGTGTGTGTGTGTGTGTGTGTGTGTGTGTGCCCGCAAGTGCTCTGATGCCACGGCATAGTTGAGTAAACATTTTCTGTTTTTTGCGTGTTTCTGTAATGGACATTGGCCCGTATGAAAAATTAATGCACTCTGTATTACCAATATACCCGGTACACCGCTGTGAAATAGGCCGAACATCACAGTAGGACATAATTTTGGATTTAACAACGCACGCGGCTCACGCTAGCTTCAAGCGCGTGAAACGCTCGTGCGCGGCCGCACATGCGCAGAGGGTGGCGCCTGTATATATCGAACGAATGCGCGGCCGAAAGGAAACGACACACGGTGTTGGTAATGCGCAGAGACTAGCGACGTTTTGGCTCGACTGGATTCATACCATAGCTATTTTCCTCGGCGAACGAGGAAGTTCACTGGAGACTTGAGAGAGTAAGGGGAACATAATTGAAAAGTGCCGTCGAGAAAGAGAAAAAGAAAAGGAGAAAAAGACTAATCATACAAGAGTGTTTGTTGGTATGAAACCTTCTTGTTTTTTTCTTGCGGTGAAAGAGTTCGGATTTGAGTTGGCAACAGGAAAACGCTCGAAAAGTTGTTTCAAATGAGATTTCAGTGTTCGCATGTATCGGCAGAGACTGAAAATCTCGCAGAAGAAAACAAAAAGACTCTGAACACTTCGCAGTATTATTGTACCCTTATGAGACAACGTTAGACTCCAGCCTATACTAGTCTGCCAAGCCCGCACTGGACTTTCTGCTGAGAGGTGAAAGATTCAGTCTCGTATGAAAGACAAAAGTCAGAAGAATTCATAAAAAAAACTAGGACACTTCAGGTTTCCGTATAAAGTCAACTATCTGACGTCAACGTTACTGTTCTTCTGTTGCGTCCAGAGATAGTGAACCCAGTCAGTATTGCAAGACGTGTTTACATTCATTCTGTACGTGCATTTTGACTCTTGCCGCTACTTTGTGTTCAGGGTTATACTGCCCGCTGAAAGACTGTTAACAACTGATATCAACCCCTCTCGCGTCCAGTCGTGTGCAAGATTGGTTGTTTGCATTTAGATCTCACTTTGCCAGTGTGAGAGCTACAGTTGTTTTGCAAACGTGCAGAAGTTTATTGCTTTTTAGCAGCTCGCTGCGAGTTTGTGATCAGTTTTTGTGTGCAACCTGCCGTGTTTTGAGTATTTGAAGGTAATAACCACCACGTTTTCCTGAGCGCTGTGTAACGATTGTTTCGGTTGATGATAAGGAACCATAGCGCAGCATGCTTGTTCGCTGAAGTCAGATTGTGACATATGTTTGATTTACATCTGGACAAGCGTTTGTGACTTACGGTTTTGACAGCGTTTGTGACTTTCTCCTACGCGCAAGATCTTGGTTGATCAGAATGCATCTTAAACTTAGCGCAGCATTCGTGCTGACTAAAGCCAGTCGGTGATCTGCGTGTGTGACTTGCACCTGGACAAAAGTTTTTGAGTTGTTGTCGCGACCAAGTTTTGTGACTGGCATTTGCCTTTGATGATTGAAAACTGTCTGGGTTGGTCATACGGCACCGTAAGTTTAAAACAGCTCTCCTGTTGGCTGAAGCCCGACTGTGACCTGCGTGTGTGACTGGACATAAGTTCGTGACTTGCGGTCACAATCAACGTCTGACCGACTTGCGATGTTATGACTGTCTCCGCTGATGACCACAAGACGCCTGAGGAAAGCTTTCTTGTTGGCTAAAGCCAGTTTGTGACTTGCTCGAGTGCACCTGGACCTAAACTTGTGACTTGCACTCGCGACAGTCGGTTGTGACTGTCGCTTTCCGAAACACGATGCTCGCTTTTGGCTGACCATCAGGCACCGTAAGGTTATCGACTGTTTGGCTGGCCCATAGCCAGGCGTTTTGTGGCTTGCGCTCGTGTCTGGCGTTCAGGAATTTGTGATTGGTGATTGAGCGGTCAGTACCGGCTTGTTTCACTGGTGTCTGGTCAGGCGTTTGTGGCTTGTCTTTGAACGAGAGTGACTGGCTTGCGTGTTGGCAGTTCTGTCAGAACAAGCGGTGACCAAACTGCAAAAGTCTCCTTGTCGATCCGAGCAGACCTCACTGGACAGACGTTGATGGAAACTTAGAAGGTAAGACAAAAGTTGATTTATAATTGTGTCTGTTTTTTTTTTTTTTTTTTTAGGCTCCGTGTTTCTGTGTTTAGACATCCATCTTATAAGAACACCTCCTGTGTAAAATTAGAATCGCATGAATATGGTATAACTGCTGGCCGATTTGAAGTTGGCTTGCAAGAACAAATCGGTCGTTTGGTAACGGCTTCCTTTGAACCTGAACTAAACCAGGAACAATATTTTACGGTATACACGCGAGTTCTACAAAGGTTTCTAGTTTTAGTAATAACAACAACACTAATGATAACAACAACAACAGCAGCAGCAGCAACAACAAAAACAATAATAATAATACTAATAATAATAATAATAATAATAATATTATTATTATTATTAAGCGCCTAATCTGATAGCTGTTTTCATCCGCCAAAGACATTTAAGTACCCGTTTTATTAGCAGCTCTGCACACAGGTGAATGAGTGCAAGCGAAGTTATCCGCTAAATCTCCAACACTGCTGATATTCATGGACCGGCAAGCTGTATATGCGCTTAGTATTTATCATTGTTTTATCTAGTTGTAATTGTTATTTGTTTTCTACGCTTTTTTTTTGTAACCGGGAGTTCGAGAAACTAGCATAAAGGTGCAGCGTCTCCTGCATGTCCTAGGTTTATATTGCCCCGTAGACCAGTTTGCATCCTTTGTCCAACGTTACATTTTTGTTTTGTTTTTTTCATGTAGTGCAGGCGCACTCAGCCGCGAATTAGTCTTTGTGGCTTGCGCGGCTTTAAGCCCTAAAAACTCACTCACTCACTCACTCATGGACCAGCACAGCGTTCTGTTGATCATATCTTCATGGCCATAAAGGCCTAGCGAAAACTGCAATGGGAGCGTCACGACGCTCTTTCTGTGCATTGATTAAACATGAAGCTATTTTACTGTATCCTTCGGCCATTTCTGTCACTCCTGGTCCAAAGACACCGCACACACAAGAGTTGGAGTTTGGGTGGCTTTTGCTGCCATCTGTTGCATGTTTTATACAGTGTATTTACAGTGTATTGCTTTATCGATATCAACCCAGTGACATGTGTGCGGACGTTAGAATAACGCAACTTTAAAGCGGAGATATGATTTTGTTGTTTTTCTCATCTTTTCTGAGCCGGCTTATGGTTTGAAACAGTTTCGCTCGAGAGCGCGCCTGTACGGTTGAAATACCCTGTCTTGATTTGATGATTAGTACAGTTCTCAATGCGATACAGTGTTATTTACACTTTGCGCGAGCTGTCCAACATCCAAATTCTAACGACTGTTGTTACGATTTCCGTGCGCTCAGTGTGGTCGCCGCGTCATCGAGTGTGGCGCTTCTGTTGGCACAGTTCCAGTATTTCAGACGCTGTCACTGTCCAGGTGTGGAAGTGGTGTGATGATAGATACCACGAAAACAGCTCAGAACGACCCGTGAGCGTAAAAATGGTAGTATTAGTATCTTGAAGGCTTTGGGGGCTGCTTGTAAGATAGGTTTTATCCAGCTGGGAAATTAAACATTAAAAATTAAACATTAAAAGCATGACAGGAAGCGTGGGATGCGGCCCTGTTCCGCAGTCCCAAACCACACGGACCTCCATAGCATCACCTTACCATCATCCTCATCTCCATCATCATGCATATCCAGCTGGGAAATTAAACATGAAACATGGCATGTAAGGGAGGTCTTGAGCGGGGAAGGTGAGTGAGTGAGTTTTTTGGGGCTTATATCCGCGCAAGCACCAAAGACTAACTCGCGGCTCTTGAGCGGGGAAAATTAGCCACTTAAGAAGCTGTTAAAGCCGTTTGGAATGAGCTGATACTCTTGTTGAACTTGTTGAGGCGGTTCTTTGACTTTTCGTCGTCTGATATTGAAGAAATCGTGCGTGCTATAGAACTCTTGTACTTCTTTACTCGCGTATTTCCACATTTGGACCGTATCACTTAATAATTTTTACCATGAAAGACATTACGAAGACTCTCTCCCTTTCCTTTTTCTGTGTGATTGTACGTCTTAATTCGAAATCAGATGGTCTGTTCACTCAAACTACTTACGCTGTTCAGATGAAAAACAAATATACTAGAGAAATATTCTGGTATTGCGATATTGTCACAATGTATTTGTTCTGGCCTGAGCATTACCATAAACTGTGCTTAACCGGCCTCCGCAGTGTAGTGGTTAGCACTTCCGGGACCATGGACCGGGAGACCCGGGTTCGAGTCCCAGCCGAGGCAAGCGGGATTTTTCCTACCTAGGTCGGCTCCTACCCGGAGCGTGCTATGGGCCCAATGGGGAGCCTGTTGCAACACAGCCGAGATTCACCCACTTCACGGGTGCGACTTTAGGGGTACTTCCCTTGGTGTGACACGTCTTATGATGTGGATGATCACACGGCAGGTGCCGTAGTTCCTGGCCCTGGTTAATGCCGGGATATTTATGACAGGAAGCGTGGAATTCGGCCCTGTCTCGCAGTCTCAAACCACACTGACCTTCATAGCATCATATTACCATCATCCTCATCTCCATCATCATGCATAACAAACAACAACAACAACAACAAATGAGTTTCCCCAGCTTTCGAGCCCTCCATGGATTCCACCCACGAACTGGGAGGAACACCACTGGAGCTGGCAAGGAGTTGGGGCAGCAAACAACAACAACAACAACAATAACAACAACTGTGCTTCCTCAGGCTTAGTATTTGTTACGTCTCTACAGCCTGTACTGCAATAAACTTGTTGAAACCAAATATTCTGATAATATTCAGGACAATTCTGAAGTCCAAGGCAGGAATCAGCTGTCTTATTCACCCACGTGAATCGTGAGAAATTTAGAAGCAGCTCAAAGCTGTGCGGCCAGTCCTTTAACTGCAACAGCAAAGTTAGCCAGCAGAACGACTTTCCTCCCCTCTGTAATACCGCACCAGTACTTCCGATATTGTTATGTCGAATCCAATACGACAAATTGTCCAGCTCGCGGTTCATCCCCGGCCAAAATTACCGGTATCTGGAAAATAGCTCAAAACACAAAGGATTTGATAAGCGCTTAGCCCCTTTTACCAGCCACCGAGAAAGAAGCCTGCGAAATGACAAAATGGCCGGTGACGTCAGCGTGGAAGGTGTAAATCCTGATTTTGAGCTATTTCCATGGAGGTTATTGCTGCTCGCTGCTTATGAAAGTGGCGATAATTAACGCTGACGGACGGTGAATCGCTGGCAGTCTGTGTAATAAAGCTGGAACGGGATGGCTGAAAAATGAGGGCAAAAGATTTATGTATCTCTGTTACGCCTTCGGTCTCGGCAGTCATCAGTCAAGGTTCTCGATCTTGGGTAACCACCATAAACGGAACATAACCCGTGTATATGCAGAGAGAAGTCGGCCAGTTTTTCTTTTCTCATTCTTTTTCGTATTTCGCTTGAAAGTTGGGATATAATTATATGTTCGTACGTACCTTGACCAGTTCTGTATCCAACTGACGACAAGTGGTTAGGGATACGTAATGTTGGGCATATGCTGCGAACTGGTTTATTGTGCCTAGAAGATGATAAGTTGCAATATTTGCTGTATATGCGCGTAATATTTGTTTGTTTTACCTGGTTTTTATTTCTATTTGTTTTCTACGCTTTTTCGTAATCTATAAACTAGCATGAAGGTGCAGCGTCTCCTGCATGCCCTAGGTTTAGACTGCACCAGTTTGCATCATTTGTCCGTTACATTTTTGTTGTTTTTCACGTAGTGCATGCACACTCAGCCGCGAATTAGTTTTTGGTGCTTGCGTGGCTTTAAGCCTTAAAAACTCACTCACTCATCCAACTGGCGTGTAGTGAATCCTGACTACCGGGTTGCTCATCGGGGGTTTCTCCCCGGTTTATCCGGCTTTACTCCCCGAGAAATTTTGGTTGCTCTCCCTTGCGACAGTGCACCGCAATTTGTTTAAGCCAGCCACTTTTTTCTTTCTTTTTTTTTTCCTGCAGGCATGATGTATACATATTTTCCATTCCACAAACCTCCTGTGATCGTTAACGTGCACGCTTGGCGTTTAAGCATGTCTAGAAAGCAACACACACACCGCAGACGAGTCTGCACTAAGATTTTCCTTGATCTAATCATGACAATACCCGCTAAAGGATTCGAACTCCGTACCTTAGGATCCGGAAGCGGGTATCACAGTCTTAACCACTGTAGGCCAACCATGTGTTACTGTTTGTCGAGGGAGCCGAGTGACCGAATGATAGAGCGTTGGACTTCTAATGTTCGGGTCGTGAGTTCGTATTCCGGCTGGAGCCAAATATTTGTGCTGGCTTTTTCATCGTTGCCTCGTCTTTGATATCACCCGTATGTGGTGGAAAAGGACGTTAAACTCCCAAACACCCACCCCACCCTACTGTTTGTCGGAGTTATAACTTTAAATTTTTTTTTAAATTCTTGTTTTTGTAGCTTACTCACGAACATACATACATACATATAGACATAATAAACATACATACATACATACATGCCTGCTTGCCTACAAACGAAAGAAAAAACAAACAAACAAACATGTACTCTTGCGTGCTATCCTGTTCTAGTTACTCTAACATAGTGACATAGTTAATCCATTCTTTCATAAAGTTTATATCATCCATTTTTATGCTTGCAATCTACTTTTCTAATTCATATCTTTCCCTTAACATTTTCTTAAAAAGGGTGATGTTATAACTTTGTAACAATATAAGCAATATATTTGCCCCCCCCCGCCGAACACTCCTCAACAACGTTGTCTGTCTGGCTGAGTTTGCTGTGCATTTCTTCCCGGGGGCTACTGGCCCGACTAAGTGGGGAATCAACGGACAATTACTTGCTTGGCCAGCGGTCCTAAAGAGAGATGTACGCACACACACACACTGCCTACAGCGACAGGAAGACAGCCAAACTGAACTAATGGACCCTGCGGCGTGTTTATACAGAACGGCAACAGTGAAGCACCATCAGAGCTGAGAGGGGGAGCTGGGGTGGCCGAAAGGTAGAGCGCTGGACTCTCAATGCTCGGGTCATGAGTTCGTATCCCGGCTGGGGCTAAATATTTGTGCTGGCTTTTTTTTTAATCGTTGCCCCGTCTTTGATATCGCCCGTATGTGGTGGAAAAGGACGTTACCCCCCCCCCCCCGCCCCCCTCCCAAAAAACAACAACAAAAAACAAAACAAAAAACAAACAAAAACAAAAACAAACAAACAACAACGACAACAACAAAAAAACAACAACAACAACAACAACAACAACAACAAAACACACACACACACACACAAACAACAAAAACTCACCCTCAGTGCTGAGAGTCTGTGTCTATGCAGAGTCTGCAGTGGGGTCAATAGGAGGCACCTCGAAGAAACGTATAAATAATCATGATTAAATGGACGGTTCAGCTGCAGACTGGGCGGAGACTTCTCAAGAACTGACCCACATCCACTCGTCAACACACCGTCCCTCCCGATCCCCGGCCCCTCGCGACCGAACGACAATGTGCACGGATTTCAGAGAATGGTAACAACACGAACCGCTCGCTTCATACATTGGTACTGGTGACGTTATTCGTGCTCACAGCGTCTGGTTGTAATCAAGATCTCACTATTGATGCGGGTTGACGTCTTGTTCAATATTTCCGGGTTGAAATAAAGCTCCTGAAGCACAACCCTCTTTCATTCTTATTAATTTTCTGTTTAACAGGAAGCCAGAAAGTTCAGGAAAGTTCACAGATTCTATGGTCTCATTCAAAGATAGAGGAGATTTTTTTTTTCTTTTGTCGTGTCTTTTGTATCTTGAGTGTCTGGCGCAAAATTCAGCCCCGAAGGAGGGGACTTGATGTCTCTGAACAAATGGAGATACTCGTTTTGTGAAATGGATCTCGGAGTATTTGTTGACTGGGCTGAAATTGTAACTGCCGTACAATTTTGTCAAAACTGCGAGAGTTCCCTGAGCCATTATTTCGCTAAACCGGTAAAGCCGGCTCTTAACTGGGCACTGCGGAGCGCCACAGTGCTGTCTACATTTGTGACACAGTTGTGATTTTGGGGGTTTCCGCCGCTGTGGCGTCATCACAACAACCTGCATTTCAAATAGCAACAGTTGTGACTGTGGTTTCCACAACAGATTCTGATTGGCTGTACTACGTCACTCGGCGCGCAAACATGGCGGACAGTGCATCTTCAATCGGTTTGTGTTCAGTTTTGTAGTTAGCAGACACACCGAGCGCAACGACTGTGATGTGCACTTGTGTGTTTCGCGCGCTGTGCCCAGTTAAGAGCAGGCTTAATATTAACAGTCTATCTCAGAGAGTAGTAGAGCAGCGAATACGATACACTGAGGTTTGATGGCCGTGAAAACGAGGAAAACTCTTGGTCACTTTACCCTAAAATATGAATAATTTAGATCTACCACCCTATGACTTATTTCACTCAAGTTTGATGGACATTGTCCCAAAATACTGCTGAGATTGTGTATGTACTCCGTCTTCCATTCCTCTTCTCGCCTCTCTTCTCTCTTTTTCCTTTTTGTTTTTTTGTTTTGTTGTTTTTTGTTTTTGTTGTTGTTGTTGTCCTTCTCTCTTGTCTTTTGTTTATGTATCTGTTCTTATTTTTGTTCTTGTTTTGTGTGAATCCACTTATCTCAGTCCGCTTGTTTATTTGTCTATAGTTTATCTACTTCTGTGTGTGTGTCTATGCTGTAAAATACCAAAACAGAATAATAATAACAACAACAACATAATTTAGCATCACCACGTGATTGTAATGTGGTTATGTCCGGTGTGTGAGAGAATGCGCGTGATTCGCGTGCTTGTGCTTTCAGCCAAGAAATTCGGTAAAGTGCCTATGTAGTACACGGTATTATTATTATCAGCAAGAGATACATCATCGCCATTAGCGTGCCTGTTGATTTAGACGGAAACTGTAAATCAGGCGACAGATACGAGCAGTTAGCACGTGCACCCAAAATCACCGAGCACACTTCGCGTGAAGCCATTGAGAGGCTTTCAACCTAACGATGATGCTGATGCGATAGATGTAATCAGGAAAAAAAGGTGCGACATTTGTCGAGCAGTTTTAACTGGAAACTAATTTCGCGTGCGCGACATTTTTGCTACTCTCAGCTCGTCTTCTAGCCAGTGGGAGGCCCATAACTGTGTCTGCCCGTATCAGGGAATTTCCCCAGTGTTACATTACCGTGACGAAAATGCATTTTTAACCCCTTCTTCTGCTTTATGGCGCGGCGAACCGACCGGCGGCCCGTGGCAGATAGTTGTCGTGGTGCATGCCTGATAACGCAATGGGATATTAATCTGGCCAGCCAATCAATTGCCGTCTAACAGAGAGTGAAAACATGCTACGCCGTGGAATATCAATCTGCCAGCCAATCAATCGCCAGCTAACGGACCGGAGGGGGAAATAAACAGGCGACAGGCGAAGCTGGGACACTGGCACCCGTTTCCGACAGTAGCCGTGCGTGTTTCGGGGGACCTTTGCTTGGTTAGGCATCAAATCAATGACAACCACACGTGTGATTAGATCTCGCTCTTTCCGTGCCTGTCCGGCGGTTCGTTGACGCTGTTTTTGTCGTGGCCCAAGGTTAAGTGGCCCATTGGCGGGGGTGGTTTGTTAATCTTTCGTGGCCTTTTTCCACAGGGGGTGAACCACGTGACTTGAAGGTCTACGAATAATGGAGTATTCGAGGAGGAGGCATTTTCAGTTGGCGAAAGCTGCCATTGGTTTTTTTTTGGTTTTTTTTTTTCTGCAGGAAAGCAGTTTTTCTGCTGAAAAATAGCACTTTTCTGCAAAAGAAGAAGATAAAGGTGATGATGACGACGGTGATGATGATGATGATGATGATGATGATTGATCTAATTCACATTGTCTCAAACTGTAGCATTTCATTTTGCACCTCAGAAGTTGGGTTTTTTTTTTTTTTTTTTTTTGGGGGGGGGGGGGGGTGTTTTTTCTTTTTTGTTTTGGCCTTTTTTTTTAGCTTGGCGTTACGGACTTTTTCCTGATTTCTCTCGCTATTTCTGTGTGATTATTGTCTTCAAAGGAAAATAACATACTGTTGTCTATCATTGATAAAAAACAACAAAAAAACAACAACAACAACAACAAAAAACCGCATTATCATATTGTGCTCGCCAGTCATCACACAAAATGCACATTTTGTAATCGTTTTCTCTTGCCTTTTGTCTTCCGAGCATCCAGTCTCGCTGTTTCTGCCTTTGTTATTAAGCCCCCCCCCCCACACACACACAAGCCACGTGTATTTCTGAAGATATGTAGTCAGCTGGAAGCTTCAAAGACTCGTTTTTTTTTTATAGTACTATTCCCGGTAATATGGAGTCTCATCTCTTCTTTTTCTTTTTATTTGTTGTGTCTTCATTTTTGCTGTTCAGAGTTACGTTTTGTTCTGTTGTTTCAATCACGCGTTTTTTTGTGTTTTTTTTTTTTTTCTTCCACATAACGACGTGTTGGGTTGCGTGCCAAAGAAACAGCTATTTTGGTGATCATTGCGTTCCTGCAAATCACGGTGTACTTTTTTGTATCCTAGAACATTTTTAATCAAACGTGGAAGTACTACTTCATGAATAAATACTGTTCATTTCAACATAGAAGGTCTCGTTTTCATCACGACAGGCCTCAAAATAAAGCAAGTCATCTCCCGTGGTAAAAAGCGAATGATGTCATCAAATATGTGAATGATATCATGAATATGTATTGCCGCGGGCTACATGAACTGGTCCTGTTAGTGTAACCCGTCCATTAGAGTCAATGGTCAATCAAATGTGGCCGGCCTGTCAGTCTCTCTGAATTGAATAGTGTTCAGCTGGACTGTTCAGTAAGGGTAGCTCCTCCCACCACCGGCCCATTGGAGCTGTCTCAAATCACTCTTGTGGCCATGACGTTAAACTCCAACCACTGAGCGTTTGACGTCACTTCTTTGCAAAAGTTTGCAGAATGATGTCATCAGCGCTGTTTGAGACAATTAGAAAAGCATAGGTCACAAAAAGTTTATGATTTTGTATTTAATCCCTCTTACACACACTGAAATAGCCTCTTTTTTTTTCTCTCTCATACCCGTCTTGATCTCTCATGATGGAATGACGAACAACCGCTCCCGCCGTGCTACTGATACAGTTTTTGAAATGAAAATAAAAGTAAATGTCAAATCCTGTCTGGTCCGGGCAAAAACCATGTGGATTTTAATTTCGAAATGGGTCGTATTTTTGTACACCGCAAATGAAAACTGGCCTGGGGACTCGACGTGGATAACACTCCTACACTCAGCTTTTAATTAGGATATCGAGATTGCGATTGCGATACCCTGTCTGGGATATGTACAGCTTGGGGTGTCCTAAAATTAAAAAAAAACAAATCTGGGATGGACAGGGCTTGTCCTTAGTTGATATCATTTATTTTCGGGTTCCGGTACCCTGTCTGGGATATGTACAGCGTGGGGTGTCCTAAAATTAAAAAAAAAATCTGGGATGGACAGGGCTTGTCCTTAGTTGATATCATTTATTTTCGGGTTCTTTTGGATTGTTTACCGCGGGGGAGGCGCGTCGCAGCAGTGCAGCGCCATCCACATGTATCTGTTTTGGAAGTTCGCTGGGGGGAGGAAAGCCGGGAGACCTGGAGAGAGGCCAGCAATGAGCGGTTCTGGAAGCCAGGGAAAATCGGTATTAAACGTTACAGCTGGGTCTAGGGTTTAACCCACGCTGCTCATTCAGTGGTCAAGGCTACCCATGCGTGTTCGTGGCCTTCGCATCCTGGACGAGAGGGTCACCATGACTACTTATTCACCCACTGTAATTTTTTTTAAAGGCATTTTGATTGTCCTAATTTTAGTTTCGTTTAACTTCACACACACACACACACACACACACACACACACACACACACACACACACACACACACACACACACACACACACACACACGCTCGGAAGTTGATAATCAATGTGCAAACTGAAAGGTCTGGTATCTGAAATACACGTTTTATCTCTTCTGGGCGTTTCATGAACGAATACTGTGGAACCTTCACGAAAAAGGTTAATTAGCAAAGTGTCACGTCAGCCCGGCAGTAACTGATACAAACAGCGCAAAATTTATGTTCTGCTTTGGAAATTGTATTGGCCCAACGTCAGAAACTGATGGACGGACGTACTAATATACATGTATATAGCTTGACGTTATCAGCCGTGCATTCAATTGGGATTTTCATTTGCGCTCTGTTTCGTGACACTAGTGTCAAGTATCAGGATGTATAGTCTGAATAAAAAATGTTCCATGAGATCTCGGTCATCAGTAATTTGGTACAATCTGCAAGATCAGGTTTTTGTTTTTTTAGGCAAAAAAAAAAATTGTTGTTTCTGGTAACCCGACCGACCCTATTCCCCCCCCCCCCCAAAAAAAAAGGCTACTGGGGGGGGGGGGGGGGGGGGAGAGAAAAAGAAAAAAATACAAGCACGACCAGTTTCGGTTTTCATGCGCCTGTCGTCAGGGAAGTCGTGCGCCATCGCGGACCCAAAATTAGAACGAAATATGGTAAGATAGTGTGTTATAGTATTAAATACAGTTTCACAGAGCATCATTTCTTATTAATACCCTGTTTCTTTGTTCTTGGATATGTTTGTGTGTGTGTGTGTGTGGGGGGGGGGGGGGTTAAACCCCCCAAACCCTACCTACCTACCCTATTTTTTTTTAAAGCCATGTTACCAGAAACAACATTTTTTTTTTTTGGCCTTAGCATAGTACGGGAGTCGTTACTGGGAGTAACGGATGTGTTCACGGACATTGACGTTTTGCTTGATAATTAACCCCTTCAGTGCTGCGTTTTCAGTTGACACTTGACAAGTGAAAGACCACTGGTAAAACACGCGTGACTCTCTGAGGATACAGTATAGTACAGACACAATGTCTCGTACCTCCATTCCTGCTACTAAACGCAAACAAGTGAACTGTACCTGAAGCATTCAGAGCTCGGGTCATGAGTTCCAGTCCTCACTGAGAGCAAGAAAAAAAAAGTGCTGAAGTTTTCCTCGTCGCCCCGTCCTTGATATCGCCTTAAGAGGTGGAAAAGGACGTTAAACTAGCAAATAGCCAGCTAACCTTTGACTTGAAACCAACATCCTCATGTGGCTACAATAGACGATTCTGCTGGGCAAGTCCCGAGGCCAAAACCCCGCCCCTTTACGTGTATTGTCAAAACACAGTACGTCCATGACTTCGTTTTATGGGAAAAAGGAGTGATTTCAAGATGAAAACGACTGGCGTAATGGTCTTTTTCCTCAAATGCCGTCAGTGGACTTACTGCTTTCTTTCCACGTTTCGGGGAGCCGGGGTGGTCGAATGGTAGAGCGTTGGACTTCTAATGCTCGGGTCGTGAGTTCGTATCCCGGCTGGGGCCAAATATTTGTGCTGGCTTTTTCATCGTTGCCCCGTCTTTGATATCACCCTATGTGGTGGAAAAGGACGTTAATCCCCCAAACACCCCACCCCTTTCCACGTTTCAGTCATTTTAAACTAAACACGTGCTTCCCTCTTTGTAGTGTCTGGCAAGAAAGTTTGCAAGACCACGCTATGTGCTGTGTTCATTATGCCACCCCGGCACACGATTGGCTGAATTCTGGGGGCTCGTCCCTTTTGGCTGAAAGGAGTGGAGTCGTCTGTTAACGCAGAGGGGTTAACTGTGATGCACTCTCTTCCAGCATCATCCAGCGGTCAGGGTGTTGATATTGAAGTGTCACCCAAAGCCTCCGACACCGTGATTGCAGTTTGCACTCTTCGTGGGGCGTCGTGTGGTGTTTGCTGTAAACAGGCAAGAGGCGATGACAACTGTTCGGGTTTAGGGTCCTTTTTTGCTTGGTGTCATCGGCGTCTGCAACAATTGCTGTTCACACAGCCGCACAGCCAACATAAACTTCTTTCGTATGTTGTCGTGTCTAACACAACCTCCAACAAACAAACAAACAAACAAACAAACAAACAAGGGTGGGTGTGGGTGTTTGGGAGTTTAACGTCCTTTTCCACCAATTAAGTGTGATATCAAAGACGGGGCAACGAGAAAAAGGCCAGCACAATATTTGGCCCCAGCCGGGATTCGAACTCACGACCCGAGCATTGAAAGCCCAACGCTCTACCATTCGGCCATCCCGGCTCTCCTAAACAAACAAACAAACAAACAAACAAACAAACAAACCCATGGAGTCTCTAAGCAGTATGCCTGATACAATGCAAAACGCGAAATTGTGGTAAAAAAAAAAGAATGGGTTTAGGGGTCATCTTTGATCAAAATCAGTCATAAGGTTTCTTATACGCATTAATCTGACACCTCCTCTGAGGCTGCAAAACAAAATGGCTTTTGCTCATCTACGGAAATGGCTGTTTGTTGTGCCATGTGTGCCTTCTCTCTTTTGATGCTATGCCATGCAGAAGGCGGTAAGATTACAAACATAGGTCAATAACCCATTATCAAAAGGCAGAGAGAGAGAGAGAGAGAGAGAGAGAGAGAGAGTCAGTCCGTATCGATCCAAAAGTATGTTCGCGGTTTGACGTACCTTAATGGTAAATGAAAGATACAGTTGCTATGGATACACGGTGTCAAAGATCTCTGAGGCTTTATGACAATACAAAATATGTACTATTAATTCCTGCCATCTACCAGGGAAAGCAGAAAAGATCGATCTGGTTGGCAGATAGATCGTTGAACTGAACTGTTCGATTTAAGCCTCTAAATACCAACACCAATGTCCAGTTTGCCATTAAAATATTCTTGGAGAGAGAGAGAGAGAGAAATTGTAATTGAAATAACTTTATTTGAAAACGGTGGAAGTTTTGGTCTTGCAACCAATTTTCAAACTTGCCGTTTTTAAGAAAACAATAAACAAAAAAGCCAAATGATCGAATACTTAAACCTGGAACAAGAAACTTCAAACACACACACCCACACACACACACACACACACACACACAACACACACACGCACACACACACACACACACACACACACACACACACAATATTATCGCATGTATGAACTAGTATGTTCATATTTATATGAACGTGTGTGAGAGAGAGAGAGAGAGAGAGAGAGAGAACGAACGAACGAACGAACGAACTTTCGTTTCCAACGGAAATGATTTAACCAAACGATGATTGATTTTCAACCAGCCGTTGCTACAACAATAAAGAATAAAGACTACAATAGCAATTTAGATAAAAGGAAATACAAGAAAGAATACCACTCCCACTCCCTAGGCATGGGTAGACATATAAAATTGGCTTTACTTTCTCTAGGTCTGCAGTCTGGAACTCACTACCCCCAAATCTGAAAATAATTCCGTGACGTTCCACTTTAAGGGAAAAAAAATGTTTTCCCACCTACTTGAAACCGAACGAGACGTCTGCATCTTCAGAGAGAGAGAGAGAGAGAGAGAGAGAGTGGGTGGAGGTGGCTGTTTGGGGGTTTAACGTCCTTTTCCAGCATATGCGGGTGATATCAAAGACGGGGCAACGATGAAAAGGCCAGCACAAATATTTGGCCCCAGCCGGGATACGAACTCACGACCCGAGCATTAGAAGTCCAACGCTCTACCATTCGGCCACCCCGACTCCCCAGAGAAAGAATCAAGAATCAAGAAAACTTTATTTTTCAACGGAAGAGGTAGTTAACGTGAAACAGTCAATTTTGATACCTGCCGTTGCTATTTCTAGCAGTATTTATCTAAACAGAAAAATACACACACACACACACACACACACACACACACACACACACACACACACACACACACACACACACACACACACACATGTAATGCAACAGGAAAAAGCAAAATAGCAATAAAACCATAGGAAATGAAACTACACTCTACTAAGACAGGAACATTTAAGAAGCGTGATGAACATACCAGTTACAAGTAAGAATACATGTAGGAATGATGATGAAACGTTTTTTATTCAGGATAGAGCATTTAGGCATTGCTGCCTATCTTACATGCTGTCCTGCTATTCTACATTAAAGGGTATTGAGAAAAAAAATCAAAACAAACAAACAAACAATGAAAAGTTAAAAAAAAAAAAAAAAGTATAAACTATCTAGGGGAAATACAGGAGAGAAAAATACACACGATAAACAAATCAAAACATACGTGGCATGTGCTGATGATACTGGATGTATGCCAAGTAAGAAATTTACAGTCGTCTCTAATATTGCAAAACATGTATGTAACACATTTCTATATATATCGTCAGATAAGCGTATCGTGTAGAATTTGTTTGAAGTTTATGAATTTGGAAACGTTTTGGATACTCAGTGGTAAAGAGTTCCACATGGATGCCCCTGAGAAAGACAGAGAGAGAGAGAGAGAGAGAGAGAGAGAGAGAATCAAAATGGACGACCATTTCCCGTTGCTATGCCCTTTCATCTGTTTCCACGACGATTGCTCTCATCTAAAGCCGTTATTTTAAAACATGAACATATGCACGTCTTTAGATTGTAGTAACGTATTAGACCAAGTCGGTTTCTTGGTGGTAAACGGACACTTTCAATCGTTCTAGCCGACAACTGAAAATCCAAAGCGCTATGGCGTTTTGACTGAATGTGAAACACACACACACACACACACACACACACACACACACACACACACACACACACACACACACACACACACACCAAAACGCGTTGCTATGGCCGCGTGGAAACCTGCTGATAGACAGTGCAATGATCTAGAGCGGCACAGCACAGGAAAAACGGCCGTCCCTTTAGTCCCCCCCCCTTTCCCTTCCTTTTTTTTTTTTTCTTTTCCTCCCCCCTCTGTTTTCCTCCTCCCCCCCCCCCCTTCCCCCTTGGAAATGTATCTCTCAGATGCATGAATAAATCACGATAGTGCCGCGTGATGTTTGTATCCAAACAAAATGGACAGTGACTACACTACATCCTGCCGCCAGGGGGCGTGGGACTGGAGGGAGATCAGGGGTCGGCAGGAGCGGGTGCATACAAAATAGTGGGGAGAGTTGTCGGGAGGAAAGTTCCCTACTATCATAATTTATGCATCAGAGAGATTCAGTTCTCGCTCTTTGTTAATGTCCCGTGCGATGTTAATGGTGCGCTAGATTCAGGACACCAAACCTTGTGACGAGTGTGTGTTTAGCGTGTGAAATATATCTGGGGTGTTGAAACAGCATAGGTGCACTCCTTGCTGTGCTCGGACAATTATAGAACAGGTACCTCTATCGAGTTTTTGTCAGCTACATGAAATATGAACTCATTTTGAAAAACAGCCGGCTTCGGGACAATACCACGCATGGATGATTGAATAGATACGAACACTGGCTTTTGCAAAGGTGCAAGAAATTTGATATGCTGCGGTAACAGCTCTCTCTCTCTCTCTCTCTCTCTCTCTCCATAGTTACGTTTCAGTAATCTTGCCTGATCAACACGTCTACCAGGTCGCCAGTTGCTGCTTTCCCTGGTAGGTGGCAGGAATTAATAGTACATACGTTGTATTACCATAAAGCCTCAGAGATCTTTGACACCGTGTATCCATAGCGACTGTATCTTTCATTTACCATTGATTACAAGGTACGTCACTGAATTCGCGAACATAATTATTTTTGGATCGAAACGGACTCTCTCTCTCTCTCTCTCTCTCTCACACACACACACACACACACACACACACACACACACACACTGCCATTTGCCAACTGAATATACCTCTTTTCACCAAAAACCCAAAATGCACTTTTAACAACGAAAACAATATATTAAAAAATCAGGAAAACAAGGGCTATTTATTACAATAATACCGGCCCTTACTCTCTAACCTGCCTTATTTGCATTGTATCCTGTGACCTGCAGTTCAGTCGTCCGCCTCAGTAAGCACGGGTGTTGTAGAGATCTGGAAAAGCCACTGCATTTCGATGGAAATTTCTAGACCATCCCAGAACATGCTGGTGCAGTAACGTCAGTAGATTACGTCACCTTGGACATATTTCGAACTTGCCAGTAAGTTGAGGAATGTTCTAGATCTGACCTGTTCAGTATTTATAAGCAGTCCTGCACAGCGTTCTGGATTCTTCTTCTTTCATGAATTTGTTTTCCACGCATCTTCTGTTAATAAAGTATTGGAGCTGTATCCTGCTGTATCCCGTATCTTCTCTGCGGGTGCACCAAGAGAGCGACATAGCAGGAGTAAAATACAACAACGGGGAAACATGTAACGCATGAACACACAGCGCCCCCGTGCGACTGACACGGATGAGGAAAAGATTGTTGTGGTTCCTGGATCACCTCATCCCAGCTGATGCAAAACAAACTTTACCTTATCGCCCACACGCGCTTCCGTGCCGAAAATCGTCCCCTGCACGGGGGGCTCAACCGTGATGGTGGGTAGTTTTCCGTGGCAACTGCAATTCAAAGTTTCTCAGTAAACACGACTGCTCTGACCCGTGTGAACTATGCACACAACAATAATAATAATAATAATAATAATAGTGTATTGCGTTTTATCCAATTTCTTGAATAGGCTCAAAGCGCCGCGAGCTGAACCCAACACGCACGCTCACGTGAATCACACGCATTCTCTCACACCCTGGACATGAACACATTACAATCACGTGGTGACTCGGAAGGGTGAGCTCAGCTATTTCAGTTTCGGAATTTAGAATTGCATTTATGTTTCAAATTTTGTGGGTTGAACACATGATTGCTCTCAGTTTTAGCCACAAGGTTGGGTAGGTGTTTGGGAGTTTAACGCCCTTTTCCACCACGTAAGGGTGATATCAAAGACGGGGCAACGAGAAAAAGGTCAGCACGAGTATTTGGCCCCAGCCGGGATTTGAAGTTTTAGCCACAAGTATGTACTCCTGCGGGCATGCTGGTCTTTCATGATTTAACGTCCTTTCCTCCACATACGGGCGATATGAAGGACGGAGCGGCGAGAAAAAAAAGGCCAGTACAAATATCTAGCACTTAACCGTGAATGAAACCCAAGGCCCGTGCATTCAAAGTCCAACCCTCTACTGCTCGGTTAACACGTTCCCCGAAATATGAGTATGCACCCGTATCAACGTTGTACAAGCGTTAACTCTATTCCTACCAAGTAAGTCTGGGGTGTACCGGTCCCCGTAGTGTAGTGGTTAGCACTTCGGACTATGGACCGGGAGACCCGGGTTCGAATCCCAGCCGAGGCAAGCGGGATTTTTCCCACCTAGGTCGGCTCCTACCCAAAGCGGGTGTGCTATGGACCCAGTGGGGAGGCTGTTGCCACACAGCCGAGCTTCACCCACTTCACGGGTGCGACTTTGGGGGTGCTTACCTTGGTATGACACATCTTATGATGTGGATGATTACACGGCCGGCACCGCAGGTGCCGTAGTTCCTGGGCCTGGTTAATGCCGGGATATTTACGACAGGAAGCGTGGAATGCGGCCCTGTCCCGTAGTCTCAAACCACACGGACCTCCATAGCATCATCTTACCACCATCCTCATCTCCATCATTATGCATAATAAAAATTGCCCCAGCTTCCGAGCCCTCTGAGGATTCCACCCATTATCAGAAAGGAACACCACTGGAGCCGGCAAAGAGTTGTGGCAGAAAACAAAAGTCTGGGGTTGTGCTCCAGCGGCCTCACTCAAAAAAAAAGTCTGTATGGATGCAAATTTGGCGTAGTGGGGGTGTGATTAATCTTGCCTGACTTTCGCATACAGGACCAAACCCGAAAAAGAGTCAAAACGTGGCACAGTACCTTGTGCGCGGGTGTGTATGTGTGTGTGGGGGGGGGGGGGTGTTTGGGGGTTTTACGTCCTTTTCCACCTCATACGGGTGATGTGAAAGACGTGATTTCAACGATGAAAAAGCCAGCACAAAAATTTGGCCGCAGCCCGGATACGAACTCACGACCCGAGCTTTAGAAGTCCAACGCTCTACCATTCGGCCACCCCGGCTCCCCAGCTCGTGCGCGGTACGAAATGAGTTAAGGGAGTGATGCGCCGAAAAAGTAAGTCCTCGATCGCTGCCGGAATGCGGTGAAACTGACGGCTTCTTTCACTGACTTATAAAGAGAGTTTCACATTTTGAGGGCTTCCTTCTTGAAGATCCATGCACCGAACCTCCGCCAGCACCAGAAACGCTCTCCACTATCATAGCTGCTCCCCGTGAAGCTGCGATTCTCCCAGTCTCGCTATTCCACGCTTGAAGAATCAACCATGTTTCCCCACGCCAGGACAAACATATCGCGCGGAGTATGTGAGTTTGTGTAGATTATTTACGCCGTCTGACCCAATCTGTCGGGATTGCGACTTTTGAGCTGCGGCGTTCCGTTTCACGGTAGACTTCAATGGTTGAACTAACTCGTAATCAACCCCACTATGTATTTCTTGGGCTGTGCGTTTTCGTTTTGCCGGGAGTTTATGTGTATAACCGAGCTTGAAAAGCGTTGGACTGGATAAGTCGTGACTGAGTTCGATGCTTCTGCTAAAAGTCAGAAATTTGCTTTGGCCTGTACTGATTTGATGTCACGTTCACGTGGTTGAAAGGGCGTTATAACTGACTGCTACAGAGTATGCTGTCACACACACACCACACACACACACACACACACACACACACCACACACACACACACACCGAGTATGCTAACACACACACACACGCACACACGCACACACACACACACGCACACACGCACACACACACATCGAGTATGCTATCTCTCTCTCTCTCACACACACACACACACACACACACACACACACACACACACACACACACACACACACACACACAGAGTGTGCTATCATTCTCAGTATGGCCGAAACATTAGCGGCTACGGCGATTTTGCCTTCCGGCTATCAGCTTTGTTTGCCTGATTTTGTTCATTTTCTAAGTAGACACTAGACACCACAAAAATACCGCAGACCGCTAAAAACTCAAAAGGTCTAAGGGGAAAAAGCAAAAAGCAAAAAAAAAAAAAAAAACAAAAAAAAAACCAACCAGGCCCCTAAAGTGCATTCCGTACAGTGCACGCTCGCTGCAGTTCCGACTTCGACATCAAAACTGCACTGCACAGTTCAAACGAACTAAGGGTATCAAAATAACGACTGCCGGTAAAGGAGAACTCATTTACCGCACAAGAAGTCAAGTGTTCAGCTCCGGGTCACGGCGAGTCAACGAGTCTTGCCGATGCACCGCGCCTCGTTGTGAGCAGTGACCGGAACCGGAGTGGTGTCAAGGGAGAGAAACAGTCCGAGACAAACGATCTCGCAGTCTCTCGCGCGGCCATCACAACCGACAGACCGTTTTAACGACGGGCGCTGTTTGTGTTTCTGAACACGTAGAGGGTCCGGAGTGCCGACTGTCTCTACCAGAATGAAGCCGGAGATCGGCAAATTGAATCACGTCACTTAGGCCGTCTTAACTGCTGACCCTCGAGCCGCTATTCTAGTGCAGCCACACCTCTTCAAAGCGGCCGCTTAAAGGTCGGCTGCCCGATGTGTTAAAAAAAATCACCTCTTGTTCTCTTAAATGTCTGCAATCTCACAACACACACACACACACAACACACACACACACACACACACACACACACACACACACACACAGTGCGTTAATACAACAACCAAAACTATCCAACTTGCAAAATGTACAGTCTACTCTGTCATAGTTACAGTTTTCAGCGTCCTTGAAACCCGTATAGGCCACGGGGGGGGGGGGGGGGCTGATTTCACAGCTCATTTTGCGTTTTGACATTGAGCGAGAAGTGATCGTAGTGGCAAGTCGTCTCGTGCGTACAACACACAACACTCGCTGGACACTGTAGCGATGTGTCTCGCTCACTGACCAAAAGCACAATGAAGCCACTGCAAACTGACGCTCTGCTTTTTTTTAGGGTCCCCGAAGCGCTGAAAACTCTGCAACTGTGACAGAATTCCCTGCATTACGCACAGACGCAGTTAACAACAACAACAACAACAAAAACCAAAACAGTGTTTCCGGCTTTTTGTTGAGACTGCAGACTTTTAAGCAAACGAAAAAGAAAGGCGTGATGTTTTTAAACAGGTGACTGACACACCGAGCCGGTCAGGTAACTGATGACCAAGGGTCGAAATAAGGGCTTATATTGACAGTTTTTTTTTTTTTCAGGAGGTCAGCTTGTCAGGTTGGACTGTAGCTAAAGTGACTGCCTGCCTTTTCACGTTCAGGTGGTCACCTAGTCAGATTCGACTGTATCTGTAGTGACTGTTGACTATATACGTTTTAAATCCTTTAGTTTCCATGTGAAGGCGGGGAGCCGGGGTGGCTGAATGGTAGAGTGTTGGACTTGCAATGCTCGGGTCGTGAGTTCGTATCCCGGCTGGGGCCAGATATTAGTGCTGACTTTTTCATCGTTGCCCCGTCTTTGATATCACCCGTATGTCGTGGAAAAGGACGTTAAACCCCCAAACACCCAGGGCACACCCAGGGCACGACTGACACCCTAGATATGCTTTGAAAATCCCCCCCCCCCCAAAAAAAAAGGACAAAAATCTAGCCGCCAAAGACATGTATAGGATAAAATTAATATCAACAAATTTCAGTATTCCACTTTTTTTTTTGCAGAACTGCACGAATGAAAATTAAAAGTTTATTAATTTGTTTTGACGAGACCTCGGTTACCTCTAATCAAAACCCCGGCCCTTCGAACATTACAGTATACTCGTGTTGACCAGTAAAAAGTTTTCATGGACAAACTTTAAGAAGCATGGATATCATCTTGAGTCGGACACCAGCTGAGCCACCTGGCTCCCCTTCTCGTTTTATGAGCAAGTTTCAGCCCTCAGGGCCCGTATGTAGAACTGGAGGTTTGTTCAACCCACGGCTACGGGCCTAACCCAGACTAGGACAAAAGAAACCCCAAAACAAAATTAAATTTAAAAAAAGGAAGCGAACAAAGACAAAAATCGCACGCTATAACGGCATAGGCACCTTGCTGGAATGGACCCGCTTCCTGATTTAAAACAAAAAAAACAACAGAAAATTTAACCCTAGAGCTAGTTTAGTTCGAGGTTAGCCTCTAACCCGGGGCTAAACTCCCTAACCCCGACTTGTACATGCGGGCCCAGGTCTACAATCAGGCCGCGAGCACTTAAAGCAGTGGCCCACGTACGATTTATATGACTACATCCCTTTTCACTTCTCTCAGCACTTTTACCATGTCCTTCTTGCTTTCTGTAAAACGGCATATGATCGTCTTGTGAACTCTTTAGGCCTAATTCAACATCGTAATCCACTCAACATTTCCATTAGACGCAATCTCTGTATGATTTACGTTCGACTTCAGTGCTTGTAAAAAAAAATGCTGACCCAAGCGAGATATTCTTCTATGTTCATGGCAGTTGTCTGAATGGTAGTTCTTATTTCAGCACCGTTTTTGTGTGCCTGCTGATAAGCCTAAGAGTGCAGAGTAAACATGTCAAGATTGGGTAAAGGAAAGTGTACCAGTCATTCATGAGCTATTTTGCAGAGAAAGTTGATGACTCCAACAGCGAAGGAAAGCAGGTAGTATTTCCCGCGATCGGCTATAAACTCGCCATGAAGCTGTGTCCGAATTATTTTCAGACTCTCTCTCTCTCTCTCTCTCTCTCTCTCACACACACACACACACACACACACACACACACAGACGGAAATTAGGGGAAAAACCTTACTAAGTAGATAAATACATTGTCCGGTGAGTGGGTGGGTCTTTAGGGCTTTAACGTCCTTTTCCACCACATAAGGGTGATACCAAAGACGAGGCAACGATTAAAAAGCCAGCACAAATATTTGGCCCCAGCCGGGATGCGAACTCACGACCCGAGCAACCCCTGACTCTCACCACACAACATCATCACAGTTTCATGGCACGTCCCCGGGCAAGCGATCCACATCAGAAACACAGACCATAAACAAGCCTACCCCAGTGAGACTCCGCAACGATCTCCTCCCAAAGATACCTCCCTCTACAACCAACCTCCGTCCGCTCGAGGGGGCATAAACGTTGTCGTCTGCTCGTTTTTGTTTTTTTTTGTCACTGACGGGGGGGTCGTTAGAGGGGAGAGAATTCGAACGAAACATTCTCTGATACCCAGACAGGCAGATCCGAGTCAGTGCTAAGGTCCAGTAGTTTATGGCCCGCGCAGCGCTGGGCATTTTACAACCATTCGTATGAGTTTGTTGGCGTTCTCGGGACAAGACTGTTGCACTAAAACACACTGTTCATTGGTCTTGTTTGTCGTCCGGTGGTTAGTTCCGTCAACGGTCCGTACTCTACAATAGAGAATGATGGCCGTTTGGCGGATAAGGAAGGGGTGGGGGGTGGGAGCGCGGGGGTGGGGGGGGGGGGGGGGGAGGGGGGTGGCGGCGGTAGTCGTGGTGCACACTCTTCATGCCTCTACTATCGTATGGATGAAAATGATGTAGGGTGGGAGGGCGGAGGGTGGAGGTGTTTTGTTGGTTTAAACCGGTTAATTTCTTTGCGTGTTGCGGGTATACAAGAAACAATTTTCGGCACAGACAAGGTAAATTTATAGAATGCTCAATGTGAAACATTCATGTACAGCCCTGCAATAGCAGATGGCACAATGATTACAAATTACGAGAGAGAGAGAGAGAGAGAGAGAGAGAGAGAGAGCCTACTCTTCTTCGGACTGAGATGGACGTTGGATTTATAGCGTGCACACTTGATATTTGTGCGCGTGTGTGTACACAAGGGCGGGACAGGCACAATAAACAAGTCTGCATGGGATTTTGACTCGAATTGGAAAGGAAAAATCCATCCAAATTCCTTCCCACCAGAGATTCGAACCGTGACGGGGCTGCTCAGGATCCAAAGACGGACACCTTAAACCACTGGACCAAATCCCCTTGTCTGGGAAGAGTATGTCTGCAACCCTGACATGACATGGTTCTGGTATGCCGCAGTGCCTAACGCGATTTCGCGTATGAAATGACTCATGTCATAGTCTCAATGAGTTACTGCCTTAGCTTCCTCTGACCTTCTCCTGCACAGTTTATCCCGTTAACCCCCTGAAAATGTCGACTACCTCTTCAGGCATTGTTGTGACGCCCACAATGCACACTGTCCTTATACAAGCTCTGTCGCAACTTGTACACAAACACTGGAAGCAAGCAGGGTCTTGCGTACATGTTTAACCCAATTCCGACGCCGGTTTCCATTAAGCTGTTAACACAATTTCCTGTGGAAAGACAAAGGCCTTGGTTCCTTCTCTGGGTGATGTATGGGCGGTGACGTCATTCTGCTGAAAGTCAACGTACGTGGACTGAGAGTCTATTTGGTGAGAGTTTGGACTTTGGACTACAGCCAAACCTTCCTCAGTAGGTCGTCTTTGATTTTTATTAAATGTTACATCTTCAAGGTTCTGACATTCAGGCATATGTTGGTAGGAGCAGAAGAAGAGACAAAAACAAGTGCATTTTCCTCTTTCACCTACTCCTCAAAAAAGCCAATAAAAAGCCCCTCCCCCAAACAACAACAACAATAACAACTAAACAACAACCATAAACAAAACAACAGCAAAAACTTACAATTTTTTTTTTTTTACAAAAAACAACAAAGGCACAACAACAAAAAACAACAGCAACAACAAAAACAAACAACTACAACAAACAAACCACAAATCAAGGAAACAAACCAACAACAAACACAAACAATTAAACAAGCTAACAAAATATCAACAAATAAGCAAACTAACAACAAAAAGAAGTGCAACAACAACGAGAACAACAAAACAATAAATTACCAGCTTCAACAGACAACATGCGTTGTGGGAAGGGACGTTAACTCCCAAACACCCCTCCTCCTCCCCCCCCCCCCCCAGACAAGCGGATGAACCAAACAAAACAAAACAAAACAAAGCAAAAACAAGAACAAGAAGAAAAAAAATCCGCAGAAAGCACAATTAAAAAGAAACAAACAAACAAACAACAAAACCACGAAACAGAAAACAAACAAACAAACAAGCAAATAACAACTGAGTCACTCCGGGTATGTGGATGGCAGCATGCACAAACAATTTTTTTTTTTCTGAATGGCTCCGGGGTTGGTTTGGTTCTGACACCTTCACTCATCGAAAATCTGAATACATCAAAGGCAGACTCAAACCTTTTGTCGTCCACTCCATCTAAATGCACACAGTAGGTCGATGCGAGAGACCCCGCGAATCTCGCGTAAAACGTGATTTCAAAAATACACCAGTGCGTATGGGGTCGGCCGATTGCGCGCTTAAAGGTCTGTGCATGATCAATACACGCCCATCTGGATTAAGCTCGCTTAACGCTCCATGTCACATTAAAGGACTCTTCGTCTGAACAGCCGGGGGATCTTGTGCCGAGGGTCTCGAAGTCAGCTTTCTGAGTAAACATCGGTTACAGAACTCTACGGGGAAGTGTCATGTACACTGGCTGATGGTTGGACGACTGAGAAAAAGTTTTTGTGAAGGATATAAGAAGCAAAGAAAGGAAGAAAAAAATTTTTCTGTAATGGCTTAGGCACGATGGTGGAATGGACCCGCTTCCTGATTAAACAAAAAAAAAAAAAAAAGATAAATAAAATAAAATAAAATAACCCTAGAGCTAGTTTAGTCCGAGGCTAGACTTTAACCCGAGGCTAGAAACCCTACCCTCGACTTTTACATGAGTTCCCTGGCGTGTATTCTGAGGTCAGTGTCCCTTTCTCCGAAGTCAAGGTAGCCCAGGAACCAGACCAGTCATTACTGACGGCTCAGTTCCCGACCTGAGACAACATTGCTGTTACGGCACATGGACGGTGCAGTGAAGATTATAGTGCTGAGCTGAGAGCAGTTGATTTCTACTCGGACAGGTGAACCCCCGGCAGACACAGGTGGCTGCCAGAGACATTAAGTCAGGTAACGTGTCATCATCGTAACAGCGCTTGCCGAGACCACACGTGCATGCATGTTTCCGTTTAACTCTTCTATTGCCACGCTCGGATTAAGGCGAAATTCAGGCAACGCACAACTGTCAGGCCATTCCAGTGCCATCTCAACGTCTTTTTAATTACTTTCCGGTTTGGCGTACAGGCTCAAAAGCACCAACCAAACCTTGATAAGCCGGACCACGTGTATGTCTCATGTTGACTCCCGCTTAACACCTTTTTCTCGTTGCCCCGTCTTTGATATCCATACTTGGCGGAAAAGGACGTTAGGCTCACAAACATCCGAAGGAAGCGGTTTAGACGTGAGAAGCCAGATTTCCTGTTTACGGCGCGTTGTTTAAACAGATATCCCCACTGCGTGACTGAAAGCGTCATCAGCACGAAGGTGTTAAGGAGACATGCGTTAACATTTTCCAAGCTCACGGATCAAACTGGGCGGTCTGCGAGACCCATAACACGATACCAGCAAAAACTGCGAAACTGGCATGCAGCGAGATTCTGACTGACAAGTCAGTTGTTACGGGGGAGATTGTTTGAAGAACCCGTCGTCTTAACGAGGTGTACGGTGACTCCGGCGAACACTCATCACGTAGCGAGTTCTTATATTGACTGCGGTAAAAAAAAAAAAATGTCTTTCGCTGACAAAACAAACTCGTGAGCGCGTAGAAAAGTTATAACCGTGTGGAGTTTATTACAGCACTTGTCTGTCTCACTCAACCTTCTAAAAAAACCAATACAGCTGTTATGTTTCATCATACAAACAAAACACAAACAAAACATGCAGCAACGCTCGTAACATCAGTGCAGCCAGTCACATTACACCAATACTCGGGGAGCCGGGGTGGTCGAATGGTAGAGCGTTGGACTTCTAATGCTCGGGTCGTGAGTTCGATCCCGGCTGGGGCCAAATATTTGTGCTGGCTTTTTCATCGTTGCCCCGTCTTTGATATCACCCTATGAGTTGGAAAAGGACGTTAAACCCTCAAAAATCCACCCACCCACCCGCAACAATACTCCAACGGACAAATCAAACTGTGAGATTGTCTGTCAGAGTATTCGAGGGTTCCCTACATTGTCTGTCAGAGTATTCGAGGGTTCCCTGCCAGAAAGTCCTGTCTCTTTTCGTTCTATTTGTATCGATGACAGGGAAGCCTCGATTTGCTAGACAAAGCTGCCTTGTTATGGCATAAAAACACGACAAAAAAATCCATGACGTCATTTTTATGGAAAATGACCATTACGTCAATGTCTTTCATGGTGAAAACCACCCCTTTTCCCCCCCCATCAAATGACGTCATGGACGTGCCGTGTTGTGCCTTTGCACGTGCAGAATAAATCAGATAGGTTTGCCATGGAGACTGAATCACAGGGCGTGGCTACGGGCCTGTGGGCTACATCTAAATTAAAAATATAGATTTCTGCGGGCCATCGGTGCTGAAATAGAGGCTGTTATGTACATTCACGTCTTCTGACAGGCCATAACACCGGGGTTCTCAGCTTCTGAGGCATCGCATCCCGGTCACGTGGCACTAAATTTGCATAAACACGAGGATATAGGAGGTCTTTGTTGAGCTCAGTGACACAATAAACATGGGTTTAAACGTCCTTTTCCACCACGTACGGATGATATCAAAGACTGGACAAGGAGAAAAAGGCCGGCACAATTAGTTGCGCCTCACTGAGCCGGGATTCGAACTCACGACCCGAGCATCGATAGACCAACGCTCTACCGCTCGACACCCCCCCCCCCCAAAAAAAAAAAAAAAAAAAAAAAACAAACAAACAAAAAACAAAAAAAAACAACAACAAAAAACAAAAAAACAACAACAAACAAACAAAAAACCAAAAAACAAACAAAAAAACAAACAACACACACACACACAACCAAAAAAACAAAAAAGCAAACAAAAAAAGGCATAAAACACATATCTATTGGCCTGCCTCACATTTGACGCTTTGAGAGACTTACGCTTAGGTATGTCGCTTTAGGTGTATTGAACTGCAAAATGCGATGGTCGAATACTGGTTTAACTGCGTATCCGCCGGGCTGCCTTTTTTTTTATTTTTTTTTTACCATTCTCTGTCATTATCAATATCACCATTCTATCACAACATCCGGGTTGTTAAACGCAGACATCCATGACGTCAGCAAGTTACAAAACGTGACCAGGCGGGGGTTCAATATGACCGCTGTCCGGAAACACAAACATCTCAGCAGGTGGCGTTGTTTCTGTAGACAGTCTGCATTCATCACGGGAGATTACTCTCCAGGTTTGCTCACCATTGATGACGTCCCTTCGCTAATGTAGCGAAGCGTGTGTGTGTGTGTGTGTGTGTGTGTGTGTTTCTTCGGGGGGTGGGGGTGGGGGGGGGAGAGGGGGAAGGTTTTCCTTTTGTTGTTGGGGATATAGGTGGAACATTCAAATGGCGATTTGAGTGCAAGCACTATTAATCAGTAATCAGTGTCACAAAAATATAAATGACAAACTACCCTCACACGGTCGCCTTCATTCACTCTTGTGGTAGGGACGTCAAACCACAAGACACCCAACCACCCTTTTATTTTCTTTTGTAGTGCGACAGCAAACTACATGATACTTGTCATACAACCATGTACCCCTTTTGGATACCGTCGAGCTATTTCAGTCGCGTTTTCCCCCCATGGTATGCTCAAAACACCACAATGAACAGGGAGGGGCTGTTTACAACAATCATGCAATTTTGGTCATACTAATTTGATACGCGAATGTCACATCGGATATGAGTAGGGATGTTTGCCTTCAATATGTCAGTCCCACACCGCTATGCCGCAGTAGACGATAATGACGCACGAAGCCTTTCTGTGACACGAGGTGTCCAGCTGCTGTTTCAGCTGCTACAATTCTTATTGCAATATTAGCAGTCTGCCACATAGCAGGATAACGTGGAAAAGATGGGATTAAGTGACGATAACCGGTATAGATTTTTTGTGTGAATACTCAAGGATGTGTGTGTGGTGAGTGGGTGGATGGGTGTGTACGTTTTTTTTGTTTTTTTTTAGGTCGAATTTTCTGGTACGGAACGGAAGCCGCCTAAACTGTAAACAGCTTAGAAGCTCTCATACAGATAAGCAACCAGCCGATCGCACTAAACGCCACCCCCCCCCCCCCCCCTCGATCCCCCTAAGTTTTGAGGGAACGCTGTTCTCCCTCTCCTGCTTTAAACATCTAATGTGTGCAGGTTCGTAGCCACTTTCGTAAACGACACCATGCATCCGACCACTTATGTTGGTACATGAATAGTGTGTTTGTGTGTTGATACCTATATACTGTCACGTGTATGTGTTGGTTATGTACTGTGGCTTTTACCTCTCATGTGTTCTGCATTTGATACCTATATCCTTTTTGTATGTCGTGTCTGTGAGCGGACGTAGATAGATAGATTGTGTGTGTGTGTGTGTGTGTGTGTGTGTGTGTGTGTGTGTGTGTGTGTGTAGCATTAGCAACGGCAAGAATGAAAACTGGACCACTGGACCAATGTCTTTTACCGTTGACAAATAAAGTTTCATGTCATTTCATTTCCCTAGTCCCCCCTCCCACCCCTCTCGTCCTCTCCCGTCGACCATGCTTTTGGGTTATGATCAAGATCAAGAGATGGTAGGTGGGTGTTTGGGCGTCTTTTTCTACCATGTAATGGTGATATTACAGACACGGCAACGAGAAAAAGGCCAGCACAAGTGTTTGGCCCCAGACGGGATTCGAACTCACGACCCGAGCATTAACTTGAAAGTCCAACGCTCTGCCATTCAGCTCTCCCGGCACCCCATCAAGAGATAGTCTGTGCAAATGTAGACACTGTTTAGAGTCAAAACACGCGACCTTTTGGCTATAACAACGAACAGTGTCCCGTGACAATGCTCACCATTCTGAGGTATGGCTTCCCCCTGCCCTCCCTTCTCCCATCCCATCCCATCCCATCCCATCCCATACCGTCTTGAGGTAGTCTGGGTAGCTTTAGCTGGTAGACTGTTGTTCTTACGTTACTCGAACGATTTTCGGCTGAAAGCCAGAGAGTGATGCTTGGTTTCTCCTTATAGTCTGGTACGTCATTGGCGTCACCTCTGGGCGGTAGAGAAAGGCATGAAACCCCCCAACAATTAAACAAGCGTCTAGGTACACTGGTCAGAAGATTGACCGATGTCCAGACAGGCTTTGGGGTCCACCTCTTCGGTTTTGTTGAGCGGCCAGTCTGCGCAAACGTAGACCATCTCATGAAACACTGGGGTAAGTGAGATCTGTTGTAACGGGCTCGGCTCAAAATGAAAACCAGTCTCCTTTGGTCAAAAGGCGAGCGTCATTTTAGGGAGGAGAAACTTTTGAGGGAACGCTGTTTGTTCCCTTCTTCCTAGACTCCCCCCCCCCCCCTCAAACACGCCAACTGACTTGAACACGAACAAACACGAGCGCGGGTCCATAGTTCAAGCAGTCCGTTTCTAACTAACAGGTCATCAGTTGCAACCACCATGGTGAAGCAGCCACTCTACAAGATTCTGCTGGGATCTTTGCCTCTGTGTGTGTGTGTGTGTGTGTGTGTGAGAGAGAGAGAGAGAACTGAGTGAAATGGGGAGGGGGCGTTATTCACGAAGATTTCATCGCCCCTCCCCACCCCTATTACCCCCCCCCCCCCCCATTCACCTCCTCCCCTCCCCCCCCCCCGGTCACCACCACCCTACTACTCCTCCACCCCTTGTCTTTCAGCCTCACCATCAAAGCGCTTCAGAAGGGCCTGGACGCATGCTGACATCGTCAAGATTCGAATCTATAACATCCCGGCTATCGCAATCAACCACTCACCTAATCACCCATACCCCCTCCTCGGATATGCATTATTTGAAATTTCCACCGAGACAACCCGTCTTGCGTTCCAGCATTAGTGATGGTCATTTCTTGGTCAGACATCAGCATTCACCGTTATTAACCTAATAGTTTGGCCTCTGATTAGTCGCGGCCATCCAGACCAGAACGGCTGGGATACGCCGTTATTACTGAACTACACATACACGGCCCCTGCAAAATGATGCTGTTCTCTCAGACTAATAACACGCTAAATTAGCGGCACACTTCGTCAAATCGGTAAGTACTTCTACTACAATACATGATCATGTAGCTGCATGAGATCAGTGGTCGTTGTCGCAAAGATCTCCACTGGCTTACAGCCAAGCTTCGCTTTAACCATAAGCTGCTCTGCTTTCGTGGCACTGCTGGCCGAAGGACACAAATACACAGGGCCTCAAAATGCCCATATATTCCCTACTAGCCTCAGGCATCATACTCACCCCTAAAAGTTCTTCAACCTAGAAACAATTACTACCATGAACAGACCATTCACCTGACAGGGGTTTAAAAAAATTTAAATATCTCCTTTCCGCTCAGGCCTCACTGGAGTACTGCACGTCCAATTTCTGTTTAGGCCAGAGAGGCAGTTCGCTTAAATCCGCTTGCCTCACTTGTGTCCGGCCTCTGTGCAAAAAGTCCCAGCTTCACTGGCAGCTTGCCTCTTTTTGTGACTGCCTGGCATGCACCTTGACTACATAACACAAAACAAATCACTACAGATTAGCACACTTGCCAAACAGGGTGCCTCAAATAAACACCAGACATGACCCCACGGTCAATTTGTGTCTTTACGCCTGCTCAGCTTTATCTGGCTGAGCTCATACTTTTCTACAGACCTGCACGCAGTCTAAGATCTTCCCAGTCCAGGGGCTTTGTGTCCCAGGATACCATGACAAGGCAAACCGACGGGAAACGCTTTGGGGCAGCTCAGTCCTTGTCTCTGGAACAACTTGCCAGCTCACCCCAAGGCAGGTCAAGCGACATTCTACACCTCAGTTGACACGTAGGACTACCGGCGTAGGTCTATTGACTGCCCCCCCCCCCCCCTCCCTTCCCCAACATCTCGCTGAAGGGGACAGAATTGCGCTTCTAAGAGAACATAATGTTAGATGTACAGATTTTTTTTTTTCAAACAAACCTTGGTCAGTGATCAATTCGGCATTTTGAAGTCTGTGCTCCGTGCCCCTCCCGAAATCGTGTTGTAATTGTTTTATTTTCTACACTTTTTTGTAACCGGGAGTTCGATAAATTAGCATGAAGGTGCAGCGTCTCATGCATGTCCTAGGTTTATATTCCCCCGTAGATCAGTTTGCATCAGCTGCCCAACGTTACACTTTTTTTTCCACGTAGTGCAGACACACTTAGCCGCGAATTAGTCTTTGTGGCTTGCGCGGCGTTAAGCCTCATAAACTCACTCACTCCCCTCCTGAAATCATCCGCTGCGAACCATAATCGCCGAAACCATAAAGCTCCTGCAAGTTGCGTCACCAGAACGTGTGTAGCAACCATGCAGCTTGTCTTGGCCAGTACGTGTACCACGTGATGCGCACTGTGCAAGAGCTCTCTACGACATTGGGGGAGCCTGGGTGGCCGAATAGGAGAGCGTTGGACTTCTGATGCTCGGGTCATGAGTTCGTATCCCGGCTGGGGCCAAATATTTGTGCTGGCTTTTTCATCGTTGCCCCGGCTTTGATATCACCCGTATGTGGTGGAAAAGGACGTTAAACTCCCAAACACCCACTGTCACGACCGTGTGTGCTGTAATGTATGGGTGTAAGAGGTGCGTGCTCTTTCTTTACTCTCACTCACACGCAGTCGCACAACAGAAACTGATACTGAGACGTGCGGGGATTCACACCACCACAATATTATTGACAAGACGAACAGTCATTGCATAACACGTCACAGTACAGCTACAAAACCGAATGACATCAAGAATAGGCAAGGCAATCAATCAAGGCAATAAATACTATGCCTAAATACAAATGATATAAATAATTGTATCTAAGAGCGCTCAGAGCATTTTAACGTGCACGGGATGGTACCTCCAACGATGGTCAAGCGCGCAGACGTGCAGATGTGCAGATGTGCAGTTCACAAGCCGCAGACAACACCACAGGCGGCGGAAAATAGAGCTGGCTCGGCAGCTCTACAAAAGCATCACGGCAACCGCTGATGCTCTAGTGGACCAGCACCCACGCTGAATCCCACATACGGGCAGTCAAGCTCCCTCCCCTTCAGTCGTCGCAGGGCCAAGAAATCCTCCACGGGACAAGGGACTACAGGGCAGCTTCTGGCTCCCGAAAACAGCCACTCGGGCTAGAACCCCTGTGCAACAATACACTATTGTAAGTCCTTGGCCTCAACTAGCACATACTGCCTATCTATGGGATAATATTAACCCATGGCACAAACCAGCGAACGCTCCTATGTTACGAACGCTAAAGGAAACTGCACATACTAAACGCTAAAGGTAGACGCCTACAGCTGTCACATCGGACAAGTCAGCAGAATATACAGACAGGTCAGTGTTAACTCACTGATAAAACGGCTAATAACCAAACATACTTAGCCGACATAACACTTCGGCCACAATAGTCAAGTTTCATACTAACTTCCTGACCGTTGGTAATATCTACACAAGAGAAAATAGCTGACCTGAAACATAATACGGGAAATAACAGATATGAACCATTTACCTCCATATGCAAGATGCGAGGGGTTATGACGGTAGACCGTAAAGACAGCGGACGAGAAGAAGTGCCGGACTCTTGAACGGACGTGTCGGTACTACCGGGCCAATGCGAATAGCAAGTGAATAGCAATGGCTTTTATACTGTTAGGGCGAAATAGGGTGAGTATCGCACAGGATACACCTGCATCACGTGTAAAACGGGTTACCTGTATCGACTTAAACAAGGGAAACGGACAGGTCAGCATATTATCCACAAATGTCCCGTGTAAAAACCTTCACAAGGGATACATGCGTGGCCCGTGCAGAAAACAAGGCACGTATGCCACACAGAACATAGTTTACGATGCATACGGAAATCATACTAACCCGTCATACGGAAATCATAACAGCACATGATTTACCCTAAGTCACGCATCCGTGACACCCACCCACACACCCTTACTACGACATTGACCATTTTGGCTGTATAATCCGACGGTGCTTTGTTCGTCAACCCAGACTAGTGTTACAAGGTCCGGTGGATGAGACGCGCACTGATCAGCGAATCGTTATCAAGAAGATGAAGCAGACAAATCAGCGAATGAATTCTGTGGTCAGTCTGTTTGATTAGGAGTCAAATATATGGTATGGTATGGTATGGTAGACTTCTCCTCGGCGCACATATCCATCTCTGCTGAAATGCTCACGGCGCCGCCACCTATGTTACATTTTTTTTTAATCTTGAAAGAAACATCTCATTTAGACCTAACAAATGTTTAATTTCTATTTACATCTTGTTTTACCAGGGGAATTTTATGTTTTAAAAGACCTGGCAGGAAGGGACTTTCATTCGCCGCGAATTAGCCTTTGTCGCTTGCGTGGCGTTAAGCTCAAAATAACTAACTAAATAACTAACTCACGGCGCCGCAGGGCTGGAGGACGAAGCAGTGAAAGCCTGCTGCCGCGGCTAAGCGCTGCTTTGTGTGCAAACCTCCACCCTGCTATTCACTCTGGTGCGTGCGACAGTATTTCTGTTTACCACGACACCGGCCACAGCCTACTCTTCTTCGAAAGATGAACGTGGGATTTTTTAGCGTGCACACTTGGTGTACGTGCGTGCGTGTGTACACGAAGGCGAGACAGGCACCGTAAACGAGTCTGCACATGGATTTGACTCGATATGGTAAGGAAAAATCCCACCATAATTATTCCTGCCCACCGGGGACTCGAACCAGGCAGCTCAGGATCCGAACTCGGATGCCTTAACCACTAGACCAAATCCCCTGTCATGTGCCCCGCGAGCAGACGTAGACAACTACTGATGCATTAACCTCTGTCTGTGTGTCTGTTTCTCTCTCTGTATATGTGTTTGTCTGTCTTTCTGTGTCTGCGTTTGTCCATCCGTCTCTGTGTTTGTCCGTCCGTCTGTCCGACTGTTGGAGCCGGGATAGCTATGTGATAGAGCATGGGGCTTTAGATACTCGGGTCGTGAGTTCGAATCCCGGCTAGAACGAAAGATTTGTCCTGAGTTTTTCCTTGTTGCCTCGTCTTTGATAAAAGCCATTTGTGGTGGAAAAGGACGTTAAACCCCCAGATAAGCAACCAACCAATTTCTCTCTCTCTCTCTCTCTCTCTCTCCCTCCCTCCCTCCCTCCCTCTCTCTCTCTCTCTCTCTCTGCCGGCGAAGACACAACGTCACTTCCCGTCTCACCTTTCTATTTTCGCTGGTCGCGCCAGCCTTCCTCATCCAGCGCTCAGACGGATACGCACACGAAATAAATCATGGTTCGCCGTGACCCCCTGGCAATTTCGGCCATTTTTTAAACCGAGACAACCTAAACGAGAGTGACGCCAAAAAGAGAGAGAGACGCCAGAGAGAGAGAGAGGATGATGATGATGATGAAATGATAATGAAACGTTTTTTTGTTTTTTTTTTTTAATTCAGGATAGAGCATTTAGGCATTGCTGCCTGTCTTACAAGCTGTCCTGCTATTCTACGTTAAAGGGTAATAAAAAAAAGGGGGGGGGGGAGAAAAGAAAAAAAAAAACTATCTAAAGGAAATGAAGAAGAGAAAAGTACACATGATAAACAAATCAAAACATACGTGGCATGTGTCGATGATATTGGCTGCAGAGAGAGAGAGAGAGAGAGAGGGAGAGAGACTTCGACATATTTTATTGTTTGGATACTTGATTCGTAAAAAGGGGGAGTTACACATGCACAATACATGATCAGTCATCATTTTCACAGCAAGACACGTGTGGGTACTGGATAGCTTAAAGAAAGGGAAAAAAAAACCACACAAGAAGAGAGAGAGAGAGAGAAAGAGTTTCTTTGTGAGTTTAACGTCCTTTTCCCCTCCTTAAAGTCAAAACGCCCTATGGAAGACGGGGCAAAGTCAGGATATTTTTCATCTTCCAACCAGGAATCAAACTCACAACCAGAGCATTTTCTCGATTCTTCCATATATCCTGATATTGTACACTTTCTTTACGATAACTGATATTATTGTAAGACTGAAAGACACGAGGAAACAAAAGTAACTTTCCACAGATAGGTGATAATGAATTTGACGGCATTTCATATACGGTTTCACTTTTCTTAAAGTCTTGATGAGAGCAAACGACGGACGTGGTTTTGCTTTCACTACGAAACTGTGTTTGCTTCAGTGCGTTCAAGGGAAACCGTGACTGCTATTCAAACTCACATTGAAATTCAAAAATACTTTCTTGTCTGTTAAATAACAGGCATAAAATGGAAAATCGTCTTTGAACTCACAGCTCGAAACAAAATAAGAATGAAAAGAAATTAAGCCAATAAAAACAACATAAAGTTGGTTTCGCATGTGCAATAACTTGCCCCCCCCCCCCCCCAAGAAAAATCGAATACACAGCACAGTTTATTTTCATCTTCTTCAATAATGTTAGCACTTCATCAATAAACCATCAAGGTTTCATTGTGATGACCAACATGGCCGCTCGCGGTGCATTGTGGGATATTGTGGTGCCATTTCTATTGTCATTCAACTGGTTCCTCCCAGTGCCAGTCCGCTGTGCGGCTTGTCGTAAAATGTGCACTCACGGTCGGGAAAATTTGCTTTAGACAACCAGACAACTATAGTCTGTCAGTTTATGGTTGCTGTCCACAATAAAATCGTCTTGCGGCGTGTAATTCATTTTGATTGTTTCATGCAGTCAGCTTTACGTTAGGGTGTTCACGGTGGCGCCAATGGTAGTACAAAGGGATGAACAACCTTAATTGCTGTACGAGATTTCGCGTGCAAACAGCTTTGACTTGAAAGAGTTATAATATATGATGCTTCCTCCGTTCCGAACCTCGAAATTAGCAATATTGCTGCAGGCTTTTATTTTATTTTATTTTTTAAACTAAACTGTGTTAGCCTTTATATATGAATGGGTGGGATGGGGGTGGGTGTTTGGGAGTTTAACGTTCTTTTTCACCACATACGGGTGATATCAAAGACGGGGCAACGATGAAAAAGCCAGCACAAATATTCGGCCCCGGCCGGGATACGAACTCACGACCCGAGCATTGCAAGTCCAACGCTCTACCGTTCGGCTATCCCAGCTCTATACATATGAATGAATGAAACACGAGGTGTGTGCTACAACTTACGAATAAAATTAATCTTAACTAACGGATTTTGTTTCAAAATGGTTCTAATGTGGTTTGGTGATGTCCAGTGTGTGAGAGAATGCGTGTGGTTCACGTCATCGTGCGTACTGGATTCCGCTCGCGGCGCTTTGAGCCAGTTCAAGAAACCGGGTAAAGCGCCCGCACAATACACAGTCATCATCATCATCATCATCATCATCATCATCATCATCGTCATCGTCGTCGTCGTCGTCGTTATTATTACAGCTTTCACAAAAAGTTAAGGACCACTTGCAAATATTCAACTTTTGTCGTGGTGGCATGCTGGTGTAGTGCTGAACATCGCTGAAACGGCGGCTTATGTAGGCAAACAAATGAGCACAGTTCATAACCAGGGATGTATTATTTGACCTGCATCTCATTTTTGCCGTGCAGAAAGCCCCAGGTATCGCTCACTGAACACTGAAACTCAGTCTAGTTTTTCCGAAATTGCAGATTTTCAAACGCGCCAAGCATGCTGTGTGAGCGCATGTGCCACCCACACAGTGGTTGCCATGTTCACTCATTACCCCTTAACCTTGCTAACGAATTTTACGGGAACAATCTCATTCGTTTATTTTTTTCTGATTTATTGAAACTGTCACCCATTATGTTGACTGGTCCTTAACTTTTTGTGAAGACTGTAGTATCATCATCATTATTATTAATGAAACAAACAAAACGTGTAGTCCGTATCAAAATTACTTCGTCTTCGGTTTTAGTATATAAAAAATAAAATAAAATAAAAACAGTAATAATAAAGAAAAAAAGGTCAATAAAAGAAGAAGAAAGAAAGACAGAAAGAAAGACAGACAGAAAGACAGACAGACAGACAGACAGACAGAAACACGGACAGAAAGAAAGACAAATTCAAAAAGAATAATTCCCCATCACTTCTCACTGCAAGGCATAACAATCCTAACTGGGTTACCGCTAAATCCGAGCCTTTGTTTTTTGTTGTTGTTGTTCACCGCAGATTACTTTTTCCTGCAAATGACCGGTCATAATACACTCAAGCGCTCCTCGGTTTTGATTCATAATCGAATCACGCGCAGCAAGACCTGTTTTTGCAGCCTCCCAGCATACTAACGACAAAACCGGAGGGTTTTGTAGCAACACCAGAAGCAGAGGAGTGATTTGTGGCTTTACAGGCAAGAGTGTGACTTTGCTCGGAGGGGAATCGCGTCGCGGGAAAGTTGATTATCTATCTCTCTGGTAGTGTCGTTTTGTTTATGCGTGCGATGTTGTTGGGGGGTTGTTGCTCTGGGGAACACGGATGCTCAGAAAAGAGGGTGTTGTTGCGTGCAGTGACGCATACTTGATTATAGTTTTTTTCCGGGACATGCGGGTGTAAATGGAATGAAATCCAACGCTTGTGGCACTCTTAAAAGCTTTGCTTGTCCTCCCCCCTCCCTACCCCCCCTCCCCAACAGAGAGAGAGAGAGAGAGCACTCAAAGGGTTTGCTGTTAGGCCCGTGGCCCAAATGAAGAGTGTGAATGGTGAAAATCAGTTTAGGCCCTGCAAACCGTAAAAGAAATCTGGCATTCTTTAAAAACAAAAGTTTATACTAATCACAAAATTACTGCTGTACATGATAGTTATTGATTATTTACCGGTGAACTTCTCGGGTGTGTGTGTGTGTGTGTGTGTGTGTGTGTGTGTGTGTGTGTGTGTGTGTGTGTGTGTGTGTGTGTGTGTGTGTGAGAGAGAGAGAGAGAGAGAGAGAGAGAGAGAGAGAGATGATGATGATGATGATGATGATGAAACTTTTTTTTATTCAGGATAGAGCATTTAGGCATTGCTGCCTGTCTTACAAGCTGTCCTGCAGAGAGAGAGAGAGAGAGAGAGAGAGAGGGGGGGGGGTAAGAACTCAAGCTGTGCACTGCAACGTATCACGTTTTGTATACACTTTATATAAGCTAGTGTCCGTGTTTGTGTAAGGAGAAATGTGCCTCGTTGTCCCACACCCAGATGCTGCTATGCAGGCTCGAATTTCACGATGTTGATAAAAGCTTTATCTTATGAAAATCATTCAAGCAATATGAGTGCAGGCCATTATGCAGATAGTGTTACGGAACTCCAGATGCGTTTGACAGGATAGATAAGGACATACTTGCAATAAAACTGATTTACGCGCAACCATTGGTTATTTGATCGAATATAGAGCTCATGCACGCAATACCGTCATGTATTTGTTGGTCTTTGTTGTTTGAGCGGCGCGAGGCCACAAAATAGCTAACCCCAGGGCCCGCATGTCAAACTCGAGGTTAATTTAACACACGGCTACGGGCCTAACCCAGACTAGGACAAAAAAAAAAAAATCAAATAAAAAAGGAAGCGAAGAAAGAAAGACAAAAAATCCTTTTATAACGGCAAAGGCACCTTGCTGGAATGGACCCGCTTCCTGATTAAAAAAACAACCAAAAAAAAAAAAAAAAAAAAAACCCATAAGAAAATTTAACCCTAGAGCTAGTTAGGTTCAAGGTTAGACTCTAACCCGGGGCTAAACTCCCTAACCCCGACTTTTACATGCGGGCCCTGTAATGCCCCTTGTAACTGGTCAGTTTCACCAGTGTCTGTCTGTCCATCGCATCTTCAACTCCAACGTGAAGTCAGTTCTGCTCTACGGGTGCGAAACATGGAGGACAACAAAGACGGTGGCAGGCAGTGAAGATCCAGACATTTTTCAACGACCTGCTGAGGCGCATCTTCACCATCCGATGGCCAGAGAAGATCCGAAACGGAGAGCTGTGGGAGCGAGCGGGGCAGGAACCACTGGTCAAGCAGATCCTGCGGAGAAAGTGGGGCTGGACTGGACACAACCTCAGCAAGCCAGCATCCAGCACCACTCGCCAAGCCTTGACATGGAACCTGCAGGGGAGAAAAGGAAGAGGAGGCCGAGCCTCGCAACAGCTGGAGGCGGGACACTGAGGCAGAGCTATGCAAGCAGGGGATCAACTGGACTGGAGTGGCAAGAGTAGCCCAGAACAGAGTGCGATGGCGAAGGGTTGTCGATGGCCTATGCTCCACTTGGAGCCATGGGTCTTAGTAGTAGTAGTATGTCTGTCTGTCCATCGTTGTCAGATGTGCGTGAGTGTCGGCGAGTGACCGGCGCATGGAATGCTCCCTACAAATACCATTTATCATTATTATTATTATTTGGGATACCCAAATCATTTATCGCCCTGGACCCGGGGCTGTCGGTGGTCTAGTACGTGGTTAAGTGCGAGAGGTCAGGTTCGAGTCCCACTCAGGGCAAAAAATCTCTCCTTCTCCTATGTGGTATTGTTCGTTCGGGCCGATCGTCAGGGCTTTTCTCCGGGTACTCCGGCTTCCTCGACCTCTGCTTTGGAAATGTTCGGACCACAATATTTTAAAAAAAAAAAAACGATAAATGCAAATCTGAATTCAGAAACTTAAATTGCTGAGTTGACCCTTCGCACTACGTGATTGTAATGTGTTCACTGTGTGAGCGAATGCGCGTGGTTCACGTGAGCGTGTGTGTGTTGAGTTCAGTTCGCGGCGCTTTGAGCCATATTTCGAGAAACTGGGTAAAAAACCTATATAGTTATTATTTATTTTTTTATTTTTTTATTTATTTATTTTTTACTACTTTATTATCCCTTTCGGGAAATTCAGGCTGCTTCCCCCGAGGGAAGCGCGTCGCCGCGGCGCAGCGCCACCCAATACCTATCCTACATTTTTTACAATTTTGCTGGGGGAGGAAAGGTCCGGAATAACCCGGAGAGAAACCCCCGATGAGCAGCCCGGCAACCAGGAAAAAACCGGTATCACATATCACAAGCTCGACCTGGGCTCAAACCCACGCTTCATCGCCATGACATTGGTGACGGCCGTTCAGTAGCGCAGCGGCTAAATCCGACGCGCTACCTATTAGACCACCGCTGAACCTATTATCATTATTATCTGTTTTGTAAGTGTTGATCGTAGTGTCACTTAAAGGGGCTAATGATACCATTGTTAAGCTCACCGATCGTTCACGGTTTTCGCGGTATCTATATCATCACACCACTTAGACACGTGGACAGTGACAGCGTCTGTGATACTAGTACTGAGCCAACAGAAGGGTGGGTGGGTGTTTGGGGGTTTGACGTCCTTTTCCACCACATAGGAGCCAACAGAAGCGTGCCCGATGACACGAAAACAACACTGAGCACTACTGGGTGGGTGGATGGGTGTTATGAAGCTTAACATCCTTTTCCACCACTTATGGGTGATATCAAGGGGGGGCGGGGGGGGGGGGGGGCAACGAGGAAAAGGCCAGCACAAATATTTGGCCCCAGCCGGGATTCGAACTCACGACCCGAGCATTGAAAGTCCATCGCTCTACCATTCGGCTATCCCCCCCCCCCCCTCGAAGCTCGAGTTTTACATACGGATCCAGGCTAGGCCGAAACGCAGTGAAAGAGCACTTCTGCAGCCGAGGACAAGGAAAAGCTTTCGTGGGGACCCGTTGCGGGGGTCTCAGTAGCTCGACCAGCTCGACCAGCGTAGATGCCACTAGTATTGGATTAGAGATCTAGTAACATCGAAATAAAGCCTATTTGGGTGAGCGATGGTCTAACAGATAGCGCGTCGGACTTAGCCGCTGCGCTGCTGAACGGGCCGTCGCCGCTGTCATGGCGATGAAGCGTGGGGTCGAGCCCACGTCGAGCTTGCGATATGTAACACTTGTTTTGCCTGGTTACCGAGCTGCTCATCGGGAGTTTCTCTCCGGGTTATCCGGGCTTTCCTCCCCCAGCAAAACAACAACAACAACAACAACAACAAAAAGGATAGGTATTGGGTGGCGCTGCACCGCGGCGACGCGCTTCCCACAGGGGAAGCAGCCCGAATTTTCCGAAAGGACAATCAAAGTAGTATATTTAAAAAATCGAGACTCCAGGCACACTAAAGCTGAACATATACTACAGTGCATGCACGAGCAAAATTATACAGGCAGGGGCTGACAACCTCTACCAATATTCAGCATAACTGACAGCGAGTCGGCACAGCGCGGGAAGTAAATAATTTGCCGTCTGCTGGAAGTCCCCCTGGGCTTGTTTGTATTCTCATCACAAAAGTTTCTAGACGCTGCAGCCGGCAGACTGGCAATATGGCCTATCGCGGTTCCATGACTGACACCACTTTTTTTTTTAAACGTTTGTTTTACGTTCTTTCCCATAAACATTCAGCGTCTGAGGGATTTTCTTTCCTACCTCTCACGGTCTATCCCTCACCAGCCCATTCGCTTGTCCCTTTCTCTTTCAAACCTCCCGAATTTTGCCGTTCTATCCCTTCAAGTCTCTCTCACCTCTAATCTGGTTTCTAAGTTCGGCCCTTTCATCTATTTCTCCTGTTTTATCCCCTCACTGACTCACGTCTGCACTATCAGTGGTTAGGAATAGGTAATGTTGGGTGTATGCTGCCCCCCCCCCCCCCCCCTCACTGGTTTATTGCGCCTAGGAGATTATAAGCTGCAATGTCTGCTGTAAATGTGCTTAGTATTTATCTTTGTTTTACCCATTTGTAACGGCTATTTGTTTTCTACGCTTTTCGTATTGGGGAGTTTGGTAAATTAGCATGAATGTGCAGCGTCTCCTTCATGTCCTGGGTTTATACTGTCCAGTACACCAGTTTGCATCAGTTGCCCAACGTTACATTTTTGTTTTGTTTTTTTTCACGTAGTGCGGGCGCATTTAGCCGCGAATTAGTCTTTGTGGCTTGCGCGGCTGTAAGCCTTACAAACTCACTCACTCACTCCTCATTCCCATTCATTCAAATTCTACGGCTGTTGTTTCAATACTCGAGCGATCAGTGTGCTCACCGCCTCTGTTGGCTTTGTGCCAGTGTTAGAGTTGCTCTCACTGTCCAGAGCCCGTATGTAGAACTTGGGGTTAATTTAACCCACGGCTACGGGCCTAACCTAGGCTAGGACAAAAGAAGCCCCAAAACAAAATGAAATAAAATAGAAAGCGAAGAAAGACAGACAAAAATCCTATAAAGGCATAGGCACCTTGCTGGAATGGACCCGCTTCCTGGTTTAAAATAAACAAACAAACAAACAAATAAACAAAAACAAACAAACAACAACAACAACAACAAAACCCCCAGAAAATTTAACCCTAGTTTAGTTCGAGGTTAGACTCTAACCCGGGGCTAAACTCAGTAAACCCGACTTTTACATGCGGGCCCTGGTGTCTAGGTGGTGTGATGATAGATACCACGAAAACAGCTCATAACGATATATGAGCATAAAATGCTAAGCATTAACATCTTTAAAATAATTGAAGTGAATAAAATTAATGATCTAAAAACAGAGACTTTACTTTATGTGTATGACAGCTCTACATTGTCACTATCACTGGATTCCTCAGAGCTTGCGCCGGCGGTTCAATTTGTGCAACAAACGGCTGCCTGACAGGCTCGTGGTAGTCATGTGACATTTGTACACGTGACACGTACGCATCAAATCACCGGAAGATTAGGAAATATCCCTTATGCATACAGTTCCTTTCATATGGGGACTAGAAAATGGAAACGGACCCCGGAGGAAGAGCAGAACCTCGTTATACTGACTCCCTTTTTTAGAAGTTTTTAATTTGCGGTGGCTGACATCAGTTCCCTCCCGTACCTCCCCGCTCTCGAGTACGGGAAAACACTTTAGGCCTAGAACACTGGAAGCTGCAGAAGTGGCAATTTTCTGACACCCAGCATCCTTATTGACTGCTATTGCATCTCTCTCTCTCTCTCAGTCTCTCCCCAACACACCTCCTCCTACCCCCACCTCTCTCTCTCTCTCTCTCTCCCTCTCCCACACCCCTTCCCCCACCCCCTCGAGCCTGCCTACATGCTTTTAGCCCGATTCCGAAACGCGCTGCCTGCAAGTCCGTAATGAAATTTTATGTCTTCTGTTTTTTCTCTCCCCCTCCCCACCCCCTTCCCCCTTATACAAATCTTCCGTGTAGTTACTGGTCTTCAGAATGGAGGCCTTTTTTCTTAGTGATCACGGATTTTAGAAGAAAAAAAAAGTAGTTTTCTCCCACGTGTGTGTGTGTGTGTGTGTGTGTGTGTGTGTGTGTGTGTGTGTGTGTGTGAGAGAGAGAGAGAGAGAGAGAGAGGGGGGGGGGGGGGTAAAGGAACTAGTCCTGACACTAGCCAACACCTTCTGTCACTGTCATTCTGGCACATGCCAAAAGTGGTCTGGAATGTTTGCATAGACCGCACTGGAGGGGAAAAAAAAGAAGATTTCAATCGAATCCAGGAAACCTTCGAACGAGCCTAGCACTTTTTTCCCAGAACATATAATCCTGAGCTGACACTCCACAGTTATTGCCTCTTGACCAGTCGCATTAGAGAACAGACCTGACTTTTTAAAATCAAAATGGCTCGATCTCCACGCGTGTTTCATAGCATAGGGTGCGTTTCTATCAATCTGCAAGTCCAAACACTGAAATAGTGCAAAAGGATCTGTTATCGTCGTCTTTAGGAAATAGTTTTGCTCTTCCTTCATGTAATTGTGTTTGCACGCCCTTGAAGATAATACATCTATTGCTTAGAAGAGCACATTATGAATACATTAGGGGGATGAGTGAGTGAGTTAGTTATTTAGGGCTTAACGCCGCGCAAGCAGCAAAGACTATTTCGCAACTAATCAAGGTCCTTCTTTGCCAGACTAAACCAAAACGGAAGACAACAAAACAAGGTGTAAATATAAATTAAATAAAAAATCTATCCTGTTTAAATGATAAACCCGTTTTACTTCTTTGTACATCGAATACATAGAGGTCGATGATAGTCCGTATCACTTGAGGTGTCTAAACGTTATAGAACAGATTTGACTCTTTCAAGAAGCTGAAGATGCTGTCAGGGGGAACATCCCGGAAGAACACGTTCCAAGAATCTGCACAGTAATGTTTTACGCGAATCTCGGCAAGATCCATTCACGAGATTAAGAAATGTGCGACTGTAAACGGCTCATGAGACGGTACGCACCGGGGGTGGGGTGGGGGTGGGGGTCCTTCCCCTTTTAGGAGGGATGATTTTACTGACGTGCAGCCTCAGCAGATATCACACAAATGAAACGCCAACACTTCAAGGTCTCCTGAAACTCCACGTCTAGTAGTTAGCAAGCTGGACTATCAGCAGTAGAGTCCCTTTTTGATGTCTCCGGAAGCGGCAGAACATATCTTGAAACTCCGCATGTAGCAGCGAGCATACTGGACTACAGGCAGCTGATTAATATCATTGACGGTCGGGTAAAGGCACGGTGGGATAATTTCTGATGTTACTACAAGTGGTAGTTATATCTATCAACTCTGCGTTTAGCCACCTGGGCCCGTATGTAAAACTCGAGGTTAATTTAACCGACGGCTACGAGCCAAACCCAGACTAGGACAAAAGAAACCCCCAAACAAAATTAAATAAAAAAGAAAGCGAAGAAAGGTAGAAAAATCCTTCTCTAACGGCTTAGGCACCATGGTGGAATAGACCCGCTTCCTGGTTAAACAACAACAACAACGAAAATTAACCCTAGAGCTAGTTTAGTTCGAGGTTAGACTCTAACCTTGGGCTAAAATCCCTAACCTCGACTTTTACATGCGGGCCCTGGATCAGGGACAGCCCGGTCGGCAGACGAGTAATACATGTATCTACAAGAAGTCAGTTAAATCTTTCAACTACACGTGTAACGAGCTGGATCATGGACTGTCCGGTCGGCAGATGAGTAATTTCTGACGTTTCTCCGGTTGCTAAAGTAATGCGATTATCTAGGCTACGTCCAGTCAGTGTCTGCTTCAGCATGTGCTTAACGGATGTATACTGAGGGTAGAGGGGGGAAAATCGGCCATTTTAGTCACGTGATTGTGCTGCCCGAATCGCCAGGCTTCCTGCAGCGAGAAACTGACGTCTATCGGAAAAAAAAAAAAAAAAACAAGAAGAAGAAGAAGAAGAACTAAAACAACAACATCAGCAGCAGCAGCAGCAACAACAACATTAACAACAAAACCACCACGTTTTGAGTTGAGAACTGAAATAAACCCCATGTTTTTGCACACTAAAAGGGAATTCCTGTGATGCGGTTAGATTTTCACCCTTATTCAATGGAAACAGTGCGTTACTCTACAATACTTTTGCATTTTCTTTCTTTTGAATGCACAAACGTAGGCAAAATAAAAATTTATGTTCAGTTTCGACGAGGAGCAAATCCTCTAGATCTAGTGTGACTGAGTGCAAAATTGTGCGGGCTAGCCCCGGTCTCCTCTTAGCACGGATGCACAGTCTAGCCTCCAAACCCCGCAGACAAAATGCTGCACGGCTTGACCGCTAGTGTGTTGATCAGTATATGTTCTTCACAGCCCATGCTGCGTGCCCGATACCTACCAGTACATCTCTCTAAACCCCCCGCCAATACTTTCCTTGTTCTCTCGGACAAGATCGGATCCGACGCCCGCCATCACTTCCAGGGGAGGTAATTAGCACCTGATAGGAGGAGGGGAGAGAACTGACTATCGAGACCACCTTTTGCCTGACAGGATGAATGACGGTCGCTAAGTTGAGTATTTGATTTATGTGAAGCCCGAGATTATAGAGAGATGAAAGGGGAATGGTGATTATATCGACTATATTGCAAGGAGCAGATGAGTGACTGGATGCGGAATGCGTGAATATGATATTAGCAGCACGTGAATATGTAATATATGCGTAGGGATATTAGAGACACGTGCGGCGAATCAGGTACGGGTAAGTGAGTTTTTAGCGCTTAACGCCGCGCATACCACAAAGACTAATTCGCGGCTGAGTGTGCCTGCACTACTTGAAAAAACAAACAAAACAAAAACAAAACAACAACAATAACAATAACAACAACAAAAGGACCTGAAAATAACGTTGGTCAGCTGCAAGCCACAAAGACTTGAAAAAAACCCAATAACAACAAAACAAAACAAAACAACAACAACAACAACAAGACCTGAAAATAACGTTGGACAACTGATGCAAACTGGTCTACGGGGCAGTATAAACCTAGGACATGCAGGAGACGTTGCACCTTCATGCTAATTTATCGAACTCCCGATAACAAACGAGTCAGGTACGGGATGTACCTAATATTAATCATGGCCATGCATGGAAGCAGCGTGTAAGCGCTCTTGCCAAACAGGGTTCCCCACATAAACACCAAACATGTCCCCGCGCTCACTTTGTATCCTTACGCCTGTGAGGCTGGGACAGTGCGAGTGGTGCAATGCTGGGCCCGCGTGTGAAAGTCGGGGTTAGATAGCTTAGCCCCGGGTTAGAGTCTAACCTCGAAATAAACTAGCTCTAGGGTTAATTTTTTTTTTAAATCAGGAAGCGGGTCCATTCCAGCAAGGTGCCTATGCCGTTATAGAAGGATTTTGGTCTTACTTTCTTCGCTTCCTTTTCTATTTAATTTTATTTTGGGGTTCCTTTTGTCCTAGTCTGGGTTAGGCCCCGTAGCCGTGGGTTCAATGAACCTAGAGTTGTACATACGGGCCCTGAGTACCGTGGAAATTACTGGAAACCTAGCCCCCATAGAGTGATACGATACGTCGGGGGATGGGCATGTTCTATGATAAGGATCCGTATTGTGTTTGTTACATATACAATGTTAACCGAACAGAACTTTGTTTGGTCGAACGTGGAGTGATCTTGGCAAAGTTCGCAAACGTTCGATAGAAGAGAGAGAGAGAGAGAGAGATTCCCAAACAAGCCTGGCCCTCAAACATCATAACGGAGCAACACTGTAGCGATCGACAAGCTTTCACTGAGAACAGCTAGCCCCCGCTGTTTTGCCATACACCAAAAATGTTGCAAAGTCAATTCCGCAAACACTCCAGCGAGTATGCATGTGGATCAAAGACGATATGGCACATTCAATCAATCTACAGAGAACAGGGACATACACGTGAAACCCATCGACGTGTGTTGCACAAAAGAAACTGAGAGAGAGAGAGAGAGAGAGGGGGGGGGGGGGGAGGTTTTACGTCCATGTAAGGGTGATATCAAAGACGGGGCAACGAGAAAAAGGCCAGCGCAAATATTTGGCCCCAGCCGGGATTCGAACTCACGACCCGAGCATTGAAAGTCCAGAGAGAGAGAGAGAGAGAGAGAGAGAGACAAGACAGACAGACAGACAGAGAAAGAGGAGGGGTGTGGGAGCGAGGGACAGGGTGGATGGGTGTTTGGGGTGTTTAACGTCCTTTTCCACTACATACGGATGATATCAAAGACGGAGCAACGATGAAAAAGCCAGCACAAATATTTGGCCCCAGCCGTGACTCGAACTCACGACCCGAGCACTGGAAGTCCAGCGCTCCAGGTACAGACAGACAAATACAGAGGGATAGAATCGCAACAACAAAACCCACCACACCACACGACCCACCAAACAACTTCTCAACCAAATACTGCAGCCTGTAACAAAATTAACACTTCACCCGCCAATGTTTTTTCTTCCCTGACTTTCTCTAGACAGTTTCTCCTGCCTGACGTCAAACGCTCATTGGTGTCTAAGTGAATTTCTGCTGGTGTTTTCTTCACACGGCAAGCTTGACGAGAGCTAATCTCCACTAATCTGACCAGAATTCGGCGTGGGAGGGTGCAGCTGAGTACTCATGGTGCAGGTTAAGGATTTAAGCACCCCCCCCCCCCCCCCGAAAAAAAAAGCTTTCCGAAGTGTGAAAAAAATTTACAGAGTCGACCGTGCAAGCACAGTCAACACTGTCACAGTTGCAGAGTTTTCAGCTTCCCTGAAACCCCAGTAAAAGCCAAGGGCAGCCTGATTTCACAGCTGAGTTTGCGTTTTGACACTGAGCGAGAAAGATCCGTGCAGCACCTCACATCCGCTAGACACTGTAGCGATGTGTTTCGCTCACTGACCAAAAGCCAAATAATGTCACGGCAAACGCGTGCTCTGGTTTTATAAGGGTCCCCGAAGCGCTGAAAACTCTGCGACTGTGACAGAGTTGCCTGGATTATGCACAGTCGTAGGAATCGCAGTTTGAAAAAAACGGAATGTTTGGGGCTTTTTGCTGAGATTGCAAAGTCAACACCATGCGAATGACCCCTGGGAGCAACGCTACGCAAATGATAGTAAGTCGATGCCTTCATTTCAGGGGGTTAGTGGGTGGGTGTTTGGGGGTTTAACGTCCTTTTCCACCACATAGGGTGATATCAAAGACGGGGCAACGATGAAAAAACCAGCACAAATATTTGGCCCCAGCCGGGATCGAACTCACGACCCGAGCATTAGAAGTCCAACGCTCTACCATTCGACCATCCCGGCTCCCCTCATTTCAGGGGAGAAGGGGTGATTTCAGAATGAACGAAATTGGCGTAATGGCCTTTTTCCTCAAATGACGTCAATGGACTTACTTTGTTTTGCTATGACATTGCAGAAAGGGCCATCTTTCGGAATATCTATTCACAGATTGTTTTTAACTGTTGTTACGTGTGGGGATGTGTTGGAGAGCCCGTCGTCTTATCGAGGTAGGACGATGACACACAGGCGATCAAATCCTCACGTGGCGAGTTCTTGTGGACCGCACGTTGTCTCTCACTCACAGAAGACACGTGAGCGCGTAGAAAAGTTATAACCGTGGGGAGTTTATTACAGCACTTCCCTGGTGTTACACTGCACTTTCAAGCTTCGCAAATACAAGCTTCTCTCGTGCACACCCACACACGCAAACATCTCAGGGCCTTATGTACAGACACAAATTCACGAGGCCTCAAAATGCCTATTCCTTATTAGCCTGAGGCATCATAGTCACCCCTAAATATGCCTCAATCCAGAGATAGAAAGTATCATGCACAGACCATGTCGAGGCTCGTACCTGACAGACTGTTCGAATGTCTCCTTTCCGCTCAGGCCTTACTGGAGTAATACGTGTCTCTTTCTGTTTAGGCCATGCAGAACGCCACTTCACTCAAATACACTCACCTCTGCTTGCCAGGCGCGCAAAAAAGTCCCAGTTTCCCTGGCAGTCTGCCTCCTGTTACATTCCTCTGGCATGTACCTTGCCCTACAAAATGCAAAACCCACGAAAAAAAAAAAAAAGCGCTTTTTCGTGACAACAAAATTCACTACAAACTTGAGCACTCGCCAAAGAGGGTCCTTCAGATAAACTCTAATCTTGACCCCACGCTCTTTTTGTGTTAATACGTGTGCCAGTCACTGGCTTGCATCCCTCGGGCGGTTCCATTTCAAATCTGCGCGGCGTATCAAATCTCTCGATGTATTATGTTACAACCAGAATTTTATAACATCCCCCCGTCCTCCCCACCCCACTCCCAGCCCCTCACGAAAGTGCAGATGGGCCAAACCCCGTTGCCATTTGTCTCGTAAAGAATCGGATTCCTTGGCCATAAGCCCTCTCCTCTGAAACACTGCTTTCTTTGTTGACGCATTTCCTCTACAAATCTATCGTGGCCTGTTTTGTGAGAGACTTGCACGATTGTCCCCCATTGCGAACGGACCTGTTGAAAGCTGTGTGGGCAGTGATGTAAATTTGTGGTCGATCAGTCTTAATAAAGCCTTGTTTTTTTCATGGGGGCCACTGCACTCCCCCTCCCCTTCCCCCTCCCCCCTCTCATCACCCCCTCACTTCATTTCACTTCCCTACCCCCTTCCCCGGGACCCCCCCCCCCTCACCCCGGACGCACATAGTATCACACCTTTAACCCTCCCGCACCCTACACACCCCTACAACACTTGATTATTTTAGATCGGCCTGAAAACAATTTTTCTTGTAAATGTAATTCTCAATTCTTGGGTTTTCTTTGCCACTGACTTTCACAGCTGCATAACACATCATGACAACGGAAATCGTAACACAAGAAAGAACACGACATGTTTGAAAATAGTTGCTCATGTTCATTGGTCGGTGGTCTAGTGGTCACCTATGCGAGAGGTCAGGGGTTCGAGTCCCACTCGGGGCAAAGAATTTTTCCTTCTCGTATGTGGCACCGTTCATTCGGGCCGATCGTCGGGGGTTCTCTCCGGGTACTCCGGCTTCCTCCCCCTCTGCTTTGGAAATGTTCAGCACACCAAATTTGAAAAAATACATGCAATTCAAAATTCCGAAATTTAAATAGCTGAGCTGACCCTTCGCACCACGTGATTGTAATGTGTTTATGTCCAGCGTGTGAGAGAATGCGTGTGATTCACGTGAGCGTGCGTGTTGGGTTCAGTTCGCGGCGCTTTGGGCCGATTCAAGAAATTGGGTAAAGCGCCTATACAATGCTCATTATTTTTATTATTATTATTATTTACAAGAAAAATTGCACGCCTGAAAACGAATGTCAAAAGAATCAATAGAATGGATTTCATGATAAAATCTGTTGCTTCGTCGATGTTGGTATGTAGTTTTCGATTGGTTTGGGGGGGGGGGGTAAAGAAGAAGATGTGCGTGCGTGCGTGCGTGCGTGCGTGCGTGCGTGCGTGCGTGCGTGTGTGTGTGTGTGTGGTGTGTGTGTGTGTGTGTGTGTAGAGGGTATTTCAGTTGGACAGGGTAAAAACGACAACGTCTTCAATCTAGACCCTCGTGGTTGGAATCGTAATACTTTGGACCCGTTCTCCCTGGTAATGTTCAGCTAAGTGCATGTGCTAGAAGCCTAAATGATCTTGTCTCGTAAAGCCTCGCAAATTCTCGTTTCAAAGCGCATGCGTCTGAATGTTTGTTTCCGTTGTTTCTGTGTTTCTGTGACTCGCTCTAATGTGGGTGGCCGACGAGCGAATTGAAACCAGAAGGGGATTAAGAGACATTTTTATGTTAGGGTGGCGAGGTCACATGGTTACAAAGTTTGGCTCGGAAGGGGGAGACAGAGGGAGCTTGTGGCTGGAAGGAGGTGGGTTCATGCTGGGGTGAGTAAAGGGAGTTTTAAAAAAAATCAGAGACAGAATTGCAAAAGGCACTTTGCCTCTGTTTGTTGCCTCTGTCGGTCTCACTCAGTGTCTTTCTGCCTGTCAGCCCGCCCCCCCCCCTCCCCCCGGCCTGTCTGTCAAAGGGAACGAATAATTAAAGTGGACACTGCAAGGGAGAGAACTAAAAGAATAAGCGGTGCGTGCGTGCGTGCGTGTGTGTGTGTGTGTGTGTGTGTGTGTGTGTGTGTGTGTGTGTGTGTGTGATAGAGAGAGAGAGAGAGAGACAGAGAGACAGAGATAGAGAGACAGAGATAGAGAGACAGAGAGACAGAGACAGACGCACGCACATAGGTCATTAGCATCGTGGTAATCGAACAATAACACGCACGGCAGTAAGTGCAGTTATGAGCAAATATGACAGATACAAAGGACACGCTCTGTAAAATCCTTCTTCATGTTGTCAAGACTGACCGATCACTCTGTCGTGAGTAGATGCAATAATAAAATTTGAAATGCATGGTTGCTGCATATTGACCTTAGAACAGCAGCTTGAGATGGTGCTAGAAATGATTTGTGGTAAACACCCCCAGGGAATATTAAAGAATGTGATTGATATCATTCCGTTTCTGTTATTGAATACCCTGCTGGTAGGGTTGCATCCAAGTGGGGATGACAGTTATTTCGTGATATGCGCATTATTACAGGTTACAATAAGATGATTCGCACACACACACACACACACACACACACACACACACACACACACACACACACACGCACGCACGCAAAAAAACCCTCAAAACAAAAATCCCATTGAAAACAACAAATTCAAAACAAAACAAAAACAAACAAACAAATTCAAAACAAATACAAAGCATAAAATAAAAACAATAACAAAAACAAAATCAAAACGAAACAACAACAAGAACAACAACAACAACTCACGACAATAACCACAGCAGCTACGCAGACGCCCAGCTAAACCCGTCAGACTAATCACCCAACCGAATCCTCAAAACCAGCCAACCGGATCGACCCAGATTTGGCTTCTGCCATTAACTGTCTGTTTTTTTTACTTCCAAGTACCCAGGCAGGTTGTCTAATTTTCCTAAAAGCCCTCGCGATCAAAGGAAATCTCTAGCAGACGCCTGCGGTGCTGAAAGCAGGCAATGGCTTGATTTGCGATAGCTTTGACAGGCCATTCTACCCTGCTACATCTGACACTTACCAGTGAACGAGTGTTAAAAAAAAAAAAAAAAAAACAACTCAATCTCTGCAAGTGGCAATCCCATATAAAGCGATGCGCGAAATGTTGAGACTGTTTGCAACCCCGGAAAACGTTTGCAGAAACCCGGATTTTGGAGAGTAAGTTGTTCCACAGTCATATGAACGCATGACCACACGGGGGTGAGTGAAAAATTTCGGTGCTAGAACTCGTTTGTAGTCCCAGCAAACGTTTACACAAATCCGGAGTTTGGAGAGGAAGCGGTTCCACACATAAACGCATGATCACACGGGGCTTAGTGAAAATGGCGGAGCGTTCTTCCGGTGCAAAGGAGAGAGAGAGAGAGAGAGAGAGAGAGAGAAACTTTATTTTCCAAGGATGAGATCATAGACGCACAGATCTGAACTGTCAGTGCGACACACACACACACACACACACACACACACACACCACAACACACACACACACACACACACACCAAAAAGTTAACACAACCACAACCATTTAAATTAAGAAAAGTGTCCGCGATCGTCATAGCCCCCATACAGTAATTCACACGGACGCACGGTGTGATATGGAAATCATAACCTACGTCTGAACACAACAGGATGTGTGTTTTTCTGTAACGCTATCTCCCAACATTGGGCATCCAAAGTTGTCAGCATAAGAACCAAACTTCGCATCTTCAACTCCAACGTGAAGTCAGTTCTGCTCTACGGATGCGAAACATGGAGGACAACAAAGACGATGCAGCAGAAGATCCAGACATTTCTCAACACCTGTCTGAGGCGCATCTTCAACATCCGATGGCCAGAGAAGATCCGGAATGAAGAGCTGTGGGAGCGAGCGGGGCAGGAACCAGTGGCCAAGCAGATCCTGCGGAGGAAGTGGGGCTGGATTGGACACACCCTCAGGAAGCCAGCATCCAGCACCACACGCCAAGCCCTGACATGGAACCCGCAGGGGAAAAGGAAGAGAGGCCGGCCTCGCAACAGCTGGAGGCGGGACACTGAGGCAGAGCTATGTAAGCAGGGTACCAACTGGACTGGAGTGGCAAGAGTAGCCCAGAACAGAGTGCGATGGCGAAGGGTTGTCGATGGCCTATGCTCCACGTGGAGCCAAGGGCCTAAGTAAGTAAGTAAGTATCTCCCAACATAAGCTTATTTTGCACTCGTCCTCTCCGACAGTAATTGGCGTCTAATTGATTTCACAAATGACGGTGAAAGTTGTTCAGCATCAGGCGGACTTTGTCCAATTAAGCCAAAACCTACCGCATGTGTTTTCCTTAAAGGCCCGATTTTCGACATATGCAGAATCACAAGTGGTCCTGATCAGCTCAGTTGGTATAATGCGCCCGTCAGGGGGGAGCCGTGGTGGCCGAATGGTAGAGCGTTGGACTTCTAATGCTCGGGTCGTGAGTACGTATCCCGGCTGGGGCCAAATATTTGTGCTGGCTTTTTCATCGTTGCCCCGTCTTTGATATCACCCGTATGTGGTGGAAAAGGACGTTAAATCCCCAAACACCCACCCCCTCGCCCGTTAGGGGGTGCAAATGTCTACCAGTCAATTCCGTCGATATTTCGGCATAAGCAGTCGTCTACTAACGGGAGCGACAGTATCCCAGCAACGCGAGAGGGAGTGCAAATGTACTCGGGGGTCTGGGAAGAAGACATGTGGCCGCTGACTTTTCCTTAAAGGCCCGATTTTCGACATATGCAGAATCACAAGTGGTCCTGATCAGCTCAGTTGGTATAATGCGCCCGTCAGGGGGGAGCCGTGGTGGCCGAATGGTAGAGCGTTGGACTTCTAATGCTCGGGTCGTGAGTACGTATCCCGGCTCGGGCCAAATATTTGTGCTGGCTTTTTCATCGTTGCCCCGTCTTTGATATCACCCGTATGTGGTGGAAAAGGACGTTAAATCCCCAAACACCCACCCCCTCGCCCGTTAGGGGGTGCAAATGTCTACCAGTCAATTCCGTCGATATTTCGGCATAAGCAGTCGTCTACTAACGGGAGCGACAGTATCCCAGCAACGCGAGAGGGAGTGCAAATGTACTCGGGGGTCTGGGAAGAACACACGTGGCCGCTGACTTTGTTCTGCGAATTTACTTTATGCGAAATATCGACGGAATTGACTGGAATACATTTGCACCCCATAACGGGCGAACAATACCAACTGAGCAATATTATATCGCTTGTGTGTGTGGGTGGGGGGGGGGGGGGGTGTGGGGGGGGGGGTGTGTGGTGTGTGTGGGGGGGGGTGCAGCTCTCAAAATGTTGTCGACTTTTTCTTGTTTTTACCTGTAATAATAATAATACTAAGACTGTTGATGGGCGGTGGCTCGCGCGGCGCGAAGCCCTAAACACTCACTCATGATGGTGTGCGAAAACAAACTCTCTCTCTGTCTCTCTCTATATATCTCTGTCTCTCTGTCTCTGTCTCTCTGTCTCTGTCTCTCTGTCTCTGTCTCTCTGTCTCTTTCTGTCTCTGTCTGTCTGTCTGTCTGTCTGTCAGTCCCCCCCCCCCCCCCTCTCTCTCTCTCTCTCTCTCTGCGTGTGACAATTGACGCAGAGAGACAATGACAATGACAGGATTGTCATGGTCATTGTCTCTCTGCGTGTGCGTGTGCGTGTGTGCCTGCGTCTGTACATGCGTAAGCGAAGAGAAAGGTCATTGAACATCGACACCAACAATACTTAACCTTCATGTACCGGGGAAAGGGATGTAAATCGGGCCTAATGTGTTGCAGGCATTACCGGTCATGACGAGAATATGCTGCATTTCCTTTTTTTTTTTTTTTTTGGGGGGGGGGGGGGGGAGCAGACTGCTAAGTGCCAATACAGCGACGTACTTTTGTGTTACAGAGTTATTTTAGGATAACGGATAAATTTAATGTCTTTCGTCAATTGTTTGCAAAGTTTTATTAATCGATCTCTAGGCAAGTTCTTGAAGAACTGAAGCTATAACCAGTAACACACACGATGTCAATCGATTGCTGTAATTAAACGGTTAATTTCGAATGACCAAACTGTCAAAGTAATTTACGACATCGACTGTATTTTATTATTCATTCATATTTGTTCTACTCAAGTGCTTGAAGAATTAAATCTGTTATGGATTACATAAGCAAATTCGACCGAACTGTAATTAACCACTTAGTTTAGAACGACCAAAGCGTGAAATGATTGTTCTGTTCATATATTTTATGTTTTATTTGTGCGTTTTGTCAAGCGCTGGTAACTTACACGAAATCGACCAAACTGCAATTTACAACAATAGAAAAGGAAGCGGTAATGATTGCACAACACCAGCGACAGCACAACACCAGCGACAGCACAACACCAGCGACAGCACAACACCAGCGACAGCACAGCACCAGCGACAGCACAACACCAGCGACAGCACAACACCACAACAGCACAACAACAATAACACCGACGACAACAATAACGACGAAACAGCAAAACCAAAAGGACAAATAAAACAAACTAAACTGGCCCTCCCAAACCAAAGTCAAGCAGGACATTTACCATCAGATTTTGTCCCCATTCTCAAACAGTTCCAGTCATCTTCTCATAGCCACGGTATCATATACAGCTGTCCTACAGCCTTCACAAAAAGTTAAGGACCACTAAAAAGTCTTGCAAATATCATTCAACTTTTGTCATGGTGGCATGCTGGTGTAGTGCTGAACATCGCTGAAACTGCGGCTTATGTAGGCAAACAAATGAGCACAGTTCATAACCAGGGATGCATTCTTTGACCTGCATCTCATTTTTGCTGTGCAGAAAGCCCCGGGTATCGCTCACTGAACATTGAAACTCGGGTCTAGTTTTGCCGAAATTGCAGAATTTCAAACGCGCCAAGCATGCTGTGTGACGCACACGTGCCATCCACACAGTGGTCGCCATGTTCACTAATTACCCCTTAACCTTGCTACCGAATTTTACGGGAAAAATCTTATTCGTTTATTTTTTTTCTGATTTATTGAAACTCTCACCCATTATGTTGACTGGTCCTTAACTTTTAGTGAAGACTGTATATTGGACGCTTGAGCAGCTAAGTTTTCGAGCATGTGTAACAATCAATGCCATCTCAAGCTGCTGGGTTGTTATTTCTCGTGAGAAGGAAACAGCTGGGCTGCCCCCCGTCAGTCTTTCATCTTCCTGTTCTCTGTACTTGGGTCGCCAGTCTGATGTCGCTGCTAAAGGTCAACACTAGTTGACTCTTCTCTCCAGATCAGTTGAAGCAGCACTGTGAGGCCTGCATTGCTGGAGAGGCCTCATTCACTGTGTTTCAAACACTCGTTCTATTTCCTTTGAAAGGTCTGGTGTGGTTGTGTATGGCTCAGTGTTCCTCGGCGCACGTTTCCGTCTCTTCTGAGGCGATAAAGACGCCGCAGGGCTGGAG
>JACVVK020000029.1:830000-835000 GCA_018292915.2 Batillaria attramentaria | reverse complement strand
GGTGGAAAAGGACGTTAAACCCCCAAACACCCACCCACCCACAAGACGAGACTGACTGACAAACTGACAAACATACTGATGGACGACAAACATCCTCTACGACAGGAACTCGACAGCAGACGGGTCGACACTGTGGACGGCTTAGGGCACAAGTGATTGCTATAGTCGGCGTTACAAAAATTCTTTTTTTGTCCGCGTGCAGTAGGGGAGCCGGGGTGGCCGAATGGTAGAGCGTGGACTTTTAATGCTCGGGTCGTGAGTTCGTATCCCGGATGGGGCCAAATATTTGTGCTGGCTCTTTCATCGTTGCCCCGTCTTTGATATCACCCGTATGTGGTGGAAAAGGACGTTAAACCCCCCAAACACCCACCCACCCACCTACGTGCAATATCCGTGTTTCATGAACTTTTTTACAGGGTGATTTACTTCAGATTCCATCAATAACGCGTTGTCTGGGGACAAAAGCTGGTGTCACTAGCTGATTATCCGCGGACGCCTCAACACAGAGCGTACAGGCCGGCGCACTCGCATAAACTTCTGTAAAGACTGGAAGCCCTCCAGTTTGCGCCTTTGGGCACATGCAAGCTGCAGAGAATACTTTTAGCATATCATGTATGCGGGTGAAGCGTACCTTATGTTCTTAGGAAACATTCTCATTACTGACAGGCAAACTGCATCAGCCAAGAGCTTCTCATTAGGCAGTCAGTCCATGGTAATTGGTCTTGTATGGTGCAATGCCACGTGTTTGAGATACAACTCTTGTAAGAGATACGGGTCTTGAGATCTGTCTGCCTGTCCGGCGTAAACTATTCCAAACTTGGCTCATTAGTGAACAATGCCCCCTTTCGTCTGCTTATTTGCACGGATGACTCAGAATGTGTTTTCCCCCCAAGCCGATCGCCAGAATACTTCAAGAAGGGCTGATTTTTCCTCAGCCATCCGCTGTAGACGGGCCGATTTGTGAGGTTCAGAAAAAAAAAAATTATAAAAAATAACAAGATACAGACTTGAACTGTTCAGGGTAATGGACTAACATATTTATGCAGCTATTGCTGAAATTTCAACTTTCAAACTTAAATATCTTTGTTGTTAGTCATGTTGTTACAAAAAAAAAAAAAAATCACGATCCACATAATTATACGGCCGTTCGTCTTAAACCGATGTCCGCTGTAGGGCCTCATATTCGGCCGTTCTTCCGGAAAGAGTTAAAGGTTCGCTTCACTTTATTGGCTGAACGTCCAGGAGAGAGAGAGACAGACATACAGAGAGACAGAGACAGAGAATGGGGCTGAGGCTTGGGCGTGGAGGGGGGTAGTATTGGTGAACCTGGAAGTTATACAGAACCTCGTAGGATTTACCTGAAACAACTTTGGTTATAATAATGTACCATCTAGTTCAGCCTTTTTCTTTCTCTCACTCAATGTTAGAACAACCACAGCTGCAGCAGAGCAACAACAACGGGAAGAACATCAACAACAACAACACCAACTCACGTGCTTCAAACATATTGGTGAACAACCATAATCATCTATATTATCAGCCTCAAAACCCCATGTCCTCCCAAGCGCCAACATTGTATACTACTAGCACGGCTGAAAAGCGAACACACCCGGAAGGAGAAATACCTCCAGCAAATTTGGCAAGAGATAACGTCACAGATAATGACCCCATGGCGTAGGCTTCAGTGAGAAAACAAATGTATCGAGAAACACGATCAATCACCCACAGCACAAGTTTGCAGCTAATGAGAATCTTCACGGGCAGACGATCAAGCAGTGATGTAGTGTTGGTTTGCTGCGACTGGAACTTTGGAATGCGCTCCCTTTTGGGTGGCATGCTGCAAAGCGATGTAGCCAAAGTGTCCCGCCACTAGGAGTTTCCAGGGCCCGTACGTAATAGTCGGGGTTAGGGTGATATCAAAGACGGGGAGCCGGGATGGTCGAATGGAGAGCGTTGGACTTCTAATGCTCGGGTCGTGAGTTCGATCCCGACTGGGGCCAAATATTTGTGCTGGCTTTTTCATCGTTGCCCCGTCTTTGATATCACCCTATGTGGTGGAAAAGGACGTTAAACCCCCAAACACCCACCCACCCACCCGATTTCAAAGACGGGGCAATGATGAAAAAGCCAGCACAAATATTTGGCCCCATCCGGGATACGAACTCACAACCCGAGCATTAGAAGTCCAACGCTCTACCTTTCGGCCACCCCGGCTCCCCTGTTTGTTGGCTTTGTAAATGAGTTTCATGCTAGGTAATAGTAAAAACAGTGAAAAATGAGCCTGGCATGTGGACGGTTTGTATTCATGCGCGGCTGGCACAAGAGCTAGCAGACGACAGGAATGAAGTGGAGGGGGGGGGGGAGCGTAGGTGCTCGCTGCTATCATTGCCAAAAATGGAATATTGGGATTTGCTTCAATTTACCTTACACATAACTCTCTCTCTCTCTCTCTCTCTCTCTCTCTCTCTCTCTCTCTCTCTCTCTCTCTCTAGTTCACACAGAACGCACGTGTCTTCAAATCACGTTTTCATCAGATAGCGTGCCATCCATTACACCCAAAACATCTATTTCGTATGCGCAATTTTGGGTGCAGACGTCAATTTTGTATTTTTTTTTTTTGCTTGTCGTGCAATCGGAATCGCAGCCAATGAAAGGCTTGGCATAAATCTGACACTCTTTTGGGAAAGCAAACACTAAAATAAACCGAAAGTGATTGATGCAAGTTTCGGTTAGGGAAAAAAAAAAAAAAAACCTGATAGGAAAGGAAGGAGCGCGGATGAGTCGGGGGAAGAGGGGGTGAGTGGTGCCTGAGGTGTGGAGAGGTAGCGTCCCCTTTGAATGAAAGTAAAGCCGGAGAAACCGGAGAGAAAACCCGGATGAGCAGCCCGGAGCCAGGGGTGGGGTGGGGGTAGGGTACGTGGTTGTGCTGGGTGTTTGGGAGTTTAACGTCCTTTTCCACCACGCATGAGCCCCCGGGGCCAGAAAATATCAGTTTCGCATAATATGCATACATATTACCATAGCTTGATCTGAGATAAATGGGTTGGTACGTAAATTTATTGGCCCCTTTTCAAGTTCATTTATTTGAAAGCTGGATACTCACTCGCTGAATGATAAAAAAAATAGTGTGCGTGCGTGCGTGCGTGCGTGCGTGCGTGCGTGCGTGCGTGCGTGTGTGTGTGTGCGTGTGCGTGTGCGTGTGTGTGTGTGTTCAACTGAAAATTATTCATAATCTGCCAGCTGTTTTCGTATCATAAAATATTAACATCAGTTCTCATTTTGCAACACACACCTGTTACATACACAAGATACACAGCTGAAAACCCTGATGGTTCCTGTTCTCAATGGAAATGTTTGGGGAAAAATTGCAATCATGTTTCCACCGGGCCGTGCATATTTTACCCTTTGATTTATGCGACAGTCTGTGTGCATGATTGACATCTGGAGGTGAAATTGCGCAGTTCATGTCACGATCATATATTACAACGGGGCGCAGAGCGAACGGAACAGCTCGTGGTTATGGAAAATCCAGGCTGTATTTGATGTGTCGAAGTGTGACGTACTGTTCTGCTCGTAGGTACGACCGTTTGCAGTTACGCCACTACCGTGCTGTAGAAAAACGTGGTGTACGATGCGAAAGTGTGGCCAAGTTCTTCTAGATTAATTTGGAAAAGAGCTATAACGTTTGGCTACGCTACACAAATACAGATTTCAAAGTAAATGCAAGATATTCCTATTAAACATAGCACTGCGCATGACCCCCTAAAATGCTTTAAACTTCCTGCAAACTTAAAAAAAGAAAGAAAAAAAAAGAAAGAAAAACAAGACAGAAAACACACACACACACACACACACACACACACACACACAGAGCAGCCAAAGACTCACGTGTAGGGTAAATTTAAACAAACTTCTAATGTTCATATTTTTGATGACCCACACCGGGTTTTCCACCTTCCCACCGTGTCCCTGTTGCAAGAGGTGTTCGGCCTACGCTTGAAAAACCCTGAAGTGTGTCTCGTTCTTTGTCTCTCTGCCTACATTCCGCAATGATTGTCGAGAGAGCGAGAGAATGGTGTGGGGTTAGAGGTATGAGTTGTTTTAATTTATTGACGATCGTTACAAGATATGTCAAATGCTGCGCTAATGTCATCTGAAGTATTTTTCCAGATTGGCCTTGTCTGGTTTAATCAATTTGAGGCCATCTGACGAAGCGCTTAAAAGCCTTTATTAAACTGTGAAGTGGCTTCGTTCCATTTGCTTTTGAAAATACCCAACCAGCTATGTCGTGATTTTATTTAAGGAAACAGGATTTGAAGATAGGTAATTGAACTTTAATTTGCTTTGTTGGTCTTAATTACAGGGATAGAGCTTTTTTTTTCACACTTCATTTCTCACTGACAGGTTATAACAAATATAGACTGTTCAAAATGCATGAAGCGACAATCTCAAGTGGTTATTTCTAGTTCCAAAGATTAATGAGATAAGTCGGCAGGTGGGAGTTCTGATCACTTTGTTTGAATTGCTTGACCGGTCACGCGAAATACAAAAGAACACTTCACAGAAGATGTATTTCGGTTGTTGAAAAATGTGTAGGCTGATGGAATGGGGATTTTTGCGCGCGCGCGCGCGCGCCCGTGTGTGTGTGTGTGTGTGTGTGTGTGTGTGTGTGTGTGTGTGAAAGAACACTTGACTTCACAGAAGATGTACTTTGGTTGTTGAAAAATGTGTAGGCTGATGAAATGGGGACTTGTGTGTGTGTGTGTGTGTGTGTGTGTGTGTGTGTGTGTGTGTGTGTGTGTGAGAGAGAGAGAGAGAGAGAGATACCCTACACTGCATGATTAATTAAATTAACTAAACGACAAAAGGCACAAAGACTTCCGTGCTTTGTTTTCATCAGGTTAGGTTAACCAAGCTGAAATGAATTAAAATGAGTCTCACTACTTAATGGACGAGTCCGCCTTGCCCTATATTGGCTACAAGCCACAGTGGAGGGGGGT
>JACVVK020000029.1:805000-825000 GCA_018292915.2 Batillaria attramentaria | reverse complement strand
GAGTATAGCTGGTCTACTTTCTGTTTAAGCCACTTCACCCAAAGCCACTCACGTCAGCTTTGTCTGTTTACTACAAACACGGGCAAAACAGGGCACTTCATACAAACACCAAACTTGACTCCACGCGCAATGTGTGTCGTTTAATTGTATTGGCATTTAACATCGTTGTCTGGTACGGCAGTCTCAGCATGAAGAACAAAACAAGGCTGTCTCGTATAGTCAGAGTGGCAGGAAAGATAGTTGGCCTGGGTCAGTACTCTCTAGATGATCTTTATATAAAGGCTGTCAGGAGGAAGTCCACTACAATTGTCAACGACCCCACCCACCCCCTCCATGATCAGTTCCAAAAAACTCCCGTCTGGGTGCCGCTACAGAGTACCGAGAGCGAAGAAAAATTTGTTCAAGAAATCTTTCATTCCCTCAGCAGTATCTATTTTAAACTCATGACTGTGTTTACTGCCCGTCCCCAGTATGTATAGATTTTATATTTTGAGATTTTCATAACTGTGCTTGCTCCTCAGCTGTGTCATGTCCGCTATGCCCTTGCCATCTTTTAGCTTAGATTTCTTAGTTTAGTAGCATAGTATTAGACTTAGACATCACACATTACTTAGGATCTGTGTTTAATATGCATGGATTTATATGTCTAGATAAATTAATGTAGGGGTGCGTGTGCGCGCGCGCGCGCGCGCGCGCGTGTGTGTGTGTGTGTGTGTGTGTGTGTGTGTGTGTGTGTGTGTGTGTGCGAGCCAGAAGAAAATTTTCTGCCATTAACAGACAATAAAGTTATATTGATTGCTTGATTGATTGATTGAAGCATGTGCCACTGGGGCACTCAGTGTCGTGGAAAAGGACGTTACAACTCCAACCAGCCAACCAACCAATTAACCAATCGATCCCGGGTCACTGGGTGGAAACTCAGGAGACAGACGTTAAGTGCGTTCACCCGGGGTGTTTACTTACCAGCCAGGGTCTTGCAGAGTGGGTCGGCAATGCGGTCTTCCTCTTGTCCATTTGCAGACCATTGTCCGTGGAGATTGTCTTCTGTCTGCAGTAAACGCACGTCGTGCTCTTTTGTTCTCAGCACTTTGTTTCGTTCTAAGTGTCGTTGTGTTGCTTTGCAGAACAAATAGGCACGTAATTATACCATTAGAGTTTGCATAGAATGGAAAGATCTGGACCCATCGCGTAGCTGAGTAAACAACTATAATTATTAGGTTCAAAACATGCCTGCTGAACCATTATTACAGCTTGCCTATCAGTCTATCTGTCTGTCTGTCTCTAGTTGTAGTTTTATTTCCCTGTTTCTTTATTTACACCCACTTTGTGGGCTTTGTTGTTGTGATTGTTGTTATTGTTGTTTGTTGTTTGTTGTTTTGTTTGTTTGTTGTTGTTTTTTTTTTGTTTTTTTTTTTTTTTGGGGGGGGGAGGGGGGGGGGGAGGCCATTGGTGTGCAATCCCAAACTTGCTTGGTAAGAATTGATTTAAAGTCCTCTGTGTGTGTTTTCTTGTAATAATTAAGCTCGTGACACAAGGAAGACTTTTTTTGTTAAAACAAACATGAAGAAAAGCTCAACACACGTTCAGACAAGATTAGAGCCAAGACATGTTGTAGCCACATGTCACACAGTAACACAAGAAACACCCCTTTCTCCGTCTGTTCGGTCTACAAACACTCCCACGAGACAACGGACTTTGTAACCCGAACAAAGGGTCAAGGAAATGTCGATACAGACTGTTTACTAAAGGCCCCGTCCAGACTCATTTCTCGCGTATATGTATTACCAAGGACACACAAACTGTAGAAGATACACGTCATGCAGTCGGTCAACATCTGCCATGCAATCACAGACTCGGCTCCCAGACCATTATTGCCGCTTTATAGAGAGTTACTGCCAGTTAAAACTGGCTTTTGATGTATTCGGCTGTGAGAAGTTTGTTGTTGTTGTTGCTGTTGCTGTTGTTGTTGTTGTTGTTGTTGTTGTTGTTAAACCATAAGAGAGCGATTGTGACGAGATTCCACAAAAGAGGACAGAGCCGCACAATCACGAGAAAGAAACATCAACAGATTTTGGCGATTTCTGAGATTTTTTTTCCATTTTCAGGACTTTTCAGGACAATTCCTACCAAGTAAATTTGGGATTGCACACCAATGGCCTCAACCAACTCAAAACAACAACAACAACAACTATTTTCCGCACTTTATGTTGATACCAGTAACTTTATATTCCAAAAATCACCGTGTGTTTGCCTTTTGAAGGAGCAAATCACGGCAGTTAAGTAAGAAGTTTGTGGCATGGGTGAGAATTAACGGCAGCATGCTCCCTCAAGGTCAACATGACCTGGTCAGGGCACACTTCTCCTCACTGAACCTGCCCCCAGAGGTCGCCATGAAGTTTAATCATTTCTCAAAGTGTTATATCATCTTCCCGGGCTGTCTTGGGAGTTATCGTAGCGACACCTCAACACCCAAGCATACCGCGGAGGCTCCACACTAATCACGTAGGATATGCCAATTTGACCAAGAAGCTTGTCGGATGCGATAAACCATGTGACGTTATTTTTGGGGGCTGTTCGCGGTTTGTAGTGTCAACACAAGCTGACTACGTTTCCTGTGAAAAATGTAATTTTTTTCTTGACACTTCAAGATTGTTGTCTTTGATAGTTTCCCTTCATCTAGTTAGAAATAAATTCAAAAGGAGGGTGGGTAAATGGGCGGGAGTTTAGGGATTTAACGTCCTTTTCCGCCACAGGAGGACATAACAGATAACGCCAAAGACGAGATAACGTAGAAAAAGCTACCACTGTTTTTAGCTCTTAGCCGGAATTAGAACTCATGACCCCAGCATTCCAAGTCCAACGCTGTACCGGTACCGCTTGACTGTCCCGGCTCCCCACGCGCAAATGGAAACGCAGCGAGCCTCATAAAAGAATTATGTAGCACCGAAAGCAAACGATAATGTAACTGCGTGGTTGTGTTTGCATTCCAGGTATTGTCACGTGCAAACCGGTTATAAATACAAACTCTCTGCTCAGAACGATCTGTGAGTATAAAATAAAATATGATGGCATTTAGCCCTTTTAAGACACCCCCCAAAACACACACACACACACACACACACACACACACACACACACCACACACACACACACCAAAAAACAACAACAACCCCCCCCCAAAAAAAAAAAAAAAAAACAACAACCAAACAACAACAAACAAACAAACAAACAAAAACCCAAGGTCTTCGCCGCCAAACTATCGTAATCTCTTGGCAGCAAGGAGTTCAGGAGCCCGACGCGGAGGTTCGTTGACCAAACCTTCTGACAGTTTGGACATAGTCACGTTGTACCAACCACCATTGACGTGACCTTTCACCTCTGATTCTTGGCAGAGTACTGCCCCCTGTCACCCAGGACTTAGAGACGTACCCCATGTGTCCAAGTTCGTTACTCCTTCGCTACAGACAAATCTAATTTTTGGTAGACGGTGGTCGATAATTGGATTACACTCCTCAAGATTCTGTATTCAATTTAGACTGCAAAGAAGGAAGCTTTGAGGCAGACGTTGTTTAATTTCATGTCGGTTCACAGCGTACGTTGTACATTGGACCGATAATTCTATAAACCGGTTAATTCTGTAACACTGTTTTGACCAACCCGCTAGTGCCGTGAAACAGAGGGAACCTAGCAACTTTAATTGTATTGTCCTTTATGGTCTATCAGAACAGTTGGTTTAGGTGATTTTTTTTTTTTAATTGTGTCGGTAACTTTGTTTTGCGGTGAAAATAACCGTCAAAAGGTTTCCATTGATGGCGCAAATGAATTGATCTACTCAAAAGACGAAGTTAACCGCTTTTTTATATCTAAAAAAATCGTTTAACCGGTCAAAAGGTTTCCATTCATGACGCTGATGAACTGATTCACCAAAAAGACGAGATGAACTGTTACCGTTTGGTACTGAGGTATTGGGTACAACGTTACTGTCCGTGCTACCTGGTGTGTGTTTATATTCTGGGACTTTGTCTGATTGATGATTAGTGTACGCGCTTGTGTATTTATTGGTTTTGTTGTGTCTATTCTGTCTCATTCACTGATTAACAGGCTAAAAGATGTGTGTCAACGACTATTTTCCTGTTGTGTTGTTATACCTCTTTAACAAAGTTGTTGTTGTTGTTGTTGTTGTTTTTTACTACTTTATTATCCCTTTTCGGGAATTCGGGCTGCCTCCCCCGGGGGAAGCGCGTCGCCGCGGTGCAGCGCCACCCAATACCTATCATTTTTTTTTTTTTTTTTACAATTTTGCAATTTTGCTGGGGGAGGAAGGCCGGATAGCCCGGAGAGAAACTTCCGTTGAGCAGCCCGGCGTCCAGGAAAAACCGGTGTCACATGTCACAAGCTCGACCTGGGCTCGAACCCACGCTTCCTCGCCATGACATTGGTGACGGCCGTTCAGTAGCGCAGCGGCTAAATCTGTCGCGCTACCTGTTAGACCACCGCTCACCCTGCAAGTTGACGGTTCTTGTATTTTTATTTTGTTGTTGTTGTTGTTGTGGCTTTTTTGTTTTGTTTGTTTTCGTTTACAATACTCAAAACAGGTCAGGAGAAATAAAAGACTTTGGTTTTGTCTGAGTTGGGTGTAAGGGGAATGGGAGATGAAGGGGTATGAAAAAAAAGGGGGGGGGGGTGACGAGGGGGTGTTGACAGTATAACCCATTCGTGAACATTAATATACTAAGGCTGCATATGTTTGAGTGGTGATGGGAGTAAACACAAATCTAATTAATGACTTTCCATGTAAATTTCAGGACAATTATGAACTGTGAACCTAGATATCTACAAACCTACTTTAATTTATGAAACCAAAACAAGTCGTACTTTAAAAAAAATACTTCTTTACTTTATTTTGCATGCATAACCATAGGCGAAATGTAAAAGTCACCCGTTGACTCACTTCCATGAACGAAAAACCGAAGGTGATCACGATCCTCTGAACAAAATCCTCTTTGACTTAGAAACTATATCTAGCACCCTTAATTGTGGTCACAAAGTCACCGGCGTTTACTTCAGCCCATTAAACCATTTTCGGGACCTCTAAGCAGAAGGCTTAGCGACGTGAAAGACGATTACGGAGCGTGTTTACAACAGGGGTAGTACTGAACGAGGTTTTAATTTTAGCTTAAGCTTGCAGTCAGTTTGTGCTTATGTAATTGTCGTGACTTATATTGAGTCGGGTCACGCGGCAAAGCCATTTCTGAGTCGAATAGATTATTGTAATTCTTTACTGGCTGCCTTGCCTGCCGAAGAGTTGACCCGAATTCAGAGAATTTTGAATAATGCTGCAAGGGTCATCTTTCAGAGGTCAAAGAAAGATCATGTCTCATCACTCCTGTCTCAGCTACACTGGCTTCCCATCAAGGCCAGGATTGAGTACAAACTTGCTACACTAGCTTTTCGTCTTTTTGATGGCACACTGCCTGCCTACCTTTCCTCATTACTAACTGTCTATCAACCATCCAGGTCCCTTCGCTCTAGCTCTGAACGCCTCCTCGTTGTACCTAAGACCTACACTAAATCCTTTGGACAACGTTCATTTCAATATCAAGCCCCTGTAATTTGGAATTCTCTTCCCCAGTGCATTCGAAATGCTTCTGACTTACTTGATTTTTAAGCCAAACTCAAAACCTTCTTGTTCAGACTATCCTATAACTAGTTTCTCAACAGTCCTTGACCCATCCTGAGCCCTGTTGCTGGTGGAATGGCAGGGTGTGTGTGTGTGTGTGTGTGTGTGTGTGTGTGTGTGTGTGTGTGTGTGTGTGTGTGTGTGTGTGTGTGTGTGTGTGTGTGTGTGTGTGTGTGTGTGTGTGTGTGTGTGTGTGTGTGTGTGTGTGTGTGTGTGTGTGTGTGTGTGCGCGCGCGCGCGCGCGCTTGTGATGACAGTATGAGTTATCGATTTTATTACTTTTAGTCAGAAATTGTAAAGCGCGTTGAGCTCACTTCCGGGGGATACTGCGCTATATAAGAATGTATTATTATTATTATTATTATTATTATTATTACGCTTTTGAGTAAAATTGGCCCCAGTATTTTGTCATCTGCAACATTATCCTCTTCTTTGTCGTCGTCATCATCACCAACACCAACACCACCACCGTCGTCGTCGTCGTCATCATCATCATCATCATCGTCCTCCTCGTCGTCGCCATTATCGTCATCGTCATCATGATCGTTGTCGTCGTTGTTGTCATTGACATGATTATTCATCGACCCTCATTGTCGTCATCTTCATCGACTGTCATCATCATCGTCCTAATCTGTGAGAATTTCATGTTTGCAAATGAGGTTTGTGTTTTATGGTGTAGTCAAGTCAAGTCAAGTCAAGTTTATTGAATGGTCAAAGGCCTACATCAAGGGGCTGAGCATAACCTGCAAAATAAAGTTCAAAACGATCATCATACGGACTTAATCACAAATACAGTGCCAAGATTAAACTAAACTAACTAAATGGAATTTCTAAATAGAGTTAGTTAGTTTTATGGTGTATTATCCTAGTTTACTCTTTTTACGTGTTTGGAAACATGGCTGTTTATGTCCCCACCAGTGTTCGATGTTCGCGAGAGGCGGTCGGTGGTCTAGTGGTCAAGACTTTAATTTATTGTCACCAACGCGAGAGGTCAGATTCGAGTCCCACTCGGGACGAAGAATATTTCTTCCTCCTATATGGCACCGTCCATTCCGGCCGATCGTCGGGGCTTGGCTCCGGATATATCGGCTTCCTCCCCCTCTGCTTAAAAAAAAAAAAAAAAAGCCAATTCTATACTTCCGAAACTTAAAGTGCTGAGCTGGCACTTCGCACCACGTGATTGTAATGTGCTCATGTCCAGTGTTGGAGAGAATGCTTGTGATTCACGTGAGCGTGCTTGTTGGGTTTAGCTCTCCCCACTTTGAGCCAAATATCTGGGATAAAGCCCTTATATCAAAGCGATTATTATTATTATTATTATTATTATTATTAAGAGGGAAATTTTCAGCTGTCTCCTTTTTGTGGCGACCCCGGCTGAGGCCGAATATTTGTGCTGGCCTTTTTCTTGTTGCCCCGCCTTTGATATCACCCTTACCTGGTGGAAAAGGACGTTAACCACCCCACCCCACCCCCTCTTTTCGTGGTAATACAGAAGCAACTGCAGACAGACCAGAATGTTTCTGTCTGAGTTTCTATCAAAGCGGGAAAAAAAAAAGAAAAAAAAATCCTCACGCTGTGTGGAATGTGAGGTTTTTGCGTCCTTACAAATGTTCGATAATAAAAATTACTCAGCGGGCAATTTTCTTTTCAGATCTGTCCCCATTTTGTGAACACAAGACAGGTTTCCAGAAGCGTTATCGTCTTGCTCACTGCCATGCAAGAAAGATGGATTCATCCACGAAGGATGTCAAATACAACACGTTCTCAGCCTGTTTACGTGCGTCTGATAATGTTGTGCGAAGTGATCCTTGGGTAAACAAAAAGGCGCTAGACTCGAAAATTGCCGTAAAATTGTTTTCGTCTCACAACACAAAGTCGTGCGCCACCTCTTCTCAGCAATCGCTTCCGACAAGGACACACATCACTCGTGGCATGCATGCTTGATTACATGCTTGGAATCGGAGCGCTGTCTACAGACTCTGTAAACATTCTGTCATAGTAATACTAATAGTCCTGCACATTATGTAGGAATCGTGCTCGCAGATGTGAACAGTTTTGCAAACTGTCCACTATCATCTGTTTCGGCGAAGACTGCTCTCAAATTAAGCCGTTTGGACTAGGTTTTTGTGCTGCAATGTCGTTTTTGCAAAAAAAAAAAAAAAACCAAAAAAAAAAACCGTTGTCTGGTTAATGAACGGCTCGAAAATCTCTCTCTCTCTCTCTCTCTCTCTCTCTCTCTCCTCCCTCTCTCTCTCTCTCTCTCTCTCTCTCTCTTTGCATGTCTTTATGAAACCGGAGTTTTCCTAATCTTTCTCTTTCTCGGGGAGCCGGGAAAACCGAATGGCCAAGCGTTGGACTTTCCATGCTCAGGTTGTGAGTTCGAATCCCGGTGGGGCCAAACATAAATTTGTGCTGGCCTTTTTCTCGTGACCCCGTCTTTGATATCACCCATACGTAGTGGAAAAGGATATCACCCCCCCCCCCCTCTCTCTCTCTTGTGCGTACACATAGCCTAGTCACTCGTAGTTTTTTTTTTTTTTAATTCTTCCCAGAATGTAACCAACACTAGATCAAGCTCAAACAAAGAAACCAAGCCAGTGTCTCAAGCAGTGATACGACGCGGGGTGGGTGTTTGGGAGTTTTACGTGCTTTTTCACCACTTAATGGTGATATCAAGGACGGGGCAACGAGAAAAAGGCCAGCACAAATATTTCGCCCCAGCTGGGATGCGAACTCACCACCCTAGCATTGAGAGAGAGAGAGAGAGAGAGAGAGAGAGAGAGAATCAATGAATCAATGAATCTTTATTTTACAACGGTAGAGGCAGTTAACATTAACAGTCAATTTTCATACCTGCCGTTGCTAAGTACTATAATAATCTAACTAATACTAAACTAAGAGAGAGAGAGAGAGAGAGGTGTGTGTGTTTGGGGGGGGGGGGCAGCTACAGGAAACGGCTGGACATAGAGGGAGCGAAAGCGGATGGTCTTTTCTACCCTTTTCTATCTCCGTTGCCACATATGTTCCGTAGAAATAATTACGCCAGCCATAGAATGACCACCACCGCTACCACTAGCACACGAACGAACTTGATCGCCGAACCTTAGTAAGTAGTTTCCGTCTGGTCGTGACCGTTGATGATTTCAAATTTGACACAAACGTCTGTCACCCTCCCGTCTTTTTCCTGCCATACGTCATTAGTCAACGTTCTTTCAGCCCACGCATCAAACAGACTAACATCAATGTCCGACAGTGTCTGCTCTTTGTAGGAGGACTTTAGGTGCGTCAATAAAGAGAATTTATTATTCATTAGCATGCAGCCAGATGTACTTATTGTGCTTGTGTGGAATGCATGCGTCTTCCGCCCGTCCGTCCGTCTCTTAATCACGAAGGTAGACAGTCTGCGCGGGTAGTTAGTCGCGTAGCGAGTTCTGAATTGTGGGTGGAGAGTCTTTCCTTGTACTTAAGCCTGCACGTATATACACATGCGTGTACAATACAAGTCACTCTTCTGTTTGCTTGCTGATGGTGTCGCGTGAAGTGGGACAAGCCATGTTCTAATTCTGTGTAAGTTTTGGGATTAATTTTGTCTTTTCTTCACTCTCCCACCCCCTCCCCTTTGTTCATCTTTCTGCTTATTGTTCTTATTCTTTTTCTTCTTCGTCTACTTCTTTTTCGTCTATTTTTACTACTTCCTCAAGCTTTGATTTCTTCTTCTACTTCTTCAATCCTCTACTTCAATATTCTTCTTTCTTGTTCTTCTTCATCTTCAATGGTCTACTTCTCTTTCTTCTTTTCTTGCTTGCGCGGCGTGAAGCCCTAAATAACTAACTTTCTTCTTTTCCTTCTTCTTGCACCTAAGGAATAAGTTTAGCACCTTTCGTACCGCGCTCGAGTATTCCACGTTTTTGACTCTTTTTCGATCTCGGCCATGTATGCGAAAATCAGGTAAGATTAACGGTTCCTTGTCGGCTCTTGCTGCAGCAAACACGAATATAATCAAAGTGCAACACTCCCACTAAGCCAAATATAAATCCACGCAGACATTAATTAATTATGATTTGTTTTTGGTGAGGCTACTGATGCACAAACCCGAATTTACTTGGTAGGAATTGGAGTTAAAGACTTGACAGAAAAAGACTTGGTTAGCCGAGAAATAGTCTTTGTTGCCTGCGCGACGTTAAGCCCCATATAACTAACTTCTCATTCTTCTTCTTCAGTGGTATACTTCTTTTTTGTGGCTCATGAAGATTTGTTAACATCTTTTTCTAGCATCATTTTCAGCGGAAGCTTGCAAATAAATATTGTACGTTTTTAATTGTCATAAAATAGCTTTGGGAATGTTAATTGTTGTTGTTGTTGTTGTTGTTGTCTTTTTGTTTTTGTTTTTGTTCTTGTTGTTGCTTTTAAGAGGCATGCGTTTATTATTTCCTGTAGTTTTGAAAAGTTGCAATCTTTTCTTCTGCCTAAATTGCAGCTCACAACAAGAATGAAGAAATAGAAGCTCAGTAGCCCATTTTCCAAGAACATGCTAGCTAGTTTCCATACCTATAACTTCGTATGCGACAGTCTAAATGTAATTCAAGCACACAATTGCCCTGTAATATCTCAGATTACCTGCCTAACAGCTGCAATAACTTGAAAAAAAAATCGTTGCTGCTTCCCTTGTAAAAGTGCAGGCAGTTTGTGAGGTGAAAGCGCTGTGACCTTTCGTGGATATTGACGGAAAGATATTGGAGTTCGCGAAATGCTGTTGCGTGTCAACAAAAGTGCATACAATACAGATCACCTTTCTTTCTTTCTTTCTTTCCCTCTCTCTTTCTTCTTTCTCTCTGTCTTCTTTCTTTCTTCTTTCTTCCTCTTTTTTGATTTTCCTTTCTTTCTTTCTTTCTTTCTTTTTTTCTTTCTTCCTTTCTTCTTTCTTCTTTCTTTCTTCCTTTCTTTCTTCTTTCCTTTCTTTCTTCTTCTTTCTTTCTTCCTTCCTTTCTTCCTTTCTTTCTTTCTTTCTTCCTTCCTTTCTTTCTTTCTTTCTTTCTTCCTTCCTTTCTTCCTTCCTTTCTTTCTTTCTTTCTTTTCTTCGGAGTTACTGGAGTTTAAGACAGCAATAGCACTTGGTATGGTATGAAAGATCTTTTTAAAACGTTCCTTTTTGCAAGCGGTGACCTATATCGCTGCCCTGATGGCAACAAAACAAAGCAGCATTGATGGGGTCGACGATGATCTTACTTGCCTTTCTTTTTATACATTCTGATGTTTCTCCCGAGCTCTTCGCCAGCTTCAGTGGTATTCCTTCCAGTTTATGTATGGAATCGAAGGAGGGCTCGAAAGCTTGGGCAATTTTTGTTTTGCATGTGGGTGAGGGTGAGGATGATTTTAGGATGATGTTGTGGAGGTCCATGAGGAGACTGCGTAACAGATTTCTGAGAGGTTACATTGTTGTCGTTCCTGCTTCTCCGATATAATGGCATGTGACGTAGTATCCGTTTTACATCAAGTTACTCATCCCCCCCCCCATCCCCCCTTCCCTTAAAAAAAAAGCCTGTAAAGACGCCCTCAGTCCGGCCATTAATAATTTATTTAGTCAATGGCAAGTAAAGTAGACTACGTGTTTTCAGATCGCGTGAAATGCGGTGTGCTCCCACAAAAGGGCTGACGAGGTTGCCTGGCCTCTTTTTGAGAAAATTGAAGGAAAAAATGGCGGAAGGTCAAATTTCACGACTTTGAGATTTTTTTTCATTTTCGGGTCCTTAACCAACCACGTTTCAAGGCTGAATGCGTGTTCTGTGTATATTCTGATTGTAAAATGACTCCAAGACAATAGCAGGCGGGTTGCCCGAGCTGACCTGTTGCTTCTAAAGTAGAGTCCACCACTTCAAAATGGAACCTTACTTCAATAGCAAACATGCACACAAAATTTGGCATTGGACAGAGCGGGGAGTGCCCTTGTGGTGAGGGACCAATGACAACAGACCACATCCTCCAAGACTGTACGACGCATGTAGCATCCAGAAGGAAGTACTGGCCGACACCAACAGCAGTGGAAACCAAGCTCTACGGCATCCTGGAGGAGCTGCGACGGACGGCAGCCTTCATCGAGGACACCGGGCTGCTCATTCTAACGAGAAGCGAACGAGGAAGAAGACGAAGAAGAATAGCAAACGACGTTCGAGCTTCGGAAGTGGCAGCCCCCCCCCCCCCCATCCCTCCACCCCCCCCCCTTCACGCCACCACCACCGTCCCTTTCCCCGCCACCCATTTTCAGCATGCATGTGGTTCCTTTAAGTGCCCGCTGGGAAAAAAAATAATGATGTAATAAAAAATCTCCGGCTAGAAAAAGGGCCAGGAACCAGCTGAAGTCAGTCCGAGGGCTCGGCAGAGGATGTTTCAAATTTTTATGTACAAGTGTGACGGGATATTGCACAAACCTTCAGGGGCTTCTCTTTGGCGTAATTTGAGTCCACATTTTTACAGGTCAAAATCAGTGGCTGCAAGAAGATTGCATGAACAGTTTGCACTTAGTTTTTTACCCCCGGACACAGAGCATAAGAATTCAGGGAAAGGTCAACGAAATCAGACAGCGTGTGTGTGTGTGTGTGTGTGTGTGTGTGTGTGTGTGTGTGTGTGTGTGTGTGTGTGTGTGTGTGTGTGTGTGTGTGCGCGCGCGCGCGAATTTTCAACAAAGAGAACGACAATTCAGTAACTTTTATTGAGTGCAGGAGGCATTTGGTGCAAGAAAACTATGAACAACCCATACACTCACATGTGCCATATAATTATGACATATTCTTTAATCATTCGACAAGGGTTTTAGAATATTTTGAGAAAAAAGATTCCAGCCAACTCTCTCTCTCTCTCTCTCTCTCTCTGTCTTTGCATGTTTAATTCTTTTCTTTTAACTATTAAATTTACTCCTTTTGTGCCAGGCATACTTTTTGACATATTAGCCTTTATCTTTTAGTGTTTCTAGATTACATTAGCAGGACAGCTTGTAAGATAGGCAGACCATGCCTACAAGTCTTTATCCTGAAATAAACGTTTCAGACACTCTCTCTCTCTCTCTCTCTCTCTCTCCCCGTGCCCTTCCTGTCCTCGGCATTGTCCGCCAGTTTCCGGATTGACCAGCATCCGACTTCCTCCCTGTCCCTCCTCGCAGATCATGTGTCGGAAGCCCGGGTCCCTTCTGTAGCTTCACCGACAGATTGGGAAACCCTGCCAGAACCCCCAAGTAGAACCGCGGTAAGTACCACGTGTACGACCTATGCGTCGTGACCTTCCCAAAGTGCGTCGCGAAGAGTAGACCCACGCGAGGCTGAGTGTCTCATACTTTAGCGTCATAGCCTAGCACGCGCGCGCGCGCACACACACACACACACACACACACACACACACACTCACACTCACACTCACACTCGACTCGACTCGACTCGATTTATTGATCAGGGCCCGCATGTAAAAGTCAGGGTTAGGGAGTTTAGCCCCAGGTTAGAGTCTAATCTCGAACTAAACTCGCTCTAGGTTTGTTTTGTTTTGTTTTTTAATCAGGAAGCGGGTCCATTCCACCGTGGCGCCTAAGCTGTTATAGAATGATTTTCGTCTGTCTTTCTTAACTTCCTTTTTTATTTAATTTTGTTTTGGGGTTTCTTTTGTCCTAGCCTGGGTTAGGCGCGTAGCCGTGGGTTAAATTAACCTCGAGTTCTACATACGGTCCCAGCCCATTGGCCCATATCAAGGGATACATGTGCGCCAACACAACAGAGTTTGAATAAACATGTCATGTGACATGAAATACCCAGTAACATTCTGCAAAAACGAACCACGTGGAAGACGACATATACTGCTAAGCAGCGTTCCTCAACAAAAATGCTTCATGTACAAACTTTGCCTCATTCAACATCACAGTACTGTCAGCGCTGGAGAGCAACAAAACCAGGCAAAGTGAGTTCGCACACACACACACACACACACACACACACACACACACACACACACACACAGCGAAAATTTCGGTTCTCAAAGCTGCCTACGATATTCACTGTGGGTCATAAAGTCACACCTTTGAACTTCAACGTATCTATGTTCGTAATGAATTCTGAAGGGAAAAACTGCCGGAAAATTAAAGTCGCCGACACTTAAACATGATTTTTTTTTTAAAATATAAAGCGCATGTCATTCAAAGGGAAACAACTCCACTTGTATTGCTAAGGCGTTTCAGTCCGGCTATTTCAGACGGCGCCGTCTGTCGTTACTTGACTTAGTACGAAATTTTTGTACAGCGCGTAGTGCAAATCAGTCGCACTCCTGCTCTCAGAGTCTCGATCTGCGCTCATGTAAAACAAAGGAGCGATCTGACCACTGCGGGTATCACTTAATGAGAGGTCACGAAGCACGCGTACACTGGCTTGGGGTTGTATGTCCGCAGAACGAGAGAGCGGCGTGGGGGAGTAGTAGGAACTGGGCTCTGCCGAGCAAAATGATTCGCTGTGCGCGTGGGCAAGTTTCACGGCTGACACTACCGCACTGTGAAAGCGTGCTGTTGTGTGCAAGATGTCGTGCAGATTTCAGTCGTGTTCAACTCAGTCCGTAGTTCACCTGCAGTGTGTGAGTGACGCGGTATCGTACCGGCAGTCACAGATCCATACAAGGTACGGTACATCAGTGACTGTTCAGCCGATAGTTTGCCTTTACTTATTAATCGGGTAGTCACTATATTGTGGTTCAGCCATGCATCGATAATGTTGATCTCACATTTGCAGCTCTCTCTCTCTCTCTCGTGTGTGTGTGTGTGCGTGCGTGTGTGTGTGTGTGTGTGTGTGTGTGTGTGTGTGTGTGTGTGTGTGTGTGTGTGTGTGTGTGTTGGGTAGAATCAGGCAGACAGAGAGAAGTTGCTTTATAAAGAGTTCAAACATTTTCATAGAAGTTGTATTAGCTGTTTTACTACCCGAAATTGAAAACAGCAACAACAACACCAAACTCTCAAAGTCGCGAAATTTGACCTACTACCATTTTTTTTTCTTTTTAACTCAAAAGTGGCGTTGTCTCCCATTTGTTGGAGCTCATCACAATTATGTATGTGTTTGTCTGTTTTAAGCGCGTGCAGCTGCTCTATAACCTGTTAAACAACGCTATACACATGGCATTGCTATCGTTCGTATCATCTTTCAACGTTGCACACCTTAGGTGTTATTGCGTGATCGCGCTTAATGGTCACATTATGTTCTGATAATTGACGGGGTTCATTGCAAGGCCGCCAGCTGGTGCCTCATTTGAAACATGCTGTTCTGTCAGAAAGTTTAAAGACTCAACTCCCGATGTTCTCTGGTCTCACAGGTCGTTCTGATAGTGTCTTACAACTCAAAGGCTGGTCAAACGCAGCGATTTGGCTCGCCCATCAACGGTAAAATACAATCTCTTTCAATTAAATCGGCTCTCCTGAGGGACTGGAGAACGACGCTATTACAAAATGGCCTGGTTTATGGACTATTTGTATTCATGCGCGGCTGGCACGGGAGCCAGCAGACGACCGTGGAATGAGGGCGTATGTGGTCGCTGCCAACATTGCGAAAAAACGGAATATTGAGTTTGTTAAAATTTACTCTACACATGAGTCTATGGCTGCCTGATTTTTGTGATTTTTTTGGTGAATTTTAAAGCATTTCTAGGGTGTCATCAGCAACGTTACGTGTAAGAGGAATATATAGCGTTTTCCTTCAAATGTGCATCTCTGGTACGTAGCCTGTTTTCTGCACTTGCTGCCAGTGATACCAATATACCCCATATGCCCAGATCACCCTTTGTTTCCCCTTTTGTGGGACCCCATCACCGGAAAACCGAGCCTTTAAGCAATATCAGTGATGTATGTATCTGATGTGTCTAGCGACTGCCCGTCATTGTTTGCAGAGTATTATTGTGTTTTGCTATCTGCCTTTGATGCTGCGGGGATAGACATCAGCAATATTTGCATAAATCATAAAAATGTAGTACTGGTTCACACAATCATCGTATTTCCCCTTATCTGCAACGGGGCGGTCGGTGGTCTAGTGGTTAAGAGACGTCACCAATGCGAGAGGTCAGGGGTTCGAGTCCCACTCGGAGCAAAGAATTTTTCCTTCTCGTATGTGGCACCGTTCATTCGGGCCGATCGTCGGGGGTTCTCTCCGGGTACTCCGGCTTCCTCCCCCTCTGCTCTGAAAATGTTCAGTCCACCAAATTTGAAAAATAAATGCAATTCTAACTTCCGAAATTTAAATAGCTGAGCTGACCCTTCGCATCACGTGATTGCAATGTGTTTATGTCCAGTGTGTCAGAGAACGCGTGTGATTCACGGTGCGCGTGCGTGTTGGGTTCAGTTCGCGGCGCTTTGAGCCGATTCATGAAACTGGGTAAAGCGCCTATATAATACTCATTCTCCTTCTCCTTCTTCTTCTCCTCCGTATTATTATTAGTAGTAGTAGTAACGTGTTGTATGCGCAGAAAAAAACAACAACAACAACAACAAAAAAACGGGCAAATTCCATCTTTCCTGAGCCAACCTATGTTTTTGAGCAGTTTCGCTCGTGAGTGCGCCTGTACGCTCGATGATTAGTACAGCTCTTAATGCGATACAGTGTTGTTTACACTTTGCACGAGCGGCCGAACATTCAAATTCTACGACTGCTGTTACACTACTGGAGCGCTCAGTGTTGTGTCGAGTACGGCGGTTCTGTTGGCTCAGTGCTAGCATTACAGACGCTGTCACTGTCCAGGTGTCCGAGTGGTGTGATGATAGATACCACGAAAACAGCTCTGAACGATCTCAGCATAAACATGGTAGCATTAACGCCTTTTAACTGAATGTTTTTGTTTTTTTTATTCCTGTTTTGGGATTTTTTTATAGAAAAGATGACATATTGACAGTAATAATGGTACACGGGACACATTGACATTAATACTGATACAGTGTATAAATATACAGTGTATATATATAAACTGAATGTTTAGTGATCAGTCAAAAACTGTGTGCATTCTTCTTCTTCTTCTGCGTTCCCTGTTCTGGACTCCGCCTCAGATGATTAGGTTTGTGGTCTTTATATAAGCAGTGGTCTTCAAGAGGTCTGTTTTGCTGCCCCAGAGTTTCTCTGCCAGTGTGGCTCCGTTCGGCCAGTGTCGTGTCCTTGCTTCTTTGAAAAAGGGGGCAGGACTGCAGAATGTGTTCTGGGGTTTGAGGGGCTGTTCCGCACGGACAGTCTGGTGAGTGTGACAGCCCAAGGCGACACAGGTTGGCACGCAGTCTGCAGTGTCACTGTGTGCATTAAATCCATGTGTTTTTATATAACTATGTACTTTTTTTAAAAATAGCTGTTCATGGGCTGAGCAAATAAAAGCGACATAAAAGGGACAGAAACCACTTAACTTTCACAAAGGACGGCACGGGTCAACGTTTCGGCTTTCGCCTTCCTCAGGTTTGTGTCCTTTTATGTCGCTTTTATTTGCTTAACTTGTAACCACTTCGCAGTCATTACCGTTTCCTGTTCATGGGCTGGTTTACAAAAAAAACAACAACAGTAACGTCTTTTTATTTTTTTTTTATTTTTTTTTTTTTGCATTTACATGTCTGTATAGTTATCTTTTTATCTATGTTTCTGTTTCTACTTTCTTTATCATTTTTTAAACAAAACTTTCAAAAACAATTGAAGGACAAACCAGCAGAGATGGATTACCCTTATAATGTGCCACCCTAAAGCAAATTTACATAAAAACAAATAACAATTTCGTTAATCAATAACAACGGAGCAGAGAGAAATTAAAAAAAAAAAGGGGGGGGGGGGTGAACAAAAGAAAGAAAAAGGCAGCTATCTTGCATGAAGACAATTGAACCAAATAAATCAAATCTCTTTCTGCTCTAACACCTGGAGAAAAAAGGTATTGCAAACACTTCCGGGCGGGATGCAGATGCTGCGATTTTGTTCTTCCCCCGATTCGCCTGTTTTCGATGACCATCGCGGTAAGATGCGCTGACCCGATCTTAGCCGTCGTGGTCAAGTATACAAAGTTGGCTGGCTGCTAGTCATGGCCGCCCCTCTCCTGTAATCGAGGGTCAGGGGTCCAACCATACGAAAAAAAAGAAAAAAAAAAAAAACACCACCAACAACACATTAATATCTCTATGGTGGCAGGACAAATAGTTATATAATAATAGGACACAACTGACGCTGAATAACGCCCCATGAAAATGTACACTTTACCCGTACAAGCTACAGTGCATGCGTGTCTCAGTGGAAAATGCACAACGCTAACACTGCGAGGTGAGGTTCGCTGTGAGCCATAGTGGATCCCATTTAACCTCAATCAAGCTCAGAGAGAGAGAGAGAGAGAGAGAGTTGCAGATGATGACAGATGCAAACCCTCGCGCCACCTCGATTGAAGAAATCCCAGCTCTCTCTCTCTCTCTCTCCCCCCCCCTCTCTCTCTCTCACGTCGCGACACTTTCCAAACCGTCGCGCCACCGCGGTGGATGAAAATTCCCATCCCCTGCGATAGTCTCAATTTGGCGTTATTACATTGCAACACTTTGTCATCCGCGGACAGTGCGCACTTCCTCTCAATCCTCTTTGTTTTACGTCACCACGCATCCTGCTAGACCAGTGGTTGGTGTGAACGGTCGGCCAACGAGGGGGTGGGGGGAAGGGGGGGGTTGATGGATCAGGATGTGTGTGGGGGGTACCCCCGGCGGCCGTTGTGAAGGAAGATCTGCAGGCTCTCTACAACTTGTTACGTTTCCCGATAGGGTTTTTTTTCTGCTCGGGAGAACTTGGGGTAGATCGGTGTGTGAGGAAGAGGTGGGCGAGGTGTTTGCGAGGGGGGGGGGGGGCGAGGGGGAGACAGGAAAGGTCGTTCCTGGGCCTCATGCATGAAGAGAGACATAATGCCCAGACTAGTTTGACTAAGCTCAGACTTTACTACGACGAGATGCATAAATTGAGACTAAAGCGAGTTTACGACTATTTTGGGGGAGTACGACGTAGTACACAATGAAAACAGCTCTGACGTAATACGTCTGAGACTAGATTTAAGTCTCAGACTAGTCTAGCTTCTTTTTATGCATCCGACATCTAATCGATTGGTGGACGTGCTCGGTTGATCTGAAGGCACGCGCCGTGTGCACGTGGCGGAAGCGGAAATGCGTTTTCGTACGCGCTTAGCGTTTGGGGCATGTTTTGCGTGTGGAACGCGAATAAAAGGTTTGAAACTGATTTTGTTGGTCAGAATATCAAAACTCTCAAGAACACATTCAGAGGCGTCTGCAGTCGGCTTCTCTCTATTGATGCATGTCTGTCTGGTCTTCCCTTGCGAACGTCCACCTTCTGTAGAAGACTCCATAGCTGAGCTTTGGGAAAAAAAAGGTTTAAAACAACAACAACAACACCAACAACAACACACAACACACACACACACACACACACACACACACACACACACACACACACACACACACACACACACACACACACACGCACACACACACACACACACACACGGAGTATGGGTGATATCAGAAACGGGGCAACGAGAAAAGACCAGCACAAATATCTCGCCGGGATTTGAACGCACGACCCGAGCAATGAAAGTGCAACGCTCTACCATTCGGCTATCCCAGCTCCCCCGGCTCCCCCATACACACAAAGAAAAAAGTTAAAAAGTAAAAACAAACAAACAAAACACACACACACACACACACACACACACACACACCACCACACACCACCACCACCACCACCACCACAACAACAATAACAACAACAACACAACAAAAATAAACTGTATCGTGATTAATAAGAATAATAATAATAATAATTTATTATATAGCGCTGTAATCTACTTATACGGCAGTTCTAAGCGCTAAGAGTACAGGCGAAAGGTACAGATAAAAATCAAGGTTCAGGGCCAGGGCAACTGCATGTATGGTACTTAATAAGGAGATGGAGAAAGAGGTAAGGAGATGGAGAAAGAGGGGGGCAGGTTAGACGGTGCTTTGAGATGAAAACAGGTAGGTTTTTAGATTTGTTTTGAAGGTTTCGAGGGAGGTTGACTGGCGGAGCGAAAGAGGCAGAGAATTCCAGGCTTGATTGCGATCAAGCTGCCTCAAAGATACAAAGATGCGAAGACGTCTGCACGCTTACGGTTCAGACACATAGCTTCAGGTGAGAGCGATCAGCGTCGAAACATTTGGAGCTTATTAGCACCTGACACACGCGCGCCCATATCGGTTACACCCTGTGGATCGTGTGCCTGATCGCCACGAACCGGCTGAGGAAGCAGATCAAGCAGCGTTGAGATAATTGAA
>JACVVK020000029.1:757500-800000 GCA_018292915.2 Batillaria attramentaria | reverse complement strand
TATTTAGTTACAGTAATTCTATTTTCAGTATTATAGGCTTAGTTTAGCTAGTTAGTTGGTAAATTAGTGGTGAATCAGTTTTATGCATTGTGACCTTTCTTATCAGTTTTAGTTTGCTCGTCTTATATTAGTTATACATAGTGAAGCCGCTTTTAAATATTAACCCTTTAATTAATTTATTTATTTACTCATGCCCCTGGTCAAAAAACAAATTTGTTCTTGATGGACACAATAAAGTCGTTTGAATCTTGAATCTTCTTTTTAACCCTCTCTATACCGACGCTACCATATGTCTGAAGCTGACTGCCTGGACTGGCCTCTGCTGTGATACCAAGCCGTCCTCGTTTGGCAATTCTTTTACCGCATAAACCACGTGAAAACGTACACAAAGAAACCAGAAACCGTTTCTAAGGGAGACCACTCCAAGAAAACCTGGTAACGCCTAGCAAAGGCGGAACAGAACGAAGATTTCGCACACTGCTGACTCAGATCTATAGTCGTGGCGCCGGCGGAAAGAGTTGAACTAAAGGCGCGTATTTCGTGATCTCTGCTAGGGTTCACCGAAGGCAAGCTTTTTTTTTTTAAATTTTTTAAGCCCCACGAAGTAGGCAGAGGGGATCATTTCGGCAAGCTGCGTACGTCTGTGTGTGTGTGTGTGTGTGTGTGTGTGTGTGTGTGTGTGTGTGTGTGTGTGTGTGTGTGTGTGTGTGTGTTGCGAAGTTAAGCAATGGTGACCTCTGTCAGTATTTGGATGGGTGACATGCAGTTGGGGGTCGATCCACACTTGTCCCAAAGATTTTTCCACCATGATTTACTGATGACACCCTAGCTACACAGTACAGATATAGATTTCAAAGAAAATGCTACAATATTCCTGTTAAGCATAACGTTGATTGTGACAACCTAGAAATGCTTTTAAAATCCCTCCCCACCAACACAACACCCCCCCCCCCCCCAAAAAAAAAAAAAAATAAATAAATAAATAAATAAAATAAAAAATAAAAAATAAAATAAAAATCACAAAAACTCAGCAGCCAGAGACTCATGTGTAGGGTAAATTTGAACAAATTCCAATATTCCACTTTTTGCAATGCTAGCAGCGACCACCTGCCCCCCTCATTTGTCTGTCGTCTGCTACCTCCTGTTCCAGCCGCGCATGCAAACCAGCAAAATACAAACAGTCCACATGCCAGCCTCATTTTTCACAGTTTTTGCTATTACCTGGCATGAAACGTAGTTACAGAGCCAACAAATAGCCACAGATTGCCATTTTTACTCTGCACACACATTTAAAAAGGGGCAAAAATGCTGTACTATATTCAGCGGAATTGTTACTAAATGCCTCGGAAGCTACTAGTGGCGTGTAACCTATGAGTAGGGGCTTTTCCACAGCGTGCGTAGCTTTCCCTTGTCTCTAACTGCTGATCACTTCTGACTCATCTTCCAAGGCGCAGGCCATCCGTAATGCTTGCCCGGCCGGCGAGGCTGTCTGTTTTGTCGCTGCCTCTCATCCCTAAGTGCCCTGGTAAAATCCACCGCATACGGAACTTCTGACTGTGAGATGCAGTTATGTGCATATGTCTACGACCATTGACACTTGCCAGAACAGCTTAGATGGATCTGTGAGCCTACGTATGTCGGGAAGTGGTTTATAGCATTTGCTACAAATGAAAGCCGGGGCTATGTTTTTATTCTGTTGATATCTTTGTGTGAATTCCTGGTTCTTGCTTGGTGTATCTGATGTGGTTGTGAGGAAATTGTACTTCATTTGTTTGTTTTTAATCTTGATTCATATTTTGATTCATAACTCTCGCGTTGCGAGCAACCCCACACTTGTTGGAACGTTCTAGAAGTTTTGTTCAAAGTTGTGTTCCTTTCACTGAAGATGCCAGAATACCCAAGATTTGTACCATGCTGAGCAAGTTTTGCTTGTTTACTCTCAAGCTCACTTTGTTGACGTAATGTTTCTTCTTCAAGAATCACCCTGATGTTTCGTGGATGTGTAAATGACGTCATCGCTAGGCTTGTGTTAGACTCCAGAGTGCAGTCCCTTTTAGGCGGGGCGTGAAAATGTGACTGCTTACAGCCAGCGCCATTTTCAAAAATGGCGAATTTTTTTTTTGGAAAAGCGAAGACTTGTGTGTCATATGATTCGATTTGAAACGAAGTCTTGAATATCCGACCACTTTTCGTTTGGGCAAAGTCTTTGCCAGCGGACAATTATTGTTGCGCTTTGATGGCACTGTTTACGTGGTACACTGATCCAACAGGATGTGAGTAAAGGGCAAGGGGGTTGCACTCTGACAGGCAAAGGTGTTTGCACTCCACAGGCAAGTATTATTGCACGGTGCAGACGAACACGTACCTGCCTTGTGGTGGAATAAGAGACGATTACAAAAGCATACACACCCGTGCTCTAGGACTGAATGTAATAATAGATCTGTCCATTCAGACAGAGACATGTTATATATGTCTCTGATTCAGAAACACGCCTACTTTCACTCTGAAGACAGCCTGCCATCACTTGCGCCATTGAGGATCCCTCTGGGTTCAAAGCTGGTCAAGGATGACATAGTGCGCGACCTTGTGTTTGAGAGCACCGAGACAATTTAGGCCCGTCACGGTAGCGCAGTGAGCGCCATTTCCCCACCGTGCACAGAGGTACTTTCCACTGAAAGACTCTGTGCCCCAGAGAGTGGGCTTGTGTTGCTGTCTGCCAGCGCATCCTGACAATACCGCCCGTAATTTCAAAAGAACAGTCACACTTACCATCACGTGACCAGCATTGTCCCTCTCGGAAAATCAAAGCTATCGTTTTGTTTTCCCTTATTCGTTAAGGATTTCATTGATCCGTATGTCACGTCCTCTCACTGTCACAGCGGGGGGAGCCGGGGTGGCCGACTGGTAGAGCGCTGGACTTCTAATGCTCGGGTAGTGGGTTCGTATCCCGGCTGGGGCCAAATATTTGTGCTGGCTTTTTCATCGTTGCCCCGTCTTTGATATCACCCGTATATGGTGGAAAAGGACGTAAAACCCCCAAACACCCACCCATTCACCCACTCCGCCCACCCTGTCATAGTGTGTGGCTCATGAAATTGCCTGTCACACCATATCCCTATTCAGCAATATTAATATGGTCACTTTGAAACAGTTGTCATCATAACTTACTTCTCTGCCAAATCAGAACGTACCCACAGTCTGGTCTTTTCTCAGAGGAATTGTTTAGGGAAAATTAGTTCAGGTTTCAAAAAAAATAATTTCCTGCTGATATGAATATCAAAAGCAGACCCGTCGTTTCATGCACGCTCTTGATTCGCCTCCGTGGGGATCCGTTACGTTTCAGACTCCATACATAAAAGAGTTCCACTAAGGGAAATGATCCAGTTGAAGCATGTCGGTCGCTTTTGTAGTCCGCACAGGGAAATTCCATTTACGCCGTTCAGAGACCGGTTGTAAAAAAAATTATCAAAACGGAGACAGATTTACTGAGGACGTTCCGACGGAAGAGTGCTTATGGGGGAGATAATTACTTTCGACAGCTAGGGGGAAAACAAAGGTAATAAAGAAAATTATTCTGTTCCCTTGAGGTAAATTTATCACTTTAACGCAGAATTATGGTGGTCGTGACCCTGTCTTTCTGCGTGCGTGCGTGCGTGCGTGCGTGCGTGCGTGTGTGTGTGTGTGTGTGTGTGTGTGTGTGTGTGTGTGTGTGAGAGAGAGAGAGAGAGAGAATCAATGAATCAATGAAACTGTAAGAGAGAGAGAGAGAGAGAGAGAGAGGTGTCTATCTTTCCAATCGCTCGCAAAGCGCGCACCACAACGTACGCCCACGCCACTAGGCGTGCGCCTGTTCACCAATCGACCACGACCTTACCGCTTCCATGAAACTCCCCCCTTGATACCGTGGTCCACTGCGCCGACACTCCTGTTTTGACGACTGTGCGTAGGTTCTTTTGTACTTGAATTCTCTGCCGGAGGACACAAACCTAAACCCGCTTGCACGTGCGGACCAATTCACTATACAGGAATGTTTCTGTCGGATGCAGAGACTGAGAGCACGTAGCTGGGCAGTTGTGCGTGCGTTTCTGCGTGTGGTGATGTGTATCTTGTGAATGGGTCGTGATTTTTGCCTATAGCCAACAGGAAGGGTAGAGTTGTTGGCCGATCCATCACAGCAGTTTAAAGGTCTGCAATTTCAATACAAAAAAGACTTTGTTTTGATTTCCAACAATAGCAACATTTGTGATGGTTGGTAAAGTTCAATAAAAAATCTAACAACAACAAGAAGAACTCGCCAAACGTTTTAGTTTAAAAAAAAATCACAAACATCACATAAGTATTTCTTCAATAATACTTGAGACTCAAATTTCGATTTCCTAATATGTTGTCTAATCAGACTAAAATAGTACAAATAAAATAGTGCGGACTTTGCCCCGAATCCTTAGTTCTTACTCAACATTGGCAGCTACGACAACAATGACATCAACGGCGACCGACATGTATCTCAGACAACAAAGAAGTGACGAGAAAAAGCTACAACAGCAAGTCGGTCACACACACACACACACACACACACACACACACACACGCACACACACACACACACACACACACACACACACACACACACACACACACACGGACAAGACGAGGACAGAAAGTCGGTCACACACACACACACACACACACACACACACACACACACACACACACACACACACACACACGGACAAGACTAGGACAGAAAGTCGGTCACACACACACACACACACACACACACACACACACACACACACACACACACACACACACACACATCATCATCATCATCATCATCATCATCATCACCAAACTCGTCAAACTCCTTTTGCATAATCAGCCATCGTCAAACGTCTTCGTATAATTAAGAGTCGCTTGTCTTTGCCACGAACTGGAATCTCTGCAGATGCATGATGATAATGTCCCCTCTTTCTCTGTCCACAGATCCCGCTTCCTGAAGGACCCCCGGCTCCGGTGGCTATCCGGCTTCCACACCTCTCCTTCTCTGGCACTCTCCTCGCCTGATCCTGTCTCTTAGAGAGCCATAGAAATTCCGGCTAATGCCGGCAAATTGGTGAGCCTCAGGCAGCGGGCTCATAGACCAAGCTATCAGCAAGATTATCCACTGAGCTCCGGCCACAGAAGTGCGGTGTCTTTCCTTGCAGCCTTTTGTTATTTCGACTCTGACGCACGACGGCTTTGAAAATCAGGTTGAAGGACATACCTCAGTGTGTCCACTTTGCTACTTATATGCAGCGTCCGTATCTGCTGGAGACTTAGAAGAGAGAAAGCGACTTTGAAATGTCCACGTCCTCTGCTTAGGCACAGTCTGTTGAATTGAATAATTAATGAGTGAAGGATTCCTGTACAGCACAGCACACCAATACGATCAGTCGGTTTTGTTTTGTTTTTTTTCTTCTTTTTTTCTGTCTCATTAACGTTTCGCGCTCTTGGAAGAAACATCTCCGAGACAAAGCCCAGCTTACCTCCAGCTTTACTTCTGTGGCGATACCACAATACGAACTGTGCACTGTGTACAAGGAAGAAACATCTTCCAGACAAAGTCCAATTTGTCTCCATCTGCAGTTCTGCGGAGATACCGCAATACCAAGTGTGTACGATGTAAGGGAGAAACATCTTCAAGACAAGTTCAAACTTGCCTCCATCTGCAGATGTGTGGAGGTACCACAACACGAACTGTGTAGGAAGAAGAAACATCTCTGAGACAACACGAACTGTGTAGGAAGAAGAAACATCTCTGAGACAACACGAACTGTGTAGGAAGAAGAAACATCTCTGAGACAAAGTACAGCTTACCTCAATGTGCCGTCCTCCTGTAATACCACGATACGAACTGTGTACGAGGAAGAAACGTCTTCAAGATAAAATCCAGCTCACCTCCGCAATATTCAGTTCTTTGTGGATGTGTCAGTGACGTCAGAAATCTGCATCTGCTCTTTAGCAACGGACTGGTTACTGAAAGAAACAAAGTCTGGTTTGTTTGTTTTTTACCTAGTAGGGCATGGCTTTACTTTGATTTAACGAGAGACAGGGATCCCCATAAGGACGACTCTAAAAAAAAAAAAAAAAGGACAACACATCGTTAATGCTTGGTGACTGAATCAGTTCTTCTTCAGTTCTTTTTTTTGTGTGTGTTTTGTCTGGACATTCTAGATCCTATTGGGAGATAAGAATATCTCGGTGGAAAGACATCTGAAGCCATTTTGCACCAGTTTCCTTGTTTGTGGCCAGTTCGTCGTAAACACATTTTCTTCAAATGAACAGATTCCTCTGATGACATCACACACTCTTATCGGTAGCAGTGAAACGGACTGCGCAATAATACATTTCACGAAACGCTTGCGCAAAAAACTAATCCCTATCGTGGGAGTATTTGTGACTTCATCAACGCGGCTTCAAGGCATCATTTGCGACGGAGTTCTTAACCGCCAATTTGTTTAAATTACAGCTGAACAGCCGACGGACATAAAGGAGAGAGCTTTCGTGTTGCTTTTCAGTTTTTGTCGCGTTCCTTCAAGTGAACTCAGGTGGGTGGAACATCACATTGGGGCACTGGTTGTATGTCAACAGGTGCGTGAAGTGCGTGCGTAAATAAAGAAGGCTGGCTATTTCACAGCGGGAACACTTTGTTGATTGAGTTGATATTTGACTGAAGAAGTTGACAACAACAACAAAAAGTCACATGCAAGTGTAATTAATACAAGCAGGAACTTTTGACAACGACGCCGGTCAAAAAAGACGTCTATGGTGTTATCTGCGTCATATCTGGAAAGAAAGAAGAATGACGCACAAAAGACGCTGTTCCTAGATCAGCAGACATCGAGATAGTTGTATTTTTGCACCGAACTCTGCCCGAGGCACAAACATGGCCTCGCCAACTACGGTGACCCTGAGCCCCGAGGTCAACGTGACCTCGGACCCACAGGCCAGTAGCGAAGAAGACGGTGATCGCGTTTCTCCTGAGGAGAAACTGGTGGTTGTGTGTATGCTGTCCGTGTTGTGCATCTTCGGGCTGTGTGGAAACGGTCTTGTGTTATACGTCTTCTCCAGCAAAGGCAACAAGGTTTGCTCATTTTCATTTTGCTTTTTCTCTTCTTTTTTCAGACTTTAGAACAACAACAAAATGTCTCTCGTCACTTTTTTTTCTCTTTTTTCTTCTTCTACCTCGTTATTTTCATCACAAGCTAAGCGCTTCTGAATTTTTTTTAATCCTTTTTCCCGGCAGCCTTCTTCTTCTTCTCCTTCTCTCTCTCTCTCTGGGGAGCCGGGGTGGCCGAATGGTAGAGCGTTTGACTCTCAATGCTCGGGTCGTGAGTTCGAATCCCGGCTGGGGCCAAATGTTTGTGCAGGCCTTTTTCTCGTTGCCCCGTCTTTGATATCAACCACACGTGGTGGTAAAGGACGTTAAACACCTACCCCCCCCCCCCCCCCCCCCTCTCTCTCTTACTTTTGTAGTGTAGTACTTTTTGTACTGTAATGATGATAGTGGATGACGACGCCGATGATGACAAAGCCAATAATAACGATGACGCGTGACGATAAAAGGAATTTATTATGACGATTATATTTATTAAGACAAAGGTGTGGAAGTTCACAACGACGACGACGACGAGGACGATGACGACGAGGACGACGACGACGATGATGATGACGTCGGACGACGACGACGACGACAATGATGATGATGATGATGACTTTATCTTTCTTTCTCGTCACAGGTGACGTCCACGATTTTCATCCTAGCCTTGGCATGGACGGACTTCATCACGTGTGTCGCGGTGATTCCCTTCACCATCGCTAGCGTAGCCGTGGACTCTCACCTCCGCTATGACTTCGTGTGCAAGGCCTACAACTTCCTGATCACGTGCTCAGTGCCGCTGTCTGCCTTCATCATGGTGGCCATTGCTGTGGACCGCTACTTCAGTATCTGCCATCCGTTCCTGCACGCGGTCACGCCGAAAAGAGCGCGGTTTACGGTCATTGTACTGTGTTTCGTCGCTTTTGTGTTCGGCACCATCACGTGTTTGTCGCACGGCATTGTTGGGGGTGTGGGGGAGGTGGCTAACCCTGTGAACGAAACCTCAATGAGGAACTATTCCCTCAGCAACGCCTCAGTAGGAATTGATACCTCCACGCTGAGCCCCTCCGTGACAGAGTGTGCTGCAAACTGCACAGGCTCGGCAAACTCCGACGCAGCTGATGCTTTCTCGGAAGCGGGAGGGATTTGCTACGCTGATGACGTGTTAATCTCGCGGGAGTTTCTGACAACCTACAGGCTAGTCTACGCTTCAACCTACCTCATATCTTTGCTCACAGTCTTCGTCATCTACGCTCTCATTTACCGCTCCGTCGTCAAGCGAAGGGAGTGGAGAAGACGGCAAAGATCTGGCAAGCCGATCAAAGCTAGCACCACCATTGCGACGGAAGTGGAAGAGCTAGAACTCCGCACTAAAAACGGTGCCGTAAACGGGAACGGGAGCGAGACACAGTCCCTCAACAGCTCGGACAAAAAAGCCAGCGCTGAGAGGCGGGACTTCAACTTCTTGGCTAACATTCGCACAGCCTTCATGTTGTTTATCGTCACCCTCGTCTTCATCGTGTCCTTCCTTCCAGCGTGGCTGATGGCGGTGGAGTTGATAAACTTCAATATCATCATATTTTACATGTACTTCGTGTACAACGTGGCCAACCCGGTCATCTACGCTTTTATGAACCACGCGTTTCGGAAGGAACTGAAGCGGGTGTTCCAACGCGGACTGCACTTGTTTAGCCGCGGATAATTGTAAATAGGTTTGGTACAGTGCGTTCTGGTAATTCAGTCGCCAACGATTTTCGGTGTACAACTTTTTGTGGAGCCACTTTTGTATACCTATCAAAGAGAGAAAGTTGATCCTGGCCTGGTGACTCAATCTATTTCATGACAGTTGGGGTTGTCAGTTTATCTGTTTCGTCTTGGCGTAAGTGAAACAAGCCCAACTCGACATTTTCACTGTTTTTTTTTTTTTGGTAAACATTGACCGTCCTTTTCAAAGCATATAAGCTTATTCATTCTATAATCATACTTTGACGTCATTCACTGACGTCACTGTTTCTTGTTGCTTCATGAAGGTTTTTAGAGTTGACGCCAATTACTCTGATAATGTACTCTGACATTACATTATGGCTAGTGTTTTACTGAAAATTTCACTTACGCCGAGACAAAACGCAAAAAGAAACCAACAAAAAAAAAACTGAGAACGCCAACTGTAAAGAACTGAAATAGGTAACGGGGACAAGGTAAACATTTTTTCTTTGATACCTACACGAGAATGTTATCGCCGAGAATCGTTGGCGACAGAATCACCAAACGCACTATATAATATACATGGACCTTTTCCGGAACCTCCTAGTCACTGTGTCTAGTCCTCTTGTGTGCTGCAGCATGTCACCGATCTACCAGAAGCGTGTAGATGGATATCTGGCAAAACACAGTGACTGTTCCTAGGGCCAGCACGCGGTGCCGTCCGCTGCTCCCTCGTATTTATCAGTTTGATGCCGTTCTACCCGAAGCGTGTTGAAGGATACATGGACCTGTCTTTGAATACGTAGTAACTGTTGGCAGGGCCCACAATAAGCGGCACCGCTTTGTTCCCTTGTTTGAGAAAAACAAGGTATTTCCGTGTAGTAGATTTCACAGAAGCTAATTTTTGGATCGTGAGTTCGAATCCTGGCTGGGGCCAAATATTTGTACTGTCTTTTTTTTTTCTTTTCTTTTTTTTCTTTTTTCGGTGCCCCGTCTTTGATATCACCTATACGTGGTGGAAAGGATGTTAAACTCCCAAACACCCACCCACCCAGCCACAGTTTTGTGTGTGAGTGCGTCTCTACGGTCGAAAAATAGACTTCGTGATTAGTACAGCTCGTAATGCGAGACAGTTGTCGTCTACTGTCTCTGCGAATCAAAACAAAACAACAACAACAACAACAAAAGTCTCCTGCTCAGCGGTTTTGGGTTGTAACAACTAGCAGTGACTTGGTATCGATTCGCGCCACGTAAAGCATTCTGTTGGCTCAGTGCCACCCCGTAAGATGCTGTCACTATGCAGGCGTTAAAGGGGTACGATGCTTGAGACAACCAGACAATCTGTTCGCCTAAAAATCTTTACAAAATTAACCTTTAACGAAGTGTGATGGATAAAAAGCGATCACATCACAAACTACCTGGAGACCGTAGGAACAATTTCTAGGGTCAGCAACCGGTGTCGTTCTTTCGTTAAATTGTGACTCTCCACCACGAAATGAGTCGTCTTGTAACATGAACAAATAGCACATGAAGACTCATTTCGTGGTGAAGGGCCACGTTTATTACCGATCTGTCAGTATATTGGTAAAAAAAAAATAATAAAAAAAAGTGTTCACATTAGAATCGACAGGAAGCTGCTGGTAACGGTTTTTAGGGTTCACAAGCCGTGTCGTTTCTTTCTCTTGTGTTCGGCACTTTGTTACGATCTGTCAGAGAAAATGTGATTAAACCGTTCACACCAGTTACAGAATATACTGACCGGCCGACTAGTATTACACACAAGAGACCGGTTTCTTTCTTGCTGTGTGAAAGTTCGTGACACCTTCAGACCGCAGCGGAGTTGGACCTTTTTTTCTGATTGGTTAAAAACGCTGTCTGTGGTAAGGTTTCCGGTCGAGAATAGAGTGTATGCGTGTCTGCATGCGTAGTGTGTTCTGTCCAACGCAAGGATGGTTTTATGGAGACGTGGATACCTAAAAAGACTTGAACGCATATTGTGGGGATAGTCCCCAGAATGGACGGTTCCATTCGGCAAACCTCGAGGCCAAAGCGTTGCCCCTTTACTCTGTCGCCCCTTTACTCTGTCGCCCCTTTACTCTGTCGCCCCTTTACTCTGTCGCCCCTTTACTGCTGTGTTTATTTAGCGCAAAATGCAGTACGTCAGTGACGCCCTTGTATGGGAAAAGGGGTGATTTCAAGATCAGAGAGATTGATATATTTGTCCTTTTTCCTCAAATGACGTCAATGGACTTTCTGCTTTCCATGGTTCAGTCACATCCAACTACATGATTGTGCTTCCCTCGTTGTAGTGTTTGGCAGAAAGTTTGCCAGACCATCCCATGTGTTGGCCTCACTGTGGCGCGGGGAGCGATTGGCTGAATTCGGGGGGCTCGACCCTTGTGACTGACAGAAGTGGAGCCGTCCGTGCTACCATCAAGAGACGCTTTTCAGTCTGAGCTGTCTGGAACTTCACTGTGAATGGAAGAACACGTATCTGTGACGATGTGAACACTTTGCTGTCACAGTTTACTTTACAAGTAACACATACTGGTTGATATTACGACTTTGACTTTTAATTGACAATATTTGACGACACAACTGCCAGTCATAACTAAAAGAAGATCACAGCATCGGAGAAGCATCGTCTGAAGTTCTGGAATGAATGGAGTCGTTAAGTGTTTGATATTGCATATTATTATACCACTGTGGCAGGCTACGGATTGTAAATATGTACAATTTAATGTGGGCGAATGTATGGTTTGTGTATCTTATTATTATGTGATGTTTATTCACTGACAGTTTCAGGGAGATTGACATGTTAACAAAGAAAATGTGTTTCGTTGTGTCTGTGTTACGAAGTGCGTTGGACAAAACAACTGGCGCAAACAAGGAAGAGAGGATTGTGGCAGTGTTGATCTGTGATTGGGTGGGATCACTGTTTTGTTGAATCTGTATTTACTATCACCATATGTTTCAAAATACGCCATCATCCTTTTTTTGTTTTTGTTTTGTTAGCCGCGAATTAGTCTTTGTTGCTTGCGCGGCGTTAAGTCCTATATAACTAACTATCTTGTAGGTTTGTTTGTTTGTTTGTTTCTTTCTTTTTTTTGAGGGGGGGGGGAGGGTGTGTGTGTGTGGGTGGGTCGTGGGGGGGGGGGGAGGTGGCTTCTTGTGATTATCAGAGGATGAGGGAAGGGGGGGGGGGGGGTAAGTCTCAAGCGCACGTGTTCACCCACGTCTTCGATGAAATAAGATGAAGCAGTTCATCACCACATTCATTTCTCATGTGAAAGAGCAACTAGTGGCAAACACAAGCCTTTTAAAATAGGAAGCTTTCCTAAGAGTTTATGAGAAAGGTTTTGCTGTCCACAAAGTGTCCAAGCCACACTGAACCTGCAGTGACCTACGATGCGAATGCATGGGAGAGTTGCATTATTTTTAACTGACAATCCAGATGTAGTCTCCTACACAACCCAGCCAAGCCATTGTCAATTCTGCAGAGTTTGCAGTTTCCCAGACCACCACGGTGGTGTGTTCTGGTTTGGACAATTCTCCGGAAGTTCATAACAATGTAATAATAATAATAATAATAAAGGGTATTTGTGGCGCCCCATCTCGCAAGAGCTCAGGGCGCGTACATAAACACAACATAAAAACAGCGTATATAACTTACAACACACAACACACACACACACACTGATTTTTTTTTTTTTTTTTTTTTTTTTGCAGGTGGCATGCAGAGATGGAGGTGGGGGGGGGGGGGTTCTACTGCATGGAGAAAAGATGTGTTTTAAGTTGAGATTTAAAGACTGCTAACGACTGAGCATGGCGGATGTGAGAGGGGAGGCCGTTCCAAACTACAGGACCAATGTATGAAAACGCACGCTGGCCCTGAAACTTTTTCCGGCGGATGGGAATACGGAGAAGACGGGTGTCAGAGGAAGAACGGAGGTTGCGGGATGGTGTGTAGAGCTGAATGAGAGCGGACAGATACGTCTGCACGGACGTCATTCCCCGGCTAAATTAATAGAGATAAATGTGCTCTACTTTTTGAATTTCTGACTCTCTCCCGATTTAGACACTGCAACAGTTTTTGAGGGGTGGGGGGTGGGGTGGGTAGGTGGCGAATGCTGAATCAAAGCTGATTTCGCACCCACGGACACAAAGTACAATACGTATAAAGAATATTTAATTGTCTTTTTCCGTCAAATGATTATGGTGGCGCTTTCGAGAACCTGTGTAAGGAATAAGTTCATTGAATGCATACGCAGATCGCCTTTACTCGAAAGAGTAAAAAGTTAAGAGAAAATTTCTTACAAACCGTGTGCATGGTGGAGACTTCAAAATCAAGAGGTCATTTCCTCAGCACTCGCGCGTAACCCTTGAATACGTATTCCCCAGAATTCTTGACGGCCCATGCATCGCTTTTTCAGGCATGCAGTGCATTAGCGTTCTGCACGCCCACACAAACACACCCACAGACACGCAAACACTAATGCATTAAACTTCCTCCAAAGGTTAGGGTTTAACCAGTCCTTTCTGCAAAGAAAAATAAGCATTCCCCCAAACGACTCTAATCAGCCCTATAAAAAATGGATAGCTTGAATAGGGTTTTTCGGCTTTGAGTGACTGCAGCCGTTCGCAAAAACAGATACGATGTTTGTCCCTGTAAAACACACCTACAAGCAGACAAATTGAAACGGAAAGGTTAGGGTTAGGGTTTAAACAGTACTTACTGAAGGAACAGTATGCAGTTTCAAGGTTCTGCCTGTGAAAAGAAACCAGATAATAAAAAATACCTAGCTCAGTCACTTCGCGATGGGTCTTTCGGCTTTGAATGGCTCTAGTCTCTTGCAAATACAGATTTAAGGTTTTTCTTTGGAAAACCCGAAATGCCAAATTGTGCAGGCCCTGTGTCTGTTTTCTTTCCTGGGTCTATTAGGTGTCTATTTAGTACCGCCTACAGGCTCGCCATTTTCTATATAGATCGTCTAACGGAAAGTCCATTGGGTCTAAAGGATCTTTTTAATACGATTTCCCCAAGGCACGACATTGAGCCCTTTCTTTCTTTCTTTCTCTTTTTTTTTTTTCTTTTTCCCCCTTTTTCTCTTTTTTTTTCCTTCTGTTTCTCCTTACTTTCATCAGGATCTAAGAGCACTCTAGGAAGCTCTTCTTGAAAGTTTCTTTTTCTTATGCTACAGCCTGCATTTTAAGCCACTCTGTGTGTGTGTGTGTGTGTCTGTGTGTCTGTGTGTGTGTGTACCTGGAGATTTCCACCCTATGCTGATTATGTACTCGAGAAAACAATAACCACGCTTTAATTTGCATTCTACCGTGCGATTCGTTCTCATCAAATTGAGCTTTTGATTACGTCTTTGAAAGGTCTGCTCCCAATTTGTGTTATGTGAATTGCCAAAAGAAATGTATGATTTAAAAATAATTTACTAGAAAAAGTTTCTCTTGTACAATGGTTCTTGTCAGATGACTTTTTATATTTTAAATGAAGCACGATTAGCGAGCTCGTTTTCCCCATCATAACACTGAAACAACACGAAAGGTGGTTATACTGTTTTTTGCCGTTGTTTAAGATTAAGTTTAAGATGTTATATTGTATTAATCTAAAAACCGCATGAAGTATTTTTTTTTAGCCTCATCTGTTTTGTTTGTTTGTTTGTTGTTGTTGTTGTCTTTTTTTCTGCAGTGTTATTCTTAGAGGGTCGTATATAGACATGCAAACCACAGATATTTCACTGAAGTTTGTTCGTCTAAACATGTCTATCGTCCTTGCAGGCTCAGCTTTGTTGATTGCTTGAATCAAGGGGCAGTCGACCTTTTTTTTCAGTAGCTGTGAAAATAGCCTTTTCACAGTCAGTTGTCTCACTGAAACGCATAAAACATTATATGTTACAAGCTTAGTTTTACCTTTGTTTTTTGTCATTATGATAACACCCTTCCGCTTATTGTTATTTGAAAGAAAAGCACATGGAAATGAAGCACTCGTTGGTGTATTATTTGTTATTTACAATTTCTGTTATTGTCTCACTGTTCTGTAGATATTAGATATTATTGCATATGTCGAAGTACAGCCCTCTTCGATATCTTTGGTCGTTTGTTTTACGAATCTGTCTTTATGTACTGAGTACCTACTGCATATTCTATTGTGTATCAGAGCAATGTAAGAAAGTCGTACACCTCACGTACGACAGTAAATATAGAAACACTGCTGTGTTTGCGTGGACAAGCAAAATGGGTCTACGCGAACGTGGTGCAGGTGTAACACGTTGTACAGTTGATACCAAAATGACGTATAATTTTGTGGCCTTGAAGCTGGATATATCTCTATGATTGTGGATATATATTTACTATACTTGTATTGAATAGCCCTGCTGGTACGTAATGCGTGTAGATCTTCTCTTTGTTGTATTCTGCGACGATCTAGTGTGAACTGATAATGACTTTCAAGCCCTGTTGATGTGAGTGTTTATTGTGATTTGTGGTGTACGATATCATGTTGTTTGGTTGCTGATTGGCTGCTTTGACATGCAGTCTGTCGCATCTGACATTTAACAAATAACTGCTACAGTCTTTCATCCCAGCTCTCCCTCAAAACTTTCTTCATCTAGCAATGCATTTTGGTATCATTAATTTGTGTCGAGACTGAGACAATAACAACATCAACAAGAACACAACATCAACAAGAACACAACATCTACAACAACAACAACAACAAACCAGCTGCAGTGCTGTCCTCACATACGGAACTACATACTTTGAACATGTGCACTTTTGTTGGAGATTCAGAGATTCAAAAGATTGTATTTCTTTCTCCCCGTTTGGGATATGGAGCAATATCAAATGTTTTTACGCGATTCATTTAACATAAGGAAATACAAAAATACATGTATGGCGAACGATATCACAACAAGATCAAAAAAGCATATCACGTGTTACAAAAGACAGTGCATGACTGTGTGCAGGTTAAAAGAGGCATCTGTTTGAAACCTGTTTACTGAACTCTTGCGGATGCTTATTCTGTGATAAGCCTCTTCAAATTGCAGGCCCAAATTTTCAGATTGTTTAGGCTTTGAGCTGTCTTGGTGGTGTTTAACACCACACCACTAAGATACACGCACAAATACACGCACAGAAAGTTTGCGTTTAACTGATTAAAAGGGAAACAAAATGCAGTAGCCGGTGACAGTGTCGTACGCGAGACTTGACCCAGTAAATGAGTTTTCCTCGTTTGCACGGCCACCAAACGTGAATGTGTTGTTGCATTCAGAGCTGTACTAATTTCTAAGGTAGACCATTTTTAAGCAAGCACGCGCAGTTACTAGCGCATCTGTCCCAAAACAAAAGTCTCTCCGTAAAAAAAAAAAAAAAAAAAAAAATAGATTGTAGTAAAAGCGCCTTTAATTATTAGCAGCTGTAATGAGGTAGGTACGGGACATCGGCTGATTTGTATTGTTGATGTTTATATACTTGTTATTTATATTCCAGTCCTTGTGGTATTGTTTCATGTGTATTTGATTCGTTTGTGAAATGACACTCCGATACGTCTGTATTAAGCTGTAAAGTCAAAATACTTGAACGTTTATTGCCCGAATTGTTAAGTGAAATAAACATGGAATTGTGTCGCAAGTCGTTTGCTTTGAGTTTGTTGTTTTCCGTGTATTTGTGTATATTTGTGTATTCTCTCTCTCTCTCTCTCTCTCACACACACACACACACACACACACACACACACACACACACACACACACAAACCACCAGCACCACCAGCAACAGCAACAACGACGACGACACACACACACACGTGCGCACGCACGCACGCACGCACGCACGCACGCACGCACGCACGCACGCACAAAACCACCACCACCACGACCACCACACATGTACAAACCACTCACATGCTAGCGCGCGTGAAAAGAAAGAGGAAGAGCTCATCTGAAAATTGACATTAAAACAATTGCGTAAAAGCGTGAAATAAAAAAAAAATCGAAACAGCTTTCACTACTTGTGAAATCGCTTATCCTTGACTGCTATGTGGCACTTTCTTATAATGATTTTTTTTCTCTCACAATAATCATTTGACCAAAACACACACACACACACACACACACACACACACACACAACCAAGAGTTAGAAGTGCAACTCGAAAAAGGAAAAGATAACTGTCATCATGGTAAAAGTAAAACTGCAGATCGGAAGTACAGCGAGGTAGAAAATTGAAAAGTGCGTTATTAACCAAGCAAAGAAAGTTTCTCTTTCTGCCTAATGTCGCAATTTCTGTTATTGTAGCGTGTCCGAAACGTCCGCCAAAGAAACGTGGTGCAGAATTTTCCTTCGCGCCAAGCCCTGCCAAAAAACAAAATGGATCTGCCAATCAGAACACTGGACAGGAGAACGTGATAAGTTTAACTCTGTGCCGTAACTCACCTCATGGGTCGTTTGTCTCTGGCAAAACCCAGACAAAAGTATCGCCACAGACTTATATTTTTCAGTGATAAAATGCAACGTCGTTTTCCCGAGCCTGAAATGCTCTCTTCTCTCTCTCTCTCTTTTTTTTTTCTCTCCAAAACTAGATTAATCTACCAGCGTAACAAAGTCCCATGAAATGCTCAGTGATGCTTTGTGAGTCGGAAAGGGCGGTTGTCAGAAAAAGAAATTTGTTGTGTGAGAGTGGTCGCGAAGTTTCTGATTTACTTTCCGAGGGCGTTCACTTAGAGAGGGACTCCAGAGGTTTCTGTTGAATATTTTTCACGCTCAAAAGAATCCTTGATGAAACTGTTCGCCAACACTGCGTTTTCTTGCATGTCCATATTCTAACTTTAAGGCAACTATTTTTCACATTAGGCAGTTTGCGTTTCGGAATATTTGTGACCCTCCATCACGAAATGGGTCGTCTTGTAACATGAACAAACAGCAGAAGAAGACTCATTTCGTGGTGGAGGGTCACATTTGTGCTTCTGAATATGCCTGCACTGTCTGGTATCGCCGTTCTTAACCGGGCGAACCACCAGTTCGGCGAACTTGTTCGGCGAACTGTGTATATTGTATACGAACAGGGCGATCGCGCACACGTACGTAGTTCCAGAGGTTCGGCCGAACTAGTTCTCTTTCTTAACCGACCGTTAATGATATGCATACGTCATCGCCCGAACAGGGCGGAAGTTGAGACAATCGTAAACAACGAAACTGGCCGCCTTCGTAGATCGAGACGACATGCGCACAACAGCTCTCCCCGAGCAATCAATCACAGCGCAGGATCGGCCAAAGGATCGCGAGGGTTCCCAGGACACGCTGTGCAGACCTCAAACCCAGTTCGGCGTACCTTTCGAACCAGGGTTTGCGAAGAAGTGTTCGGTCGGTTAAGAAACAACGTGCGCGAATCTAGTTCGCCTACTCTTCGAACCTAGTTCGCGAACCAAAAGTTCGCCCAGTTAAGAACGGCCTGTAAGGAGAGCTGAGACTGCAATACGCTTTGGCGTAAGGACACAAACTGAGCCTGGGATCAAGTGTGGTGTTTCTTTGAAGTACTCTTTTGCGAATGTGCTAGTTTGTAGTGATTTTTGCTGTCATAAAAAACCCTCATTTTTGAGACTTTTGTATTTTGTAGGGCAAGGTGCACATGACAAAATGTTGCAACAAGAGGCAAGCTGCCATTTGAGCTAGGACTGTTTTGCGCAGAGGTCGGGCACAAGTGACGTGAGTAGCTTTGAGTGAAGTGGCTTTCTGGCCTTAACAGAAAGTAGATTTGCATTACTCCAGAAAGGCATGAACACACAGGAGACATTTTGCTTAAACTTCTGTCAGGTGCGTGCCATTGAATGCCCTGTGTATGCTAATTTTTGTTTCTCGATTGAGACTTTTTTTTAAAGAGGTGACTACATGTGATGCATGAGGCTAAAAGCGAATATATAGGCACGTTGAGGCTTCCTGCATTTCTATGTTTTTGACCTGACGTCTGCTGGTAATGTAAACGAGAACTGCTACGGCCCAAATCTCTCCTGGTGAACGCGAGTCCACACGGTTGCGGCAGAAGCAGTAAAACATAAACACAAACAATACTGTATTACAATATGTGTGTAAACATTATGATTTTGTGTTTAAAGGACTGCTTTGCAATATCACTCACACGTGCGTGCTGTAAATTACTCACTATTACGCTTAAGAGCCGAAACCCGACCAACCCTTGCCCACTCTATGAGACTGGCAGCAGCCACTTCAAGCCACTAGTACACAAGGTGCGGGCCTCCCCCGCGAGGCCCAAGATTGCATAATAGTGGCTTGAAGTGGCTCCCAGTGATCTGAAGATTTCAAGTAAAACTTACAGTTTTACATGGGCCTTCAGGAGATAATTAACTTACACTCACTCGCACATACACACTAATACACTCAAATTAAACCTGCTAACTTGAATTTTGGCTTTCGTTTAGTCGTCTGTTGGCACAGCACGTGTCTTAGTAGTCATGACGTCCCTCCTCCTGTAATCGAGGGTCATGGATCCAACCATAGGAAAAAAAAATCAACACTTTAATATCTCTGTGGTGGCTAAACCAATATTTATATAATGATAGGACACAATTGACGCTAAATAACGCTCCACGAAAATATACGTTTCACCGCTACAAGCTACAGTGTGTGCGTGTCTCAGTGGAAATTGTCCAAAGCTAACACTGCGAGGTGAGGTTAGCCGTGCACCATAGGGGATCCCATTCCAACTTAAATCAAGCTCAGCTAGTAAACATCATCATACAGCTTATTTACGCTTCCGTTTTTCTTACATTAGCCTGATGTTTTCCTGTGCTTAACCACCACGCAAAAGATGTAGCCACCAAAAAGTTTGTTCGCTTGGATCCCCAACCCAAGATGTGACTTCCCCGATCACTCATGGGTTACCCGAACTAGTGTCTTAGAAGCAGTACAAAGGTCGATACCACCGAAACAGCTGAGCACGATCTGTGAGTCTAAGCGTGTCGGATCATTGGATTTTGGCTCGATTTTTCACAACTCGACTCAAGTTTGAATTCAGTCGTGGATGATACACACTATACGTATAACTCAAGACCTATGTCACTGGTTCCACTCCATTGAACGCGATAATTGTACTTATTGCCACTGATCGTGTTTACTTTTTTTCCTTTTTTTTTGCGGGGGGGGGGGGGGGCTCAGTTGCATGCAGGACCGCTTCAAACCAAAAGAAAAAAGAAAGAAAGAAAAAAATTGAAACGTTCTTTTTCCTTTTTTCGCTTCTTTCCTTTTTTAACTGGGCTGAGCGTCCCTTCTTCATATATTTTTTTTAAATTAATCACTACAGTATTTTTGTTTTGTTATCTTTTTCTTCTTTTTTTTTTGGGGGGGGGGGGAGATAAAAAGTTTATTTCCATCTGCAACGCACGCTCTGACGAGTGAAAATTATCTCTGACGTAGATGTACGGATCACGCTGTCCTGGACAAGGTCTTCACAGCGGTCGAATGTCTGTTACACGCCCTAACTCTCTTTCAAGTCAAAGATCATCCATAAAATTATCCAGCTTCGTGACCAAATGGGCCATTGACAGCGTCGTCGTGTAATTTGTACGATCTTTGCGGTATGTTCAGCCTTGTGCAAATTACTCCATCCATCAATCAACCAAACTAAGGGATGCTGGTAACCCGGTCGTGATCACCAAGCGACGGTAAACGTTTGCGTTTATCATTTCTGTCCTTTGAGCCAAGCTGGCATCCGGGTCTTTGGAAGAAAGGGAGAGAACTCTGACGGGATAGATAGGTCAAGGTGACCGCACTGCTCCGAGCTACTCTGGGTAGCTCAAGGACTTAAGTAAGGTCTTCTATTAATTATAGCGATCAACATGACAGATATTGCAGACGTCTCATAAAAGACAAAAGGGGGGGGGGGTGCTATACAAAGAAACAATGAATTATGAAACGGTGAAATTTTGTAATCGATATCGTCCTCTTGCGCATCTGCAATTGCAGGTTAAGCTACGTAGAGGCATGCAAGCTAAAAAAAACCCAAAAAAAAAACCCCAACAACAACAACAACAACCAACAAATTCCAAACAACAACAAAACAAGAAAAACTACTACAGCAACAGCAGCAATATCAGCAACAACAATATAAACAACAACAACAACAACCAGGTCTACTCAGCTATATTTGCTATTGACGATATGTAACCCTCTTCATGAGATAATGTCTACTCATTCAGCGTATAATATTGGCTGGGATGGTCAAGGGAAGCAATCCCATAATCGACCCCGATAGCTCACATACATAAGCGGACACGAATGGAACTCTGGGTTAGGACCCCAAATCAACTTAGGCTTAGTGCTAGAGATCAGAATGACCGAGGTTCAGGTAAAGGTTGTTTGTTTTCGGGGGGTCCGCTGACGCTAGTGTCACAGGAGAGACGTTTTGTGATGATGATGATGATGATGATGATGATGTTTCATACTGTCGTCGAAAAAACTCCACGCACAGCATGCTCGTAGCGCGCGAAATGGACGGGGGGGGGGGGGGGATTGATAAATCATGAAGTATAATGGAAAATAATAGGGTGGGGAGAGGGAGCGCGGGGGGGGGGGGGGGGGGGGGTTGGTGTCTGCATCAGAAAAGATGGCTCTTTAGGTGGCTCCTGAAAGACTCGCTGGAGGTAATTGTAAAAAAATTGTAAAAAATATAGGATAGGTATTGGGTGGCGCTGTACTGCGGCGACGCGCTTTCCCCGGGGGAAGCAGCCCCGAAAGGGATAATGAAGTAGTAATAATAAAAAGGTGCTGTATTTCAAAATTAATATGGCGGCAGGGCGTTCCACACAGCAAGGGCAGAGCACTCGAAGGAGCGAGCTCCAAAGCGCTTCTTTGTTGTGTTGTGATGAAACCCAGGAATGGACAAGCGTGGACTGAGATGAGGAACGAAGAGTGCGGGATGGAGTATATGAAGGGATGAGCTCAGAGAGATACTGCAGGGAATTTACATTGACACAGGAGAAAACTTTTTGGTCTCAACATACATCAAACACGACTCGAACACGAGGCGGGACAATTAGAGCAAAGATATGTTGTGGCCGTACGTCACGTGAGGAATACACACACACCAAAAAAAAAAAAAAAAAAAATCTGTTCGGTCGTGTTTGATGTTTGTTTGGACTAAAACGTCGCCCATGTGGCATGAGCCTAGGACTGCATTGTGTGCGAGGGACAGCTGAACAGCTTTGGGAATACACACATTGTATTTTGCGAGGTGCGGATGAATAGCTACTGCCTATTTTTACTGTCAGGAGAGTTTCAATTTTTCTCACTGGCTTCTCCTGTTTTTTTTTTTTTTTTTTTTTTAAATCTCTCGGCAAATGCCAAAGCGGAAAAAAAGAAAACCTGCAACAGACATCACACGCTTGCTTGACACGACAAGCAGTGTTTTTGTTTTAGATCTGGGGTTTTTTTTGTGTGTGTTTTCCGAGAGACGTGTCACCATTGAACTGAGTGGAGCTGCAAGGTTTCTTTCCTTTTATTTTTGTTTATATTTCCCTAGGACAATACACGGCTGTTGTTCTCTGGAAGCTAACGTGAACATTTCCTTAATCGGATTTTCTGGCACAAACCTCGTTTCCGCACATGGATTCCCACAGACAATGGATTGACATTGGAAATAGGAGTGGCGTCCCCTTGGTCACTCTTCCGAGATAAGTTAATTTTCTGGACGTCTGATTTTTTTTTGCCTTTGTTTCAAGGGGAGAAATTTCAGCCCCATGCCAAGCGTGGATTCATGCGTATCAAAGTGGTTTCTCACCTCTTGTAAAAGTCTGTTTACAGGAATTCAGTGCTAGTCAATAAATGTCAGATGCAAAGTGAAACAACTGCCCGAGTTTCAATTAGATATAGAAGAAAATGAAATTAAAAAAAAGCTCGCAAAATTCTTTTGGAGGGACTTGTTTCACTTAGATACAAAATAAAATGAAAGAAATTAAGCATATGCATGCAAAATTCTTTTGGAGGGACTTGATTTTAAAAAGTCTGGCAGTTTTATACAAAATCAAATGAGACATTTCCGATTCCATCCAGATTGAAAGAGGCATGCAACTAAATTGATTTTTATCTTTCTATTTTTTTTTTCTTTTTATTGATTCAAAAATGCCTCAGGTAAGAATGAAATAAGTTTGGTTTTTTCTCTCTCGATCGCTACTCCCCTCCCCTTCCACATACACGTGCGACGTTTCGTGCCCTCAACAAACCAGTGGAATCTGGAACTGCATAATGTTATTGTCCACGTACTGTGCAAAACAGGTGGAAATGGTGGTTTGTTTGGGGTTTTTTTTCCTGATTTGTTTTGTGTTCTTCTTTGTTTTTATCGCTTATACGTATTAACTTAACATACTGGCTGCAGTGGTCCCAAACATAATCTTAGGAATAAGCGAGGCCTCCAAGATTTCGTAGGAATAAAAAATCGCCATTATCATCGTTTGAATTTTCATTTTAAAGCATTAAAGCCGACTTTACTAGATTGCAAGTGATATCTTTTCCGTCAAGCTATCATGTGTTTATAGAGTTTGCTCTTGAGTCAATGCGATTAGAAGTTCACAAGGTCTATGTACACATCAACAAGTTCAACAAAATGCACCTGAAGGAAAGGTTAGAGATAGCGAACTATTTCAATGCTCGCAGCCAGTAAGCCAGTAAGGGATAATTTCTTACTGGCAAAGCGAGATGCCAGTCTAAACTTTCTTTTTTAAATTTATATAGTTGCGTGTGGGCTCTTCAATTCTGAAAGACATAATATATAAACAATTTTGGAGAGGAAGTGATAGTGAAGATGAATATTCACAGTAATGGATAGAATTCGAATCGACCCCCGTAGTTCAGTGGTTAGAGATATGTCCCAGTGGCGAGGCTGTTGCCACACAGCCGAGACTCAACCAATTCACGGGTGCCTCCCTTGTTATGGGGAGCCTGGGTGGCCGAATGGTAGAGCATTGGACTTTCAATGCTCGGGTCGTGAGTTCGAATCCCGCCTGGGGCAACTGTATGTGCTGGCCTTTTTCTCGTTGCCCCGTCTTTGTGGTGGAAAAGGACGTTACACTCCAAAACACCCACCCACCCAACTGCCTCCCTTGTTATGACACATCTCGTGATGTGGACGATGACACGTCCGGCACCGAAGGTGTAGTAGTTCCCGGGCCTCGTTAACGCCGGGATACTTATGACAGGAAGCGCGGAATGCGGCCCTGTTCACTCAGTCTCAAACTTCATACATCATATCATCATTCTATACCATCATCCTATCATCATCATCATGCATAATAAAAATTACCCCGACTTCCGAGCTCTCCTTGGATTCCACCCATGACCTGGGAGGAATACCATTAGAGCTAGCGACGAGCTGGTGAAAAAATCGTGTCATGCCATTATTGGTCTGTATGATATCACTGCATGATCTTCCCTTGTGTGTGTGGGTGGGGATGTGGTTGAGGGGTTGGGGGGTGTTGTTGTTCTTGTTGTGACGCTAGATCGACGTAAGACACTGATGCTGAGAACGTTGTTTGGGCAAAGGATTAAAAGCTTATCGGTTTCAAGAAATATTCAAATTCAAAGAACGAGCACACACAACCTAGGTAAAGTAGTAGCTGTTGTGAATTTAACAAACGAAAAACAGAGAGAGAGAGAGAGAGAGAGAGAGAGAGAGAGAGACAGACAGACAGACAGACAGAGACAGACAGAGATTTATATCTGTTATAAAGGAAGCATGAAAACATGCACAGACAACCACACGCACGCGCGCAAACATCCTCTAGTACAGACAATACAATCTAAAGACCACGCACGAATACAGCCAAGTAACCTTAACACAACAAAACTTTATTTGTCCAGCTGAAGCAAACTTTGTTCATTGAAAGAATCAGACAAATACACACCCAAAGACGAATAAAACTCCGGTTGCAATTCCGGGGGAAAATTGAATCAAAGCAACCTTTGCAACGGTGAAAAAAGAAAAGAAAGTAGTAGTAGTAGTAGTAGTAGTAGTAGTAGTAGTAGTAGTAGCAGTAGTAGTGCCCTAGAAGAACAGAGAGCGTACAGATAGGAATCCTCTTTTAATGAGTGTATAGAGCGTATCATTAGAGCCTACATCAAAGTTGGACACCAGACTTCTGGTCTTTTGTTCTTACCAATCAACAGTCTGCAAGACGTAAGTCCTGATAGTGGTTCTAACTTCCTTCTTCCTTCTGAGAGAGAGAGAGAGAGAGAGAGAGAGAGAGAGAGTTGTGGTTGTGGTGGTGGTGGTGGGATGAGGGTATCATGTACCTAGATTTGTGAGTCGTTGGGAAAAGAGGGGGGGGGGGGGGAGGCGGCTAAAAATAATTGCTCGTCATAATATATTCATATGTAAATATTTTTGAATCATTACCCCCTGCAAGCCCAAGCATCATAACCGCCGTCTCCATATTTTGTTTCTTTTTATAGTGTTGTTGGTGTTAGCTGAAACTGTTCATTAAAAATAATCATTGCAAACACACAGCAGACGACCATTACTGTGACAACCGTTGCCTTGGTAACACTGCGCGTTTACCTCGGGTGGGGGGATTTTGTCGTGGTAAACTTTGAGAGAGAGAGAGTGGGTGGGTGTTTGGGGGTTTAACGTCCTTTTCCACCACATAGGGTGATATCAAAGACGGGGCAACGATGAAAAAGCCAGTACAAATATTTGGCCCCAGCCGGGATCGAACTCACGACCCGAGCATTAGAAGTCCAACGCTCTACCATTCGACCACCCCGGCTCCCGAGAGAGAGAGAGAGAGAGAGAGAGAGAGAGAGAGAGAGAGATTCATTTTTGGTTCCTCTGTTATCGTATGACTACATGACAGAGACAGAGACAGAGAAAGAGACAGAAAGAAAATTACAATCTGTGTCCCGGCCACAGTTAACTGTAAGTTTTGATTCGGGCCACATTCCTATGTTTGCTAATGAAATTGATTTTGTAAATTCTAACATTGATGGATTTTAAATTTTCTCCTGCGAGAAAATAGGGGAAGCAAACATAGGATTGTGCCATGGGTAATGTCCCCTGACAAACTTAAATATTCTGCAGGAGACAGTTCGACGTGGTTTAAATTTCCCTGCGAATTTCAAACGGTCAGTTTTCGATTGTTCAGTTTTTTGTTTTCTCTTTTGTTATTCTTTCTTCCTTCTTCTTCTTTTTCCAACAGATGCGTGTCACCGGTCTCATTCTGGGAGGAGAAAGAATATGAGAGAATTGGAGAAAATATATGTTTATACTTACAACAGTATCGAAGAGAGAGAGAGAGAGAGAGAGAGAGAGAGAGAGAGAGAGAGGGAGGGAGAGAGAGAGAGAGAGAGAGAGAGAGGGAGAGAGAGAGGGAGAGGGAGGGAGAGAGAGAGAGAGAGAGGGGGAGAGAGAGAGAGAGAGATGAGAGAGGGAGAGAGAGAGAGAGGGAGAGAGAGAGGGAGAGAGAGAGGGAGGGAGAGAGAGAGGGAGAGAGAGAGAGAGAGAGAGAGAGGGAGAGAGGGAGGGAGAGAGAGAGGGAGAGAGAGAGGGAGGGAGAGAGAGAGAGAGAGAGAGAGAGAGAGAGATGTCATATGTGCTTTTTGTACACACGTACAGTGTCTTCTGAAATGAAGAAAGAGTTTTAAAAAATCCAGAGATCAGTTTTCTGTGAATGACATATGACATCAATATCCTCAGACTAGTAAAAACATGATCCCTTGTCCCACCCCCTTGTCCCACCCCCTTGTCCCACCCCCTTGTCAATACGGTTAGTAATCTATGCTGGTGTTTTTGATTTAAGACGAAGATAACAATGAGCACAAAAACCAAACAATAACAAGCATCAATGTATAAAACAACCTGGACTAGAACGTGCTGGCACATAACGTACCGCGTACGGGGATTGCCCGTTCTCGCAGTTCTCTGCCTACTAAATCGTTCTGTCTTTTCATTACTTTTATATCAAGTGATTTCAAGTCATTTTATCCCCGATTCTCTGGGGGCATCGCGTGGTAGTGTGAAAAACCATTCTTAAGCCTGCTCTTAACTGGGCACAGCGCGCGAATCACACATGTGCATATTACAGTCGTTGCGCTCGGTGTGTCTCCTAACTACAAAACTGAACACAACTGTGCTCGGCGACAAACCGATTGAAGATGCACTGTCCGCCATGTTTGCGAGCCCAGTGACGTAGTACAGCCAATCAGAATCTGTCGTGGAAACCACAGTCACAGTTGTGGCTATTTGAAATTCAGGTTGCTGTGATGACGCCACAGCGGCGAAAACCCCCAGAATCACAACTGTGTCACAACTGTGGACAGCATTGTGGAGCTCCGCAGTACCCATTTAAAAACCGGCTTTACCGAACTGTCGCTGTCAGTCTTCTGTGCTAGGGCGTACTTGAGCAGGGGTCTCCTGCGTAACATAACTTACTCGGTCCGAATCGAGTTATTGCGCTGAATAATGTGTCTAACATTTGTTGATTTGCTTTTGCAATAACCGTGTGTGTGTGTGTGTGTGTGTGTGTGTGTGTGTGTGTGTGTGTGTGTGTGTGTGTGTGTGTGTGTTTGAAATGATACAGAAATTTCACACCGACAGATTTCAATCAAGAATGAGTAAAATTGCCACTGTCAGTAATCATGATTATGATTACAACTAACCTCGTGGCTTTCCTAACATTCGTATAGGCGGTTGAAGACTGCCAATATTCTAATAAGTTTTGGCACTGAAGAAATGTTTTAAACCTTAGAAGAAGCTGGTACTTTAATCAGCTAATCCGGGGATCTGGAAAAATTGATTGAATTAAATTTTAAGCCGAGACAATGTGCCAGCAGTGACTTTTGCATAATATGTTGTCATTTTAATGTGACCATTTTTAATTCATGAAGACTTCCCCACAAAGGCAATTGAGACTCTGGTAGGTCAGGTAGCCACAACTAGAAATTACACTTATGTTTATTTGTTTGTCCTTGGTTTGGTTGGTTGGATGCTTTGTTCTTTCCCTCTTTCCTTCTGTCTTTGTATCTGTCCTGTCCGTTCTTGATTGATTTCCTCGGATTTTGTTCTTCGTGAGACTGAACAGAGTAAGTGACAACACACCCGACATCACCCGAGCCTCACTAAACACACCAAGCGTACGGTTGTGTGTGGTCTTTATTCTGCCCTACATTAAAGGGCTTAAAGCCGCGCAAGCCACAAAGACTAATTCGCGGCTGAGTGTGCCTGCACTACATGAAAAAAAAAAACACCAAAAATGTAACGTTGGACAAAGGATGGAAACTGGTCTACGGGGCAATATAAACCTAGGACATGCAGGAGACGGTGCACCTTCATGCTAGTTTCTCGAACACCCGGTTACAAAAACGCGTAGAAAAAAAAAAACAATTACAACTAGGTAAAACAAAGATAAATACTAAGCGCATATACAGCAAATATTGCAACTTATCATCTCCTAAGCGCTATAAACCAGTTCGCAGCATATTCCCAACGTCACTTATTCCTAACCGCTGGTAGTGCAGACGTGAGTGAGGGGTTAAAAAGAAGAAAATTAATATAGATGAAAGGGCCGAACTTAGAAATCAGCTGAGAGATGAGAGGAAGGACAGAGCGGCTAAATTCGGGAGGTTTTAAAGAGAAAGAGACAGGCGAATGGGCTGGTGAGGGATAGACAGAGTTAGGAAGGAAAATTCCTTAGTTGCCATTGAAGACAACATGCCTGGGATGCAGTTGGAGAATAGACCGCTCCAACACGGAACCTCCCCGCCGTGAGGCGGTATGGGAAAACAACGCACCAGAGAGGGGTGCGTTGTGAAGGTCTTCAACATGACAGGTGCTCAGCAGCACCAGCAGGGCGCTGCGAACAAAGCCCGCCAGGGTGAAGACCAGGTGGGGGGAATCCAGTGAAGTTGGCCTTCAGAAATGACCCTCACATGTCTCACTGGACCAAGGGTCAGCAGACACCCGCTTACTGACCTCCCCCCGGGGGAAACTTTAAGAGAGCAAAAGACAGGTGAATGGACCGAGGGAGGCAGAGATAAGAGTAAAGAAAGAGCAAAAGGGGTGGGCAAGCTCAGCGAAATCAGCCCCGCCGCGTGAAGGCGAGCCCATGGGGCCTGCCCTTGAGAAACTTCTCTGCCAAAAAAAACAAAAACAAAAAAACAACAACAAAAAAGGCGACTAAGAGGGGGGGGGGGACAAACCAATTACGAAAGCCTGCAGGAAATTGGGGGAAAAACAGCCGAACAGGGGAGACAATTCCATTTGCATCGCTTGGGGGTGGTCTTGTAAAAAAATAACACGAGAACAAGAAAAATGGTCTTAAGCTACAGTTTCAAGTAGTGGAGGGATAAGGGGGAGAGGGGGGGGGGAGGGGGTAGGGAGGGAGGATATGAACACAGCGATAAGCAGTGTGACTGAAATTGACTCTCTCTCTCTCCTCTCTCTCTCTCTCTCTCTCTCTCTCTCTCTCTCTCTCTCTCCAGGATGTTACTTGGTTTAAACGGGCAAATTCCATATTTGCTAAGCCAACTTATGTTTGGGAACAGTTTCGCTCGTTAAGTGCGCCTCTCCGCTAGAAATACTCTATCTCACAGACTAGTGCAGCTCATCATGCGGTACAATGATGCATAAACTTTGCGCGAGCGGTCGAGGGAGGGGGCTGGGGGGGGGGGTGTTCGGAAGTTTAACGTCCTTTCCCACCACGCGAGGGTGACATCAAAGACGGGGCAACGACAAAAAGGCCGGCATAAATATTTGGCCCCAGCCGGGATTCGAACTCACGACCCGAGGATTGAAAGTCCAACGCTCTACCATTCGGCTATCCGGCTCCGCGCGAGCGGTCTAACATTCAAATTATACGACTTTTGTTGCACCACTGGAGCACTCAGTGCGGTCGCCACGTCATCGAGTACGCTTCTCTTGGCTCAGTGCCAGCATTACCGACGTTGTCACTGTTCAGGTGTCTAAGTGGTGTGATGATAGATACCACTAGCGTATCATTATCTCCGTTAAGTAAGAAGTATTGAAAAGTGTTGCAGTGTAAATGGTTCGCTGTTGCCTACTTTGCCTGATCCATTTGCAGCCTTACACCTGCAATGCCTGGCTCGTGAATTTGAATCCTAACTGAAAGGCAAAATATTTGTGCTGGCTCTTTTCCCTAGTTGCCCCATCTTTGACATCACCCGTATGTGGCGGAAAGGGACGTTTCAGCCCGAAACATCCACCCACCCATCCACCTTATCAACTTGCAAAAACAACCACAGCTCAGTCAAGGCGCCGTGAGGAAGCTATCAGCAATGCTTCCATGACTGCATAGGTGCAAAGAAAAAAGGCAAGCAAGTGAGAGGTGTTCGAAGCCAAAGTTTCTGTCTTCCAAGTTGTCAATCAATCAATCAATCAATCAATCAATCAATCAATCAATCAATCATCTTCATTGTCCCAAAAGGGCAATTTGTTTTGCGCCGTAAAATATATTATAAATGATGAAAATAAAAGTAAAACAAGATAGAGTATTAGGTTGAATTAAATTAAATTAAAAGGTAAGTAAAAACAACAGCGTTTCTCATTATATATAATCACAATGCCACACACTTGTTTTACTAAATTTGCTCTGATGCGTGTCCCGGGGGTTAATGTTGATCCAACTTTTGAGCACTTTTGCCTAATCGATCAAGTTGTGTCAGTGTCTCTGAAATGCACCAGCAGAATTATATGCGCCAAGGCGTAGTCTGATTTCGTGTTGACACAAGCGTGCAGTTTGTTTATTTGCTCGTGACAAGTTTACAAACTATGAACATTTTACATTCTGAACTGCCGGGTGAGTCTGGTCATGTGTGTAGCTCGTACCGCGATTTTTTTTAACGCACGCACGCACGCACGCACGCACGCACGCACACACACGCGCATGCAATTCTTAGTGTGTTGTTCATCATTTTAGGTGTATGTGTGTGTGTTATGATTATAATCATCTTACGTTATTTTAGTTATTTAATTTTAATGTGCTCTTATATCTTTTATAGTATTTTGTCATAATGAGTTATTGAGCCCGTCCGAAGATGAATTGCCCCTTGTGGGATAAATAAAGTGTTTTTGACTTGATTTGACTTGACTTGATTTGACTTGACTTGACACACGCGCGCGCGCATAGAATAAAATTTTACTAACTATACAAAAGATTGCTGATACTACCACAGCAGAATACGACAACATTCAAAGATTAAATAGTTTGCAGACCATATAGTACACGCCCCAGGCTACGCACACACACACACACATACACACACACACACACACACACACACACACACACACACACACACACACACATTCAAATCTTATTAACTATACAAAAGATTGCTGATACTATCACAGCAGAATATGACACTAATCAAAGATTAAACAGTTTACAGATCATAATTATAGTACACGTACCAGGCTACACTCTCATTCTTTGGACTAGAATCCAGCTTCTTCAATACATCGCCAGTGGATGAGGGGTTTCTAACTGCAGGAGAATCTGCCATCATGCTGTTAAACCCCTTGGGGACCTGACTAAAATGACTGACAACCCGAAATTCGATTTAGTTCGCGAAGGACCCTTAGGACTTTCGCTAGATGAAGTGTAAGGATGGCGAAATTGAACTTTCGTGCTCTTTGGTTAGCGTGGTGTCTTGCAAAATGTATCAAATCAAATTGGTCACAAATAGGCTGTGGAATTGGCTAGATTTTAGGCTGTTGTTGGTGTGTTTGTTTGTTGTTGTTTTTTTTTAATTCGTCAAGACGGCATGTAGCTAATCTTTCAGCGGGACACCGAGGGTTCGTTCTAACTTGGCATCACGTGGATCAAAACCTCTCTCTCTCTCTCTCTCTCTCTCTCTCTCTCTCTTTGTGTCAGCAATTCTTTCCGAGTTTCGGATTTCAAAGGTACATATATTTATTGATTTATATGTCCTTGTGTGTGTGTGTGTGTGTGTGTGTGTGTGTGTGTGTGTGTGTGTGTGTGTGTGTGTGTGTGTGTGATGTTCCAGGTTTACGTATGTTCGATCATTTGGCTTTTTTGTTTAGTTGTTTGTTCTTCAAAACGGCAAGTTTGAAAATTGGTTGCAAGACCAAAACTTCCACCGTTTTCAAATAAAGTTCTTTCGTTTTCAATTTCGTTCTCTCTCTCTCTCTCTCTCTCTCTCTCTCTCTCTCTCTCTCTCTGCATCTCACTGGCAAACGTTTCACACATGTCCAGAATTAAAGCAACGGGGTTCACCGAGAGTTGAAAATATCGGATTTCCCATATAAACAACGCTTCGGTTGAATGGTCGGTCACAGCTTAATTTTAGTTGCTTCAGCTCTCTCTCTCTCTCTCTGCATGTGTTTATGTGTGCGTACGTCCATGCGTGTGTGCGTGCGTACGTGCGTGTGTGCCTGTGTCCGTACGTGCGTCAGTATGCGCTTGTGCCTGCGTGCGGACGTACGTACACGCCTACGCGTGCGCGAAACAGCTTGCAGACAGACCAGGCAGATGGTTCTGACCAGAAACGACAGTCTTCGACGAAGATGAAGCAGGGAGACTCTTCACTTTGGGATACCCCTGTTACCAGTGATTGAAGGGCTTTCCGGAAAAGACAATTATTAGCAGGGTCCTCTCTCAGGCTGCCTCCGACTTGATAGTACTGACATTCAAAGGCGGATCCAGACAGCTGTGATGTTGTCGTGGCCACAGAAGTTCGTATTCTGTATCTACGCCACAGGGTACCGAATGTATTACACCAAAAACACTAAAATAAAAATAATAATCATAATAATAACAATAATAATAATAATAAAATTGAGTGAATATTGTACAAGCGCTTTACCCAATATTTTTATTCGGCCCATATGCCGCGAACTGAACCCAACACGCACGCTGATGTGAATCACACGCATTGTCTCACACACTGGTCATGGACACATTCAAATCACGTGGTGCGAAGGTACAGCTCAGCCATTTAAGTTTCGCCATTTAGACTTTTTTAAAGCTTTTTTTTTTTTAATTTTGTGGGCTGAACATTTCCAAAGCAGAGGAGGAGGAAGCCGGAGTACCCGGAGAGAACCCCCGACGATCGGCCCGAACGAACGGTGCCACATACAAGAAGGAAAAATTCTTTGCCCAAAGTGGGACTCGAACCTGACCTCTGTCATTCGTGACGAAGTCTCTCAACCACTAGACCACCGGCCGCCCCATTTGAGTTTAGTTCAATTCAGTTTAAGGCGTTACCTCTGCGCTAGGAAAGGCCCATATGCGCTGCATCTCATCTCTCAGTATCACCTTTTACATGAGCCATATCATTGCCCTTTTACAATCAATAGACGACTCCACTCGGCAAGCTCCGGGGCCAAAGCCCCGCACCTTTCCTCTGCCGTGTATTGGCACAATACAGAACGTCCATGACCTCCTTTATGGGAAAGGGGAGCCGAGGTGGTCGAATGGTAGAGCGTTGGACTTCTAATGCTCGGGTCGTGAGTTCGATCCCGGCTGGGGCCAAATATTTGTGCTGGCTTTTTCATCGTTGCCCCGTCTTTGATATGTGATGGAAAAGGACGTTAAACCCCCAAACACCCACTCACCCACCCGTTTATGGGAAAGGGGGTGATTTCAAGATAAAAGAGATTGACGTAATGGTTTGGTTAATCAAATGAGAGAGAGAGAGAGAGAGAGAGAGAGAGAGAGAGAGAGAGAGAGAGAGTATAAGAATGCCTGTGTTCTGTTTTTAGCCCAGTGTTCAACTTATGAATGAACTCCTACGCTGTTTCTTAATTCTTAATTAATTTTAAATTAATATAATCAGTTGAGTCTGTGATTAACATAGATTGTTCTTTTTTAAGCATATTTGACAAGACACATGAACATCGTACAAAACAAAACAAACCAAAAAAAAAAAAAAAAAAACCAAACAAACCCAATGTCACAATACAAATGCAAAAACAAAACCTACCAAAATAATTAGTAATATCACAATACATAGATTGTTCTTAATTATTTATTTGTTGATTTATACTGAGCCTGTTTTACATCTCAATTGCCCGTTTCGGGATGAATGAAGTGCATTTGAATTTGAATTTACGTGAATGGACTTGCTGCTTTCTTTCCACGTTTCAGTCATATTAAACTACACGTGCTTCCCTCTTTGTAGTCTATGGCAAGAACGTTTGCCATACCATGCCCTGCGTTGTGTTGTGTTCATAATCCTATTGGCTGAATTCTCAGGGCTCGCCCCTTTTGATTGAAAGGAGTGGAGTCGTCTATTTTCAGCCACTGCCTCTCACGCCTCTGCTCTGCAGGCGGTCTATGGTTTGATGGCCGAAGCTTTGCGTATGCAATGCATGTCAGACTTCTCACCAGTTTTGAATTTTGCAGGCGCAGGCCATCCATAACGCTTGCCCAGCCTTGAATACAATAACAGTCACGTGTTTGTGCATCAGGGCAGTTTATAAAACACGAGTGTACAAACGGCAAATCAACTGCACATGTCAAATCCAGTACGTCTTTGGTGTATTCATTTCGGGAACCACACGCATTCACTCACAAACTCGGCATCAACTAATACTACAATCCGGTTGTGCGAAGTGTCAGCAATACCGCTGTTGCCGGTTACGAAGAGTCGGGTGCTCTCCAGCGCCGGAGACGCGAACAGTCCACCTGAGGTGGGCTACGCATGCGATGGCGAGCAACGTGAGCGTTTCGACCGGCGAAGATGTTCGCGATAAAATTAAATCAATGAAAGTTCCTGAACTGAAAAAATATCTGAAAGACAGGGGCGTGCGTTTAAGTGGCTACACAAAAGCGCAGCTTATCACTCTAGCCCTTGAAGCAGATCGGCAGTCGCTTCAACCGAGAGGTAGGCGGTGTAAAGGTCAAGTCGACCCGCTGTGACTTGTGGCTTGCCACTAATTTTTCTTCAAGCACTTTGGCTGTTTATCAGTGCGAACTGAACTTTTGCTTGGAAATGAAAGTCTTTCTTTCTTGATTTTTGGTTCCATAACGATTGTGTTCAAACAATGTAGGTACCGGGACAGAATTTGTCCGCTTGTTCCCGACGAAATGGCGGCTGCACACGCTAGGCCACCGAGACGGGTCGGCGTTCTGCCTTCGAATCGCTTTTATCCACAAATTTCTTGAAACTTTTGAAGAAAAGGGCTCAAACTGAACGATCTCACCATTAGGTAAGACCGTCTCTGGGAATTTCTCCAGCTTATCTGATTTTCTCAAGCCATTTTGGCAGCCGATCGCAACGCAGTGGTAGTGCGGCATCGTGTGTGACTCGAGTAGCCCACATGCCGAGTCTATCAAGCCTTGTCTCGGTCCAAAATCGCGCACGTTCACGCATGTTCACGCGCTATAAGGAGAATCGGCAACAAGGCCATTCTATCCGAATTTCGGATTTCAAAAGTACAGATATTTATTGATTTATATGTCCTTGTGCGTGCGTGTGTGTGTGTGTGTGTGTGTGTGTGTGTGTGTGTGTGTGTGTGTGTGTGTGTGTGTTGGATGAAAATAACCCCAACCCCTCCTCACAATAGATCTAAATCCGCCAGACGAAGTCCTAGGAGAATGGGCAGATGTTCTGACTCTTGTCTTTTGTCCAAAGAAGAAAACACTCCGCGACTATTACTTCGGACTCTGTAGTCTCCTTCCGTGGTTCGCTTCGCTTTGTCGTTGTGGCCGTGCTGATGGGGTTGTGGCTGTTGTAGACCGCGGCAGCTGGACCGGATGTGCCGGCTGATGAAAGAAGAGTTTCATTGTCTCCTCCGATGACTCGTGTTATGGGTATTTCCAGAGTTCAGCTTTCATCTGTTTTATCTGTTTATGCCGTTCTCATTAAAGCCCCACCTTCTTAACGGTGGGGCGGTCGGTGGTCTAGTGGTTAAGAGACTTGTCACCAATGCGAGAGGTCAGAGGGTCGAGTCCCACTCGGGGCAAAGAATTGTTCCTTCTCGTATGTGGCACCGTTCATTTGTGCTGCGCAAATCATCGGAGGTTCTCACTGGGTACTCCGCCCCCCCCCCCCCCCCCCCCTCTGCTTTGGAAATGTTCAGCCCACCAAAATTGAAAAATAAATGCAATTTCTAAATTCCGAAATTTAAAGAGCTGAGTTGACCCTTCGCACCACGTGACTGTAATGTGTTTATGTCCAGTGTGTGAGAGAATGCGTGTGATTCACATGAGCGTGCGTGTTGGGTTCAGTTGGGAAAAGCGCCTATACAATACTCATTATTATTATTATTATTATTAACGCAGCTGAAATGAAACAAAAATGTCACTTTCAAAGCTCAAATGCTGTTTACCAGATAGAAGGATCATTTTTGCGACTTTGTGGTTTCTAATATTAGAGAAATACGATTGAGCCTACGGTCAACTTTTGAACAGACTGCGACTAGAAAAAAGCTGATACAGATAAGAACCAATCAGCGCCGTCTAGCTGGTCCTCAGTCCGCAACCAAATAACGTCAGCTCAACCCACTTACGCTCAGCCTGTCTGTCCAAAACCAGCCCATTAAACAAGTCACAGAACATCGGTTACTGGGTGTGATCATTGACAGTCAGATGAAATGGCAAGCGCATATAGAAAAAGTCTGTAAACTTGTGTCAAGAAATTTATTTATGTTGTCAAAACTGAAATACTTTATTGACAGCGATTCTCGAAAATTGTTTTATAACGCCAATATTAAACCCCACATTGACTATTCGTCCTCACTCTGGGACGGATGCAGTGATGTCCATTTGAAGAGACTAAACTCCTTACACAGGAGAGCAGCAAAATTGATCCTTCCCGACCCCACACTAACAACTGACCAGAAACTCCAAAAGCTAGAAATGCTCTCTCTTCCGAAACATCTGATCTTAAATAAAGGTATGTTTATGTTCAAAATCCGCAAAGGCGTCCTGCCAGAGTACATCAGCAGCCTCTTTACCTCGTCTGATCCACGCTATCCCTCATCAACGCAGCGCTTTATACCGCCACGTCCGAGAATAGATATTTTTAAATCAAGTCTCTGCTTCTCCGGTGCCTCTCTTTGGAACAAACTCCCTCTAAGCATTACTAACAATGGATCGCAGACATCATTCAGGAAAAGTCTCTTCAACCACCTGGCATCAGAAACTGCATAAATTATTTACAACCCATCCGTCTTGCCCATTCACCAAAGTTCACTTCTTACCAACAAAACCTGTCACGCAATTTACATAAACAGTGATACACCTGCGCTAGTTCCATGAGTATGTACATCATAAGTGATACCATGATTTTGTGTATAACTATGCTTGCCGCGCGAGTGCGCATATATATATATATATATATATAAGTGTGTGTGTGTGTGTGTGTGTGTGTGTGTGTGTGATTTCCTTTTCTTAGGTAACTTTTGTCTCCTTCTCTTCTTAGTCTTTTTTTAATTTTCTTTTTTTTTTATGGTAGTGTAGCAACGGCAAGTTTGAAAATGGTCTTTGTGTGCCTATAACTTCTTCCGTTGTAAAATAAAGGATCGTTATCGTTATCGTTATCGTTATCGTCGTCTGCTCAGTACGCGGTACACTTTTTTTTTTTTTTTTTTTTTTGCTGCCCCAACTCTTTTACCAGTTCTAGTGGTGTTCCTCCCAGGTAATGGGTGGAATCCACGGAGGGCTCGGAAGCTGAGGCAATTTCTATTATGCATGATGATGGAAATGAGGATGATGGTAAGATGATACTATGGAGGTCCGTGTGGTTTGGGACTGCGGGACAGGGCCGCATTCCACGATTCCCGGCATTATCCAACCCCGATTCACAAATACCCCGGCAAGAACCAACCCCGGGAACTACGGCACCTGCGGTGCCGGCCGTGTAATCATCCTCATCATAAGACGTGTCATACCAAGGGAAGCACCCCGTGAAGTGGGTGAATCTCGGCTGTGTGGCAACAGCCTCCCCATTGGGCCCATAACACACCCGCTCTGGGTAGGAGCCGACCTAGGTATGAAAAATCCCGCTTGCCTCGGCTGGGATTCGAACCCGGGTCTCCCGGTCCATGATCCGAAGTGCTAACCACTACACTACGGGGGCCGGTAGTCGTGTGTTCTACAAGTACAGCCTTGCACGAACTCTGTGGAAATAAAACGTTGTCTGAGTTAAACTGACATCTATATTCTGTAACCCGCTGTTGCTGCCAGTTTCCCTTGTCAAAGTTCAGGTCACGGTCGTAATAACAAGCCGTGACCGTGTAACTTTGCAGCGCAATCTGTGGTTGGATCTCTGGCGAAATTGAAAGGAAGGCATTGCCGTATCAGATGTCGAACGTTGTTGCAATTGTGCAGAGATCGTTTCACGGTGCGGATGCCATGTTACATGTATCATACCAAGAAGCTGAACTATATTACAAAGGAGTGCGGGCTAGTCTTTGCTTAGTCGTGTATTGGGTGGGTGGGTGTTTGGGTGTTTAACGTCCTTTTCCACCACATAAGGGTGATATCAAAGACGGGGCAACGAGAAAAAGGCCAGCACAAATATTTGGCCCCAGCCGGCGGGATTGGAACTCACGTTAGTCGTGTATTGGTAGAATGTACACGTTTGCTTTTGTTGTTATTAATGTTGTTTCTGTTTGTTGTTTGTTTGTTTGTTGTTGTTGTTCTTTTTCTTCTTCTTCTTCCTTCTTCTTCTTGTTTGTTGTATTGTAGCGCCTTGTCAAGCACAAAAACTATCTCTGCTCTTGAGTCATTTCAATTCTCAATGCAATTTTCTCTGGATATGGTGAAAACCGGTTCAGTTGCCGATATTTTGCTGTGATATGTCTGACTAAGTGCGCGTGCACTCAACGCTAGCGGTCATAGCGTGCGCACTGGGAGGTAATTCTGTCACAGAATGTCGGGTGAAAAGATAATGAAGAGACAATGTGAAATGCGAAACCATATAACTTCGTAAAATGAGTAAAGAAAGTCTGGAGGAACGGGCGGATGGGGAGGAGGTGGCGGGTTGGGGCACACCACTCAGAGAATTTATGGAAAGAGGGAAAAGAGTACTGCGCCCGTGTGTAAAACTCGAGGATAACTTAACCCACGGCTACGGGCCTAACCCAGACTAAGACAAAAGAAACCCCAAAACAAAATTAAAATTAATTACAAAGGAAGCGAAGAAAGAAAGACAGAAATCCTTCTATAACGGCAGAGGCACCTTGCTGGAATGGACCCGCTTCCTGATGTTAAAAAAAAAGAAAGAGAAACAACAGAAAATTTAACCCTAGAGCTAGTTTAGTTCGAGGTTAGACTCTAACCCGGGCCTAAACTCCCTAAACCCGACTTCACATGCGGGCCCTGAAGAGAACTAGGGTGCTCAGTGTTAAACGGACACATAAAAATGTTAATTCTTCATCAGAGGACCGAGAGATAATGAATTTGTTTGGAGGAAGAGGAAGGAGAAGGGAAAGGGGGCGAGGGGAGGAGGGGGGGGGGTGTACGACAGGTGAAAGATACCGTTTGTGATGATGATGACGATGATGGCGATGTTTGTGACAACGCGACAATGACGATGATTGTTGTGATTTCTGTCGGCACAAATAGTGCCATTCATTCATTCGTTCGTTCGTTCATTTTCTCTCTTTCACACACACACACACACACACTACTGTCACCTAACACACACACACACACACACACACACACACACACACACACACACACACACACACACACACACACACACAAACACACACACTACTGTCACCCAAACCACACACACACACTACTGTCACCTGAAACACACACACACACACACACACACACACACACACACACACACACACACACACTACTGTCACCTAAACCACACACACACACACACACACACACACACACACACACACACACACACACACACACACACACACACACTACTGTCACCTAAACCACTGAAGCACACAGGCAGACAGACGGACAGACGAAGACAAAGAAGTCAAACCTTGACAGTCGCTCTTTCGCGCCACTCAGCCCCCCTAGGGATGTTGGAGGAGCCAACCGTATTTGCCAACGGAGACCTATCACTTGCCAATATCTACCCCTCAGACGGCACGTCCTGGACACTAATGGTCGACTCAGCTTCCGTGAAATGAAGTCTACAAGGCGATTTTCCCTCAGCGCAAATGCGCTGATCGGACATTTAGATAAGTGACAATCCATGTTTTGAAATCCTCGTAGCCTGATTTCCATTTTCTGGCATGGTACCTTTGACGCGATGAGGTCATTTCACCGCCGTGACCGCGCCTACGATGCGGTGTTTATCTGCAGCTAAATGGTAACCCAGGCGGCGTAAACAGCAAACACGCGATATGCCTAAATAGCATGGAAATTATTTGTAATGTATTCCAGCCGCGTAAAATACAATCATCTGTGCCACTCGAGCCCCCAGCGCGGCATAAGGAGAAGGATTCTCGATTTGTTAGAATATGAACAATAAAATGGTTTTACATTCATGTGGGCGGTATTCATTTTGTAGAAAATCGGATTCTGGAACTGCGATTCTGTGAATATTGGTAGTTTTTTGTTTGTTTGTTTATTCGGGTTTTTTAAGCAGCTGCAACTGTTGCTGTTGTTGTGGTGGTGGTGGTGGTGGTGTGGCTATAGTTCAAGAGAGGAGCCTTGTCAGTCGAGCGGTTGAGCGTTGGACTTTCAATGCTCGGGTCATGAGTTCGATTCCTGGCTGGGACAAATTATTTGTGCTAACCTTTTTCTTGTTGCCCTGTCCTTGATATAATCCTTATGTGGTGAATACGGACGTTAAACACTCAAACCCCCCTCCCTCCCCCCATCCGAACACACACACACACACACACACACACACACACACACACACACACACACACACACACACATTTTCTGTAGTTTTTGGACCACGACTGGCAAACCTGGAGTTGCACACACTGCAATTACCTAATGGAACATTGTGCAGTTGCGCTCACTTCACTGTTGACATTTCACGCTTTTAAAGTGTGTGTGTGTGCCCCCCCCCCCCCCAAATACCGATGATGCGCCCATTAACCCAAGGTCGGTGCAACATGCATCTCGCCAGGGGAAAAAGAAATTCATATAGCAGAGGAATCCTCACAGATGTGACAGGTCCCAAATTGCGAGTACAGTTCACGACATGCCATGTTTGGTTTTTTTTTTTTTTTTTTATCTGCCCTAGAACTTCAGTCGCTCGTTAAGGGGCAAAACTTTCAAAAGTGCATCGCCAGTATGGGGAGAGGGAGGAGGGCGGGGGTGGGGGTGGCTGTGGGGTGGGGGTGTGGGGGTGGGGAGGGATGGCGGTGGTGGTGTAATTTTCGAAACCTCCCACCCTTCGACGTATGAAATCTATATATTAACAAAAATCATCGAAAAAAAACTGAGAGGCTTTTTCCGCTTAAAAAAAAAAAATGTTGTTGTTGTTGTGTGTTTTTGGCAAATATGTGCGACATGAAAGTGAGTAAAATGACAAGCTCTAACTGTTTGCAACTGAAGTTATGCTCCATCTGCACACTGTGTTCGTTTTACAAAACTCTTTTTTTCCCCCTTTAAATGCGGCCTCTTGAAACCCTGACCTACTTTTCTGCTGCCGCCGCCTTTCAGGCTATGAACAGAACAAGCCCACGTGCCTACACGGTATTAGGCCTGCTTCGGCCCTTCCTTGAAACACACACATTCTAAGGGCCCGAATGTAAAAGTCGAGGTTAATTTAACCCGAGGCTACGGGCCTAACCCAGACTAGGACAAAAGAATCCCCAAAACAAAATTATATTTTAAAAAAAGGAGGCGAAGAAAGGAAGAGATAAATACTTCTATAACGGCTTAGGCACCTTGCTGGAATGGACCCGCTTCCTGATTAAAAAAAAAATATATATATATATGGGAAGTAAGCTGAGAGCGCTCCCTAGATCTAGGAGATGTGTGCTTTGTATGCCAGTGGACAAGTCCGCCTTGCCCTATATTGGCTACAAGCCACATTGAAAAGGGGGGGGGGGGGGGAACCTACCGCTGAAACGTCTAACAGATCTAAGGGTATCTCACCATTCATAGGGCCCCCATTCCCCTCCCACCGGGAGGAAAATGGTCGGTACAACCAAGACCATATGAATTGGTGATTTTAGCCGCTCACGACCATGGTTTCGGGTCAATGGGACCCTCATCAGGTGAGCATGCGGCGATACCCACGAGGGCTGCAGCGTCCAACCAGCACTAAAAGGCTGCCCCAGAATAATCTGGTGCGTCTCCAGTACTAGCAGACGTCGCTACCCTAAAGCTCTGCAAGAGGTTTCAGCGGTAAAAGACTAAATAATTTAGAAGGAGCAATTGCCTAAGTGTAATGTCATGTAATTACATTTAATATAGAATAGGAACAAAGGCGTCGCTAAATCCGAAACCGTGCGCTCAATCAGGTCAATTTGAAAGTAGGGGAAGTAAGTAAAGCTGAGAGCGCTCCCTAGATATAGGAGATGTGTGCTTTGTATGCCAGTGGACAAGTCCGCCTTGCCCTATATTGGCTACAAGCCACATTGGAAAATTTAACCCTAGAGCTAGTTTCGTTCGAGGTTAGACTCTAACCCGGTGTAGCATCCGGTCCGGTCCCCCCTCTGAAGTAGTCCCCCGGGGGACCAATTCGTGGCAAAAACTGCTCTATAATGG
>JACVVK020000029.1:725000-752500 GCA_018292915.2 Batillaria attramentaria | reverse complement strand
GTCAGTGTGGTCTGGCCGTTGTCAGTAAACTTGTTCGTTAGTGAACACGGAAAAGGGCGTAGACTAGCTAAAACGGTAAGAGAGAGAGAGAGAGAGAGAGAGAGAGAAGTCAATTGTTTGGAAACCGAAAGATTGTCCGACAGGGTCAGTCTAATGCAAAACGTCACTGACGCGCTGTATAGAGTTTGAGTGATGTGGTAAGCTGAATATCATGTCGCTTACGGTGCGCGGGTTTCAGAGAGAGAGAGAGAGTTATGTAGGGCTTGACGTCGCGCAAGCAACAAAGACTAATTCGCGGCTAAGTAAAAGTTTGCCTCTGCCAGGTCGTTAAAAGGGCAAAAAGCCACTCCGCAAAACAAGATGAAAATATATTTACAAAACAACAACAACAACAAAAAAAAACCCAAACAAACAAACAAACAAAAATCCCCTGCCCGGTCCAAATGAGATAAACATGTTCATCAAAAATCTTGAAGCTGTGTAGGTCAAAGAAAGTCTCTCAGAGAGAGAGAGAGAGAGACAGAGAGAGAGACAGAGAGAGAGAATACGAACACGATTGGTTTATTGGTGAATGCCGTCATAGCCCATTACCAAAGGGGGTGCATATGGGAGGGGGGGGGGTACAAAGCAAAACAAGCCACTTGTGTCATGACATTGCCAAGTAACAAATCTCTAGCAAGGTTAACCAATGAGCTTTCATGTTAGGTATTTTCAATACTCAATTAGACTTCATGATTATGCCGTGTGGTTATTGTATTCAGAAAGTTAGGATGTACACATTCAGAGAGAGAGAGAGAGAGAGAGAGAGATTGACTGACCGTCACGCTCCACCGGCGCCCATCGCGAGTTGTCATCAAGCAGTTGTTTGTCACCAGCGGTCATCTTGGTCGGGTCTTGTTTGATGAACCAGTGGTTTACACACCTAGCATTACAGTCAAACACAATGACAACGTCATCACCGTCACATAGTAGATGTTCGCGACCGTACGGCGTGTTGTCAGATACAATCTCGCTGAAGTTTCTGTTTGGGGTTTTGTCTCTAAGAAGACGCTGTAAGTCCCGATCCATGATCTCTCCGACACAATGTTTCACTTGCTCGTCATCATATCCTTTGGTGTCAAACTCCTCTGTAGTTGATAAATCCGTGTCCGTGTCGTCTGCTGAGAAAGTCAGCGTGTTGTTGTCTTCGTTCTGGTTCACTGGCACGTGAGGCTCGGTACACAGGTCACCTGCCAGGCTGTCTGGTTCGTGAGTGCGAGATTCACGTGCAGTGACGTCGACATATTACACGGCGTGTTGTTTACATGTGCAACTTTGTGTACTGTTTCGTCTAATGGAGTATATGAAGGTGTAGCCTGGAACAAGTTGCAAGGTGATGATGTATTGTCACTTGCCTTTTGTTTTCTGGATAGCTCGTCTCCTTTCTGCCCGCTGTCTGTCTCGGCGAACGTGAGAATGTGGTTTCCTTCTGATTGGTTGTGCTGTGGCAGTGGTCATGGCGGACTGAGAACCGGTCAGTCGGAGTATGACCACATTTGTTCCGTCCTCTTTGCCGTCAGTTTTGAAGGATGTTACGGCATTTTCCCCGAGAAGAGCGTTCAAAATTCCTTCCACTGTCGATAGTAGACCCTCAGCAGGCATGGTGACGAAATTTCAAGGCGAAAATGTCAAATTTTCACGACAGCCTTTACACGTGCGACTTTCTTCTATGGCTGCACCGGAGGGACGGGGACGGGGGGGGGGGGATGGGGAAGAGGGGGGGGGGGGATTCATTTTTGGTTTCTCAGTTGTCGTAAGACCAGATGCGTGACGGAGAGAGACAGACAGAGAGAAAAATCACAATTTGTGTTCACGCTCACGAAGATGAAACAGAATCTGACATGTAACTATTAGTCTTGATTCGGCTGCTAATGAAAATGACTTTGTAATTCTAACACTGACGTCTTTGTGTGTGTGTGTGTGTGTGTGTGTGTGTGTGTGTGCGTGTGTGTGTGTGTGTGTGTGTGTGTGTGAGAGAGAGAGATGATGATGATAATGATGATGATGATGATTAAACTTTACTTATCAATGGTAAAAGTTATGATAGAAAATAACCAGTTTACAAACTTGCCGTTGCTGATGCTAAAGAGTACCCCCCCCCCCCCCAAAAAAAAGACAATTCAAGACAGAAAATAATGCACTAAACTGCAAGACACAAAACCATAGAGAAAATCGTCCATCAGGTCAAAACGCATTCACACACACGTACGACCTTTGTAAACACAAATCATATAATGAGAGAGAGAGAGAGAGAGACACACACACACACACACACACACACACACACACACACAGAGAGAGAGAGAGAGAGAGAGAGAGAGAGAGAGAGAGAGAGAGAGAGAATCGAACTGAATGAACCAATTACTTATGGAAAACCCCAATCTTAAAACACGCAGCGAGAATAAACCCAATTGTTGATGCGGCCAGACTGACAAAATGAATTAAACTGGGGCAGATTCCAAAGGGAATGTCCCCGTTAGGAAGTGACAAGCCTCGACCTGAACCTGATTAGCGTCGTTGAACTAGAAACAGACACAATGCGAGTTTCACCGTCTGATACAGACACAGAGCCTCTAACCTCGTAGTGCATAGAGGCGAATTGACAATTGATCTGATGTGCTCGTGAGACCGGTTCCACCGGCAGAGGGCGTTCTGTCTTCTCTTGAGTGGGGTTCGGTCCACCATCGGACTCACTCTTAACCCTCCGAAGCTCCTCGAGTTATTTTGATACTGCTTCCTACTTCTCCGGCTGTCTAGGAAATGCTGGTGTTGGTGGTGGTGGTAGTGTGTGTGTGTGTGTGTGTGTGTGTGTGTGTGTGTGTGTGTGTGTGTGTGTGTGTGTGTGTGTGTGTTATCCATCAGCTAGGTCTGTTATTTATCTGTGTGTGTGTGTTTATTGTCAGCCCCACTACTAATAAGAAAACAATCTGTAGAAGAATGAAAGACCCTTCTATCTGGCCAACCATATTTGAGCTTCGAAGACAGTTGGCAGTTGTCCATCTCAGCGGCGTTAGGAATATAGAGACTTTAATGTGTTTCAGGTGTGACTTCAAGCCACAAAAAATCAAGCAAAGATGTTCATACTTCGGGCACGTATGTAAAAATCCAGGTTAATTTAACCCACGGCTACGGGCCTAACCCAGACTAGGACAAAAGAAACCCCGAAACAAAATTAAATAGAAAAGGAAGCGAAGAAAGAAAGACCAACAAAAATCCTTCTATAACGACATAAGCACCTTGCTGGAATGGACCCACTTCTTGATTTAAAACAAACAAACAAACAAACAAAAAACAACAACAACAAAAAAGGATATTTTACCCTAGAGCTAGTTTAGTTCGAGGTTAGACTCTAACCCGGGGCTAAACTCCCTAACCACGGCTTTTACATGCGGGCCCTGCTCGGCAAAATGTCTGCCTTTCATAACATCACGGATCTGTGGATTTTCTTTGACCTATGATCGCTGAAGCATGAGCGTGAACACTAAAACTGATTTCCATGAAGAAAAAGTGTGCGGTGATGGCGTCTAAGGGGTGTTAGTCCTAGTTTTGATGTCCCTCAAACTAACGTATTATCAAGAGGCAGAAATGGTGTACTTCGCTCCAGGAAAACTAATGGTTTGATTGACTTCAAAAGGCCACAGCTCACGAAAACCTCACTACCGAGAAAAATGTTTTAAAGGCTCAGTTACTAACGTTTTCAAGCTCACAGATCGGTATGATCTGTTTTGGGTAAAGTCTGGCATCACGCCACTTAGACACACGGCACAGGCTGAAGGACAGATACTACGCGTGGGGTCATGTTTGATGCTTGTTTGAAGGGTGGGTGGGGTGGGGGTTTAACGTCCTTTTCCACCACATAGGGTGATATCAAAGACGGGGCAACGATGAAAAAGCCAGCACAACAATTGGGCCCAGCCGGGATCGAACTCACGACCCGAGCATTAGAAGTCCAACGCTCTACCATTCGGCCACCCCGGCCCCCGCTTGTTTGAGGGCCTCTGTTCTGCGAGTGTGCTAGTTCGTAGTGATTTTTGTCGTCACAAAAAGGCATGATTGTCGTGATTTTTGTACTTGGTAGGGGTTTGCTAGAGGAGGCAAGAAGCTGGTGAGGCTGGGGCCGTTTCCGCACAAGAGAGGCAAAGGTGACGCGAGAGGAGTTGGGTGAAGTGGCTTTCTGGCCTAATAAGAAAGTATACTAACATTACTCCAGTGAAGCCTGAGCGGAAAGGAGGCATTCAAATGTTTTTAAACTCTTGTCAAGTACGTACCTTTTAATGGTCTTTAATGTTTGTTTCTACAGCCTTCACAAAAAGTTAAGGACCACTTGCAAATATCATTCAACTTTTGTCGTGGTGGCATGCTGGTGTAGTGCTGAACATTCGCTGAAACGGCGGCCTATGTAGGCAAACAAATGAGCACAGTTCATAACCAGGGATGCATTCTTTGACCTGCATCTCATTTTTGCCGTGCAGAAAGCCCCAGGTATCGCTCACTGAACACTGAAACTCGGTCTAGTTTTGCCGAAATTGCAGATTTTCAAACGCGCCAAGCATGCTGTGTGACGCGCACGTGCCATCCACACAGTGGTCGCCATGTTCACTAATTACCCCTTAACCTTGCTGCCGAATTTTAAGGGGAAAATCTTATTCGTTTATTTTTTTCTGATTTATTGAAACTGTCACCCATTATGTTGACTGGTCCTTAACTTTTTGTGAAGACTGTAGATTAAAGTATTTTTAGGGGTGACTAAGATGCCTGAGGCTAACATAGTGCTTAGTAATCTTAAAATGGTGCCTTTAAGACAGGATCGTGATTTCCTGTAGGGTCCCTCAAACGCGTGTACTTTTGCATCCTGACTGCAATTTCCGAAGCCGGTAGTGCGAATCCCCCCGTGGTTTTTCGCACGAGTCAGAGAACTTTGCCATTTGGTCGAGCAGTCTTGAGCAAACCGAAAGCATGAGAAAATTGACCGTTCTGCAGGAAAGGAGACTAATCTGCTGTTTTTGGCAGGACATTCAATCTCTCCAGTGAAGCGGTCAGCGCTAGTTCGGACCATTTCCTCGAAAACGAGCACTTTTATATCCCCAAGGAGTGTTTGTGGTTTTGACTGCTCTCTCTCTCTCTCTCTCTCTCTCTCTCTCTTTGCATGTCCTTATGAAACCTGAGTTCTCTCTCTCTCTCTCTCTCTCTTTGGGAGCCGGGAAAGCCGAATGCAGTATCTGATGCAGTCTTTGTTCTTTATCTGGTTCTATTTTTAAAATTATTTAATTTATGCACATAGCAGTGTTGATTGTGATTTTTTTTTTTTTTTTTTTGTAGCAGCGGTAAGCTTAGAAACGGTCAGCTGTAGCAGTCACTGGTACCGTGGGTTAAGTAAAGTATCATTGCCCCCCCCCCCCCCCCCCCAACACACACACACACACACACACACACACACACACACACACACACACACACACACACACACACACACACACACACACACACACAGCTTGCCACTGACGTAACAGCAGACTGATCCTATCAGACAACATTTCGGTTTCTAGACAATGACTTTAAGTTTTAGACCACGCTCTTTTCGCGTACGTTTACGGACAACTTTATTGACAAGGACTCTCTCTCTCTCTCTCTCTCTCTCTTGGGGAGCCGGTGTGTCACGATGAACTTACTCTCAAGAGGGATTTATTTCGAGCAAAACTATCGCACTCCAGAGTAAAAACTCTACCGTACTCCGGGTGGGTGGGTGGGCGAGTGTTTGGGGGTTTAACGTCCTTTTCCACCACATATGGGTGATATCAAAGACGGGGCAACGATGAAAAGGCCAGCACAAATATTTGGCCCCAGCCGGGATACGAACTCACGACCCGAGCATTAGAAGCCCAACGCTCTACCATTCGGCCACCCCGGCTCCCCATTTATACTCCGGAGTAAATTCCTCGGTGAGTAAGTTTCTCGTGTTACACATGGATACCAAAGCTGGTAGAAAGTTGGACTTTCAATGCTCGGGTTGTGAGTTCGAATCCCGATAGGGGCCAAATAATTTGTGCTGGCTTTTTCCTCCTTGCCTCGTCTTTGGTGTCACTCTTAAAAATACACCCTACAGGCCTCTACGCTTATAGATCGATCTAGGTTTACGGTATCAAGAACGTGATACCATTGAGATGTTTGCAAATTATGAACCATTTGGGAGCCGTCGTTGCTAAGATTTAAGCCAAAAACATGAGCAAATACATGCGCATGCCGACCACTTCACTTGCAAGTGAAGTGACGCATTTGTATGAAACAGACCATAGCTACGACCATGTGCCTCACTAAAGAAAAATTAGTAATTAACTCATGCATGGATATGAATTTAGTTTTGTGGGAATGTTGCACTTTGATTATACTCGCGTTTGCAGCAGTAAGAGCCGTTAAGGAACCGTAAATCTTGCCTGATTTTCGCGAACAGGACAAAAACCGAAAAAGAGTCAGAAACATGTGCGCAGTACGAAATATGTCAAACCCTCAACCACCCAACCAATCAGCAAACTCTCTCTTCTTGTCTTCCTCCTCCTCCTCTCTCGCCTCACAGAAATATTTGTGACTTTCCTAAAGTGTGATCTCAATTTCACTGGCTCTTTTCAGTCTGTGTCGTGTCTGGTGCTTTGCAGAAGCCAGTTTAGTGTCAAACTGGTTTCACGTTGTGGGGCAGCTACCTCTTCCGTGTGAAACAGTGGACACACGTGTGGGGCCCTTGATGTTGTTTATCAAGTTCTGGGCCAGGTTGCATGACATCAACGACGCACACAAGCGCACCATCTCCAGCTACTCTCTCGCCCTCATGCTCATTCACTACCTACAAGGTAAAGGCCTAACCATCAACAGTACCTTGGGACTGGGAGCAAAGGCTGTGTTTGGCGTATCCAAGCCAAAATAACTCCTACCACCCCAATCCTAAATTCTTTATTTTTTTAATACTTTTTTCGGCACTCCGGGTACTGAAATACATCATGTGCAAAAAAAAAAAAAAAATGTACTTGCCAGATTCCTGTACGCTCGAAATGCTCTGTCTTGATGATCAGTACAGCTCTTAATGCGATACTATGTTGTTTACATTTTGCCCGAGAAGTCCAACACATAAATTCTACGACTGTTGTTACACCACTGGAGCGTTTAGTGTGGTCGCCGCGTCGTCGAGTACGCTTCTGTTGGCTCAGTTCCAGCATTACAGACGCCGTCACTGTCCCGGTGTCGAAGTGGTGCGATCGTAGATACCATGAAGACAGCTCAGGTTGGAAGAGCCAAAGAATGAACAGTTTAGGTTTCTGTTGGCTCAGTGCCATCGTGCTAGAGGTTGTAACATCTAGTGTTAGTTATGTCTGGGTGGTGAAATGCTTAGACAACACCATAAAACAGCTCGCAACGATCTACGAACATGGATATCTCAGAACAGGGGCGTTTGAAATGCAGCTTCACTTTATCAAAGATGCCTTTGATAGCTGTGCAGTAAGTGCTGATGTATTGATCAGACTCACCCTTCCCCAAATGCACTTTCCCCCCCCCGACCACTTCCTTGCTTTCTTCAGGCAAAAGGACGCAATCACTGTATAGTGGGAAGTCCTGGTACGTGTCCCGGAGGCCAGGCTGTCAAATGTTCCCATCACGAGATGATGCTTTGACAGCAACAACTGCGCCCTCTGCCTCCCCAGAGCGACCTCCTGCGTCATCTAGTTAAAGGGTGAGCACTCGAAACAGGTCATTACCGGGGCTGCTGTCCCCTTTCCACCGGGCCTCTCCCTTGATCCATACAGAAAGGATGTGCTCTGTTGTTCCCTGAGAGGTTTAGAATTCATGATGAAAATGCGCTTGATCGAAAATTCCTTTGTGCGTGGGAGGCGTTGATTGGGGGAAAGGGGGTGGGGGGTCGGGGGGGGGGGGGGATGGTATTTAGGGGGTGGCTTGTGGAGGTTTCGGTTCCTTGAATGGTACGTGGATGCAGTTTTCCTTTCTTCATTGGATCATTTCCTTTCTTTTTAACTATTGTTTTTGAAACTAATTGCAATTTTAACTGTCGAAGCCTAGACAGCTGAGTTGACCCTTCGCACCACGTGATTATAATGACTGTGCTCCTGTCCGATGTGTGAGAGAATGCGTGTGATTCACATGAGTGTGCGTGTAGGGTTCGCAGCGCTTCCAGCCAGATCAAGAAACTAAGATACAATCGCCTACATAATAATAATAATAATAATTATTATTATTATTATTATTATTATTATTTGTTGTTGTTCGGATTTTTCTCATTTACTCGAGTTTCCCACTTGCACCACAACGGCAATCCGTTATTACTGATTTATCATACCTGTGTCGTACTCAGCAACAGATAGGTAGTACGCATTAAGTATTTAGGTGTTACGTATATCTGTATCACTCGGGAGTTTGGGCTGTCCCCCCCCCCCGGGGGTGGGGGGGGGGGCATAGTAAATGAGGATCCGCAAAGCACACGCCTTCTTTATTGCTCGGTCAGTCCCCCTCGACAACAGAAATTGAAGACTCAGTAGATTGGACATTATCTCTGAAGAGCCGAAGACCGACATCCTCTCCCCATTATATGATACGACTGGTTAAAATGAAGAAACCACTGCACACCAGTAGCGGTCACCTCAAGCCACTATTACGCAAGGCGTGGGACTTCCTCGCTAGGCCAGAGACCTTTGCTGATTGCACAATAGTGGCTTGAGGTGGCTTCTAGTGATCTGAAGATTTCAATCAGACTTGCGATTTTTGCATGGGCTTCTGAGACTAAAGAGATAAACTCTGGTCTTCTTTTTGCTGTTCAGCTTTAAGTCTTACTGATGGACATTCATTGGCTGCGTGCATGTCTTCTTCGAGTAAATCGATAAGCCATCCAGGTCAATTATCTTGCGCCTGTCTAACTTTGACATCAGTTACTTCCCGTTACTTCCCACCATCGTCGTAAGTCTACTTTTCCGCTAGTTTCTCGCATCGACAAAGACATACAGTACAGCTCGGAAATAATATATCACCACAGTTCATACCATAACCCCCTTCCAAATGTCTTCTTTGTAGAGGAGTTTCCGAGACCGAAGCCACGAGACGTCATTGATAGCTGAAAAATATTGGTTCCATAAGACAATTTTCGTCTGTGATGTTCTGTGAAGAAATTGTGCTGTGCAATACGTCTTGGAAGACACAGATCTGCATGACTGTACGGAGATCTACATGATGACACAGGCATCGAGAGCAACACAATATGGCCTGCAGAGACATAGATCTACATCGCAGGACGTAGATCTACATGGTGAATACAGGCGCCTCTTGATAGAGAAACCTCATAAAATCGGCTCAAGGGTCACTAGGTGAAGCAGTCCGATTTTCGCCAGGGCAGACTGGTGCGAACTAAATTACTTTCGACGTTTTAGCGACGTCTGCAGCTATGGTCGAGTTTCCTTAGAAGACACCGCTATTACCGCCCTTTCGGCTGATGAGTGTCTGCCCCTGCATTTTGCTCTGTGATAGTCTTGGCTCATCACAATCTGTTATGAATACCCGTGACCATACTTTTTTTTTTTTTTTAAACTTCTTCTGCAGAAGTAACTTTTTCATGCACTGTTCAGTGTGTGTGTGTGTGTGTGTGTGTGTGTGTGTGTGTGTGTGTGTGTGTGTGTGTGTGTGTGGAGCCGGGGTGGTCGAATGGTAGAGCGTTGGACTTCTAATGCTCGGGTCGTGAGTTCGATCCCGGCTGGGGCCAAACATTTGTGCTGGCTTTTTCATCGTTGCCCCGTCTTTGATATCACCCTATGTGGTGGAAAAGGACGTTAAACCCCCAAACACCCACCCACCCCACCGTGTGTGTGTGTGTGTGTCTCTCTCTCTCTCTCTTTTACTTTGTTTTTTTGCCATATATACACATATACACAAAACTAGGTACACTGACAGGTAGACATGTACACGCCACAATACAGTGAGATTATCTCTTCTCGGGTACAAATATACATATATTAGAGCTACATAGGGGAAGCTATATATGTACATATATTTACGTTATGTATATGTGTTTACACACACACACACACACACACACACACACACACACACACACACACACACACACACACACACACACACACACACACACACACACTCTCTCTCTCTCTCTCTCTCTTGTGGCAGCGCACTTAACGCACTGTCTCTGCGTGTGTTTTAGACCCACTTAAGTACCCCCCCCCCTCCCCCTGTGTGTTTTAAGTATTAGATTGGAGACATTGGTTTTCTCAGGGTAAGCGAGTGCAGAAGGGGTACGGCTAACGTCATTCTGCCTTACTTTTCTGATCAGGCTAAAGAATACACAATCATGTTCGAGGTCTAAAAATGCCTATATATTCCCTATTGGCCTCAGGCATCATTTAGTCACCCCTAAAAATGCTTCAATCTACATATAAAAATCACCATGCACAGACCATTCAAGGGTACGTTCCTGACAGGAGTTAAATCGCATTTGAATGCATCCTTTCCGCTCAGGCCTTACTGGACTTTCTGTTTAGGCCAGGAACCTACTTCGCTCAAATCCATTCGCGCCACCTTTGCCTCTCTTGTGCGTAGACAGTCCCAGTGTCGCGTAGCACCGTACTCCCCTCTGTCCCTTTTTGTTGTCTAACCATTGCAGTTGGCTCAATGTTAGTATCGGAGAAGCCAATAAAAAAACAACAACAACAAAACAACTAAACAGTAACAACAACGACCAAAGAAACCCAAACACACACACACACACACACACACACACACACACACACACACACACACACACACACACATACACACACACACACACACACACACACACACAAACAAAACCAACAACAACCGAAATCCTACATACCCATTCTGTTTCTTTTGAATGTAGAGAGTTTTCCCCCTTTTTTTCGGAGAGGTGTGGGGTGTGTGTGTGTGTGGGGGGGGGGGGTGGTGGAGGTGACGTGTGCTATGTCACTTTGCCTTAGTTTTGCTATTAGAGAACTTCAAAAGAACACTCATTACCGAGTGAGAAGATTTCGTCTAGTGCACTTACAAATGTAATACGATTTTTCCCCTTTCCTTGCGCATCATTTGGCGCCCACCCACACCAAATAATGTTCCTGTTTTTCAAAAAACTTGAATAGTTCCTGGGGTAATGCAGAAGGGCATTAGACGTCAATTTCCCTTCATTTTCTCGGCGCCTGTGACCGAATGGCTATAGAATATCTCTTCGTGTCTCATTTTCCTCCCTGTAGGAAACATACGCATTTTCTTGTCTTGGTTTCACCGCACCGTTTCCAATTTTGGTGAGCAATTCGTGTGGCATAGTTGCTCCGTAGTTGGTGGTGATGGTGGTGGTTGTTTTCACGATGCGTGTTCTGTCCTATTGTGAGCAGGGGTGGGAGTTTTCCTATCGAGTCATATTTCCGTGCAGGCTTGAATACCGTTGTCCGGCGTACCTTTGTGTACACAGGATGTAAAATTTTATTCATCAACTTCGCGAGTCAAAATGTCTTTTATTGGTATGTCTCAAAGTCTCAGTCGACCCCTTTAGCTAGACGGCATTATTTTCGTGCCTTTTTTTTTCCTTATTGTTCTTAACTTTGTAAGCGCGATGAGTATAAGCGCTATATAAATATCCAGTATTATTACTGTTGTTGTTGTTGATGAGCGTTGGACTTTCAATGCTCGGGTCGTGAGTTCGATTCCCGGCTGGGGCCTATATGAGTATTTGCTGGCCATTTTCTCATTGCCCCGTCTTTGATATCACCCTTACGTGGTGGAAAAGGACGTTACACCCCTAAACACCCACCCACCCTTGTTGTTGTTGTTGTTGTTGTTGTTGTATTGAAGAGAACGCCTACCAGGGCCAATGGAACTGGAAACAAAAAATATATTTATGCCTCTGACAGTTTCAATGCTCGAGTCGTCAGGTCGAACCGTGGTTGCGAGATGCACTGCTTCTACGGATGCCGACCGTTGTGATATGGACCCCAATGCGAAATCTTCTGGCGTGAAGACGGACTATTGGTAACAACGAATGGTCATCGGTATGTCTCAAAGTCTCAGTCGACCCCTTTAGCTAGACGGCACCTTTGTAGGCGTGGTGTGAAGTTTGGTGTCTGTTTTGGGAGTGTGCTAGTTTGTAGTGATTTGTGTTGTCATAGAAAAGCGTGACTATTGTATTTGGTATAGGTAGCCCAAGTGTATGCCATGGGGTTGCAAGAGGAGGCAAGCTGCTAGTAAAGCTGGGACAAAGAGAGGCAAAGGTGACGCGAATGGATTTGGGTGAAGTGGCATTCTGGCCTAAAGAGAAAGTAGCCTATCGTTACTCCAATGAGGCCTGAGCGGAAAGGAGACATTCAAATTGTTTTTAACTCCTGTAAGGTAAGTGCCCTTGCATGGCCTGTGTGTGATATTACGTTTCATTTCATGTGCTTATAATGTATAGGGGGTGGGCTTACAAGCTTATGTTTCATTTCCTGCGCTTGTAGTGTACAGAGGGGGGTTTAAAAGCCTATGTCTCATTCCACACTTACGTCCTACTTTATGTGCTTATAATTTACAGAGGGGGCATGCAAGCTTATGTCTCATTTCATGTGCTTATAATGTAAAGAGGGGGGATTACAAGGTTAGGTCTCATGTGCCTACGAAGTTAAACCCCTGCTGTCAGTCAGTTGCCAAGTTCGCTGATATCTATAGTCTGACCAGTCTGAAAACTGATTTAATAGGCTTATATTCTCAGCACTTCTCAGTGCATACAGATCGAGTTACAACAGAGAGATACAGACGGTGCGCCGGTCAATTTGCGTAACAAATTTCCCGATTCGTCTGGCGTGTGACATTTTTGTCGTTTGACAAGCATGGATATTCCCCAGCCCCCTGTAAATGAACAGAACCTAGCTGTATTGACTCTGCATACTCCGCGGTGTCTCTTGAATTGGCAATGCAATTAATGGTGTTTTTCTGTGGCGCGTTTTATGCATGAGTGTCGATTCGGTTTACGGAGCCGCCAATTGGGGTGAAGAGTTGGTCAAGGGGAACAACTGCGTGTCATTGCTGAGTTATCTCCCTTTGCGGACGCCATCAACCTTGTATTCTTGCACGCCGGAGTTGCTAACTGTAGCGGCACGGTCACACTGTTGGGCGATATTGTTTGACGGACACGAAAAATCACTTGACTTACACTAGAAGAGATTAAAACGGATACATTTTGTATGGGCTGCCATGAAGAAATGAACATGGTTTGCATGCCTGTGTTGTTGCAGATTTAGATGGAGTTTTTCCCGCTAAGCCTTGGCCTTAGAATTTGCTTTGTGTATAAAAAAAACCGGTTACAAAGTGTGCGTGCGTGCGTGCGTGCGTGTGTGTGTGTGTGTGTGTGTGTGTGTGTGTGTGTGTGTGTGTGTGTGTGTGTGTGTGTGTGTGCGCGCGCCCCTCAATGAAAGGAAACCAAAAGCTATCAGAACAGAACGGACTACAAAAAAAAAAAAAAAAAAAAAATCAGTATCTCACACTCAAAGGCACAAAACGCTATTGTATAGAACAGTAGACGAAAACAAATTCACTTTCAATTTCAACAAAAGCAGCCTTCTTCAGAAGACAGGATACAAAACAAAACCATGCAGAAACGGCGCCACGTACTTCTCTCAGTTCAGAGATAGTTATCATCGGCAGTGCTAGACTGAGGACCGAGCACAACAGACCAAACGCCTACATCTGCAGTGAATTCAAGATTGGCGAGTCTGAGATGTTCCTATGCAATGGATGTTGAACACCTGCTACAGCACTGCTGAATCCATGATGCTCCCAGGCAAGAAACGTGGCCAGAACCAGTACCGCTTAGGGTCAAGCTCTATGGTAAACTGGACGACCTTCGGAGGAAGGCTGCATTCGTGCGGGCGACTTGCATCTCCATCTAATGAACGACGAAGAAGAATATAGGCAGTGCAAGCTTATTTATCAGTCGAAATTTGGGGAGAGTGGAAGGCGAAGCGGAAGAAAACGCATGTGAAGGAATTACAGAGGGCACATAGTGCTCTACAAGAAAACTCGATCAAGATAGGAAGAAGCCGGAAACAGTATTGGGACGAGCCCGAAATATCTCCGGTGCACACCACGGGTACGAAACAGTAAGCATGCTAGCTCAGGGCTGAGGTAGATTTTTCGGGCTCGTCGCTGACCTGAAAACTAACCAAGACTAAAACAACAACAACAACAACAAACAAAAAACAAACAAAAACAAAAACAAAAAAATCAACAACAACAAAACAAACAAACAAACAAACAAAAAAACACCCTCGAACGTATCTTTTATCGTTCTCGAAAGAAGCTTCTAAGATACAATAATTTTGAATTGAATTAGTAGCCCCTCCCTCCCCCCCCTCCCCCACCACCACCAGCTCTGTCACTAACCACATTTCTAGTCGAACTAAGTGACACTGCTTGAATAGAAACAGTTTTAAGAATTAAATTTGTCGTCAATCTAAGCTCCTTTTGAAAAAAAAAGCGATGTGGGCAAGAGCGAGAAAGCCAGTGAGTTTCGGTTGCTGACCAACCGCTCGATTTTCTGTCCAGACGCTTAAGGTTGGCTACTCCGTCTTGTCAGCCAGTCTCAACAAAATCAGTTAAGGTTACCGCCCTGTTTAACCGGAGACGGATGAGACTTCTATCTGTCTCGTTGCGGGCCAAGGGTGAGTGGATCTGGACAACGGTGAACACTACTTCAAAGCCATCGTCTGGGAAAGGGGCCTAGGCGTCATGGCTTTGGTAACCGCTTAGGACCTTTTTCCATATCAGGTAGACCTCAAGGTCATCGTCTGGGGAAAAGGTCCTAGGCGCTGTAAGTGTGAAAACCGTTTATGCCTTTTTTCGAGGAAACGGCACCCCAAGGCCATCGTCTACACTACAGCATGAAAGGGTTGGGTTTCCACAGGCTGACATGTCTCAGTCGCACATTGATTTCTACTATAGTGGCCTCTTCCAAAGTCAAGACGGCCCACTTCCTCCAAAATATTTTTTCAACCGAAATGGAGGCTGGTTTCCACCAGTAGCACAATTCTGCTGAAACACACACACACACACACACACACACACACACACACACACACACACACACACACACACACATACACACACACACACACACGTCCTGTCTGCCTAACTTTACCTGATCTGGTCACCATATTCAGCGTTGTCATCCCACCAACCGAGGAAAAAGATTAAAAATAGACCAGCTGTCAAGTCTTCCATTTACAATGCACCAGACATACACACGTACCCTCACATATGTGTCGAATGTTCTATTCAAAATTTTATATATTGTAGATTTTCATGGAAAACAAGAGGAGTTCATATGAATAACATTGATGTGTCCCTCACCAACCTCGTGTGTGGTCGTTTCGTATGTGAGCGGTGGTCTAATAGGTAGCGCGTCGGACTGAACGGCCGTCAAAGCTATCACGGCGAAGCGTGGGTTCGAGCCGAGGTCGAGCTTGTGATGTGTGGTACCGGTTTTTCGTGGCTACCGGGTTGCTCATCGGGGGTTTCTCTCCGGGTTATCCGGCTTTCCTCTCCCGGCAAAATTCAAAAATAGAATAGGCAGGTTCGGTGGCGCTGCATCGCGGCGACGCGCTTTCTCCGGGGAAAGCAGCCCGAATTTCCCGTAAGGGACAATAAAGTAGTAAAAAAAAGTATTACTATAAATTAATAGAATGAGTATAAATTCAAACGCAACCACAGCAAGGGGAGCCGAGTTCGAATTCCAGCTGAGAGTTAAAAAAAAAATTGTGCTTGCATTTTTCCTTGTTGCCACGTCTTTGATATCGCCCGTATGTTTTTGGAGTTGGGACATTGAATCTCTAAATAAACCAAGCAACCAGCCAAGCACAAAAGGAATATACACTATTTTAGTTCCTGAGGCATTGGGACACAAACTGACTGTGGGGTCATGTTTGGTGTGTACTTGAGGTACCCTGTTTGGCGAGTGTGCTAGTCTGTAGTGATTTTTGTTGTCATGAAAAAGCGTGATTTTCGCGGTCGCAAAAAAGAGGCAAGCTGCCAGTGAAGCTGGGACTTCTTGCACAGAGGTCGAGCACAAATGAGGCAAGCGGAGTTGTGTGAACTGGCTCTCTGGCCGAAAGAGAAGGTAGGCGTGCATTTCTTCAGTGAGGCCTGAGCGGAAATGAGACATTCAAACTTTTTTAAACCCCTGTCAGGTGGTCTGTTCATGGTAGTAATTGTTTCTAATTCTAGATTGAAGCATTTTTAGGGGTGATTATGATGCCTTAGGCAAAAGCCTGCTCTTAACTGGGCACAGCGCGCGAAACACACATGTGCACATCACAGTCGTTTCGCTCGGTGTGCCTACTAACTACAAAACTGAGCACAGCTGTGCTCGGTGACAAACCGATTGAAGATGCACTGTCCGCCATCTTTGCCCGCCAGTCAGAATCTGTTGTGGAAACCACAGTCACAGTTGTGGCTATTTGAAAGCCAGGTTGCTGTGATGACGCCGCAGCGGCGGAAACCCCCCAAAATCACAACTGTGTCACAACTGTGGACAGCGGGTGGGTGAATGGGTGTTTGGGAGTTTAACGTCCTTCTCCACAACATACGGGTTATATTAAAGACAGGGCAACGATGAAAAAGCCAGCACAATATTTGGCCCAAGCCGGGATTCGAGCTCACGACCCGAGCACTGGAAGTCCAACGCTCTACCATTCAGCCACCCCGGCTCCCCAACTGTGGAAAGTACTGTGGCGCTCCGCAGCGCCCAGCTAAGAGCCGGCTTAATATATAATAGGCATTTTGAGGCCCTGTGTATTCGTGCCCTTCGGCCTGACCCATTTTAACAGCCTTCGAGCGAAGGGCGCTGAAGTATTCAGACTGACAAATCACTTGTCCTATCTATGTCGGACGTGAAATCGCTCCTGGGGGAATTTCTCAATGCAAACAACACCCTGGGGAGGACCAGCGTGAGAAATCCGATCCGTCTTCCTCTGGCGTGTGTGAGTATGCGGACTGCAAATATCATGTTTGGATTGTGTATCGGAAGAGGGATGGAAGACTATGCACACAGCTCAGTTGTTTGAATTCGGGGAAGCAAGGCCATTGAGGGCAGCTCACTTCGCTTGTGACAATTTTTTTTTTTTTTTACTTTATTATCCCTTTTGGGAAATTCGGGTTGCTTCCCCCGGGGGAAGCGCGTCGCCGCGGTGCAGCGCCACCCAATACCTATCCTTTTTTTTTCTTCTTTTTTTTACGATTTTGCTGGGGGAGGAAAGCCGGATTACCCGGAGAGAAACCCCCGATGAGCAGCCCGGTAGCCAGGAAAAACCGGTATCACATATCACAAGCTCGACCTGGGATCGAACCCACGCTTCATCGCCATGACACTGGTGACGGCCGTTCAGTAACACAGCGGCTAAATCCGACTCGCTGCCTGTTAGACCACCGCTCACCGCTCTCCGTCAATATCATTGTCTCAACCGCTGTTCGCAAAAATAACGATTCCCCTCTCTCTTTTTTCTATTCCTCTGTGTAATTTATAACGTTTTTTTTTAGTGTTTTATTCTAGTATATGTGTGACCCGTTCTCACAAAATGATGGATAAGTGCACTTTTATGAATATTCTGGGTGCATATCTGGACAGCCTGACAGATCGGCCGGGATCCAGACACCTGGTGCCGCACGAATGAGGTTAGCGTCAGTGGGGCAAGGGATGAAATATATTGCAGGAGCAACAGCAGCAAACAGTCAAAATAATAATGATACACTGTAATAATAATGAGTATTGTATAGGCGCTTTACCCAATTTCGTGACTCGGCTCAAAGCGCCGCGAACTGAACCCAACACGCACGCTCACGTGAATCACAAGCAATCTCTCACACACTTGACACTCTCACACATTTCAGTCACGTGGTGCGAAGGGTGGATCAGCTCAGCTATTTAAATTTCGGAATTCAGAATTGCGATTATTTTTTTCAAATTTGCTGGGCTGAACATTTCCAAAGCAGAGGGGGAGGAAGCCGGCGTACCCGGAGAGAACCCCCGACGATCGGCCCGAATGAACGGTGCCACATACGAGAAGGACAAATTCTTTGCCCCGAGTGGGACTCGAACCCCTGACCTCTCCCACTGGTGACAAGTGGTGGTCGAGTGACGTTACCGTCAGCACCTTTCCCGTCTCATTCGCGAAAGAGTGCGGCAACATGGCGCAGGAACCGAAAGCAGAGGGTGTTTTCGGCGCATTTTTGAGTAAATGGTACTTTGTTCACGAAAACTTTTGCTGTCTAACAGCTTAGGACCTCAATATCCGTCATTTAAACCCAATAGTGCTCTTGACTTGCCGTACCCTTAACGTACTAGACCACCGACCGCCCCACATCAACACACATGCTTTCCTCTGTCCCACGTCCTCTACCTCCCCGGCCTCCCCATCACGTCTTTAACACACACACACACACACACACACACACACACACACACACACACACACACACACACACACCTAAATTAGAACCACGGCTGTGTCCCTCACAACCGTCTCATTGGGCAAGAAGCCGGTCTGGTGAGTTCCATTCCCTCTGGGCGCTGCTTGGTAACGACAGTAAACTCGATACATCTCATGGGTTACCTATCTACGTAAGCAGTGAAGTGAGAGATGATACCAACGTCCCCAGTGACCCCCCCCCCCCTCCCCCTCCCTGCAGCCGTAACATCTTGTAAATCAGGCCCTACAGTCTGAATCAGGGCTGGGGGATTAATGCCGTGACATCTGACCGTCGTGTCGAAGATCTGTCTTCCCAGCTGAAATGTAGGCCCAGACTGTGGACGACTCATCAGCAAGGACAACCTCGGCTCTTCCTCCCTCCCCAAGCACCACCACCACCACAGCCCCCCCCCCCCCCTCCTCTCCTAAACGATCTACCGATGTAGCAGCGATCAGTTTTGTGAAAATTGCGACGGTCTCTGAAAAGGGTAGGTCAGTAGGGGAGAGAACACGTTGTGTGACGATAGATCACGGCGAGTTCAGCGCCCCTGTGTCACCGCCAGCACAGACTCTTTCACTTCGTCATGTTGTTCAGCCGTGATGCAAGAGAGTTTGAGATTGAGTTGAGATGAACGGGGCTTTGGAATCATTGACAAACGTTGAAACGTAATCCCTGACAGTTTGAGAAAGCGACTCTCTCTCTCTCTCTCTCTTTTTTTTTTTTTTTTTTTGCAGTTCTTCATGAGACTGTCGCAGAGAGAATTGTGATCTGTCACAGTAATCTCAATTAGCCTGGACTCAGTTGTTAGATAATTTTCTCATTCCTCTATCTCCCTCTGTGTGTGTGTGTGTGTGTGTGTGTGTGTGTGTGTGTGTGTGTGTGTGTGAAGTGTCATGTTCCAGGTTTAAGTATGTTCGATCATTTCGATTTTTTGTTTATTTGTTTGTTGTTTTCTTCAAAAGTTTGAAAATTGGTTGCAAGACCAAAACTTCCACCGTTTTCAAATAAAGTTATTTCATTTTCTCTCTCTCTCTCTCTCTCTCTCTCTCTCTCTCTCTCTCTCTCGCACACACACACACACACACACACACACACACACACACACACACACACACACACACACACACACACACACACACACACACACACACACACACGCGCGCGCGCACACACACACACACACACGCACACACACACACACACACACACACACACACACACACACACAACGGCAAATTCTAAATTTACGTCAAAAACTTCTATCGCTGTCAAATTGTTATTCAACTTATTGTCATTGTCATTGTCGTTGTTATCGTCAGTGTCGATCTCCTTCTCAAGACGTATGTGGTGGAAAAGGACGTTAAACCCCCAAACACCCACCCACCCACCCTCCTTCTCAAGATATCAAGTGGACATGTTTCAACGTTCGTTGTGGGAAAAAAACTGAACTCAAGACAACATTCTTTGACTCTGACCTCTTTCTCTCAAAACTGGGTTCGTTGACTCAGCTCTTGCAGAGTAATAAATACTTCAGATCTGAATAATTTATCAGACAATCGGGGAGACACATTCCGCAGGTGGACCAGTTAGTCTGGCCGCGCTATTCCCGATAATGTACATAGAATTCAGGAAAAAGGGCCTATGCTGTTATCAAATCCATGCCGCTAAAGCCGTGTTTCCAGACGTGGTGGGGCACTAACGTCTATATAGAAAGTCTCTACATTCTGTTCTGAGTTCTTAGGGAAAATGCACCTCCTTGCAAAGCTCTAAGTCTGTTTTCCAAATGAATAAATGTTCTTTTTTATTTTATTTTTTTTAAACTTTATTGTCCCTTTCGGGAAATTCGGGCTGCTTCCCCCGGGGGAAGCACGTCGCGGCAGTGCAGCGCCACCCAATACCTATCCTATATTTTTTTTTACAATTTTGCTGGGGGAGGAAAGCCGGATAACCCGGAGAGAAATCCCCGATGAGCAGCCCGGTAGCCAGGAAAAACCGGTATCACATACCACAAGCTCGACCTGGGATCGAACCCACGCTTCATCGCCATGACATTGGTGACAGCCGTTCAGTAGCGCAGCGGCTAAATCGGCCATTGTAACCGTTTTCGTGACTTTGCGCCTTCTAAATAGTAGAAAAATTTGACTTTCTTCGGCCTAACGCTTCCATACCTATATACACGTCGATAGGACAAAGTCGCTAAAAATAGTCACCAATCAGCGTTGTCCAGTTGGTGTGTGTTACTCCGCAACCAAATAACGCCGTCTACTCAGTACGCCAACCCTAGTCACCACAATGGTGTCAGACGCTATATTGTGACCCAACTGACTGATTCCGTCGCACAGATTAAAGATCTCAGCTCCCAACAAAAAGCTTTCCGACGTGTGAAAAAAAAATTACAGAGTCGACCGTGCAAGCACAGTCAACTCTGTCACAGTTGCAGAGTTTTCAGCGTCTCTGCAACCCAACAAAAGCCAAGGGCAGCCTGATTTTACAGCTGAGTTTGCGTTTTGACACTGAGCGAGAAAGATCGTGCAGCACTCAACATCCGCTATACACTGTAGCGATGTGTCTCGCTAACTGACCAAAAGCCAAATAATGTCACGGCAAACGCGTGCTCTGGTTTTATTAGGGTCCCCGAAGCGCTGAAGACTCTGCAACTGTGACAGAATTGCCTGGATTATGCACAGTCGAAGCGGGAGTCGCAGTTTTGAAAAATGCAATGCTTGCGGCTTTTTGCTGATATTGCAGACCTTTAAGCACTTTCAATGAAACGTTTTCCGCACTCTCTTGTATGCCTGTCCGTCCTCTATCGAGACTTTAACCTTGGTCTCCGTCTCTGCTTCCATTTCTGTCCTGTGCTGATCGGGTTCAGACGCCACAGACTATCCCACGGGCCCTTGTCAGACTTCAACAAAACGGTACAGACACAACTAATAACTGCAGAACACTTTGGAAAGGATTTGGAAAGTTCCGGTTTCATAAAGACACGCAGAGAGAGAGAGAGAGAGAGAGAGAGAGGAAAATGAGGAGGAAGAATAGAAGAAACCCGATTTTAAGAAAAGGAGTAAAGGAGGTTAGCATTATCTCTTCTTCTTTTTTTTTTCTTCCGGAAAACCTCTGGGAGTATGCATTTCCAGTAGCCAAGTGGAGACATCCAGGGGCCACTGGCAGTAACTATGCGATAATTGTGAACGATGTCACTTGCTACTGGGTTTTTCCGAAGATTACAACCTTGACAACAGCAACAACAATAGCAACAACAACAACAACAACAACAACAATAACACCCCTCCCGCCAAACAAACAAACAAACAAAACAAAACCACAACAAAACAAAACAAAAGCCAAAAACCAAAACCCAAAACAAAACTAATAAAAACCCAAGAACAATTAAAAACAAACAAACAACAACAACAAAAACTCCAACCAAACAACAACAACAAAAACAACCAATCAAGCAACCAGCCAACCAACCAAACAAACAAAACCAACCAAAAAAAAAAACATCAACAAACAAAACCTAATAAAACAACAACAACAAACAAACAAGCAAACAAACAAAAAACGAAGCAACAAAGCAACAAACTAGCAAACAAAAGATTTGTCTTGAGTCTAACATACAGGGTTGGGCGGAACAGCAGGAAACAAACTTTCCGCCTAACTAAATTAACCCTTGGACTGGTCCAACCAACTACTGGCTTGAGCCAGCCTTCAGTAAAGTCGCAGAGACACTAGTAATGATGTTAACAGGGTTTTGCAAAATGACTCGGGCAGTGAACGCTGTAATCATGATGATGATTGGTTCCCCCTAATGGCGTAGAATCGCGGGAGAGGCCAGTCTGGTCCTTGGTTGTGGTCGTAATAGCACAGAATTTAACATTACCCAGATGCTAGATCCGGGTTCTACCGATTACTGTAGCAGACTATGACCTACACTCTCCCCCCCCCCCCCCCCCTTACCTTTCCCCACTCACACCAACGTCTTCCCGAACAAAGCCGGCTTTCCCCCTGTGTTTCGATACTAACGATTATGCTTTTATGTGTGCATTGTTGTTGTTGTTGTTGTTGTTGTTGTTGTTGTTGTTGTTGTTGCTGCTATTGTTGTTGTTGTTGTTGTTATTTTTGTTGTTGTTGTTTGTTTTTTCGTTTTCCCCTCTTCTATTCTTGTTCTGCGTTTTCGTCTTTTAATCTTGCTTCTGTGACTACCGGGAGAGCCGGGATAACCGAATGGTAGAGCGTTGGACCTTCAATGCTCGGGTCGTGAGTTCGAATCCCGGCTAGGGCCAAACATTATTTTGTGCAGGCCTTTTTCTCGTTGCCCCGTCTTTGATATCACCCACACGTGGTGGAAAAAGGACGTTAAACACCTAAACACACATCCACCCCACCCTATGATTACCGACTGTGTAGCAACGAAACGAAAGACAAAAGAAATGAAATGGCGAGGCTCCAAGATGTACCAAATGAACATCACCGACTTATCACTAAACGTAACTTAGCCATCTGAGGCAGAATCTAGAAATCGCGGTAGAAGAACTGGCTGTATTGCGCTGTGAGGAATCAGCGGTTAAAACACATTAATTTTGTTGAAATTTTAAAAAAAAATTCAAATCGATAAAATTAACTTCCCTTCCTCCTCCAAATCGTTATTATAATTATTTTTGTTATCATATATATGTTTGGTAGGTTGGTTGGATGGTCGGGGTTTTATTTTTTGTGCTAATTTCTTGAAGAACTGGCTGTATTGCGCTGACAGGTATTGGCGGATAAAACACCCTTTAAAAAAAAATCAAAATCGAAAAAAAATTACTCCCATATCTCCTCCCAATCGTGCCTTTTTTCTTGTTTTTGTTGACACTTTTTGTTGGTTTGTTTGTTAGTTGTTGTTGTTGTTGTTTGTTTTTCTTGTGGGGAGCCGGGATGGTCGAATGGTAGAGCGTTGGAATTCTAATGCTCGGCTCGTGAGTTCGATCCCAGCTGGGGCCAAATATTTGTGCTGGCTTTTTCATCGTTGCCCCGTCTTTGATATCACCCTATGTGGTGGAAAAGGACGTTAAACCCCCAAACACCCACCCACCCACCCTTGGTTGTTTGTTTGTTAGTTTTTCTTGAGAGCGGCTATGCGAATTTGTCCCCCTTTTTTTTTCTCTGAATAATTATTTCATGGAGAGTAATATAATGTGAAAAAAGGAAACAACAACAACGACGAAGACGAGGACTACGCCTTGTCTTTCCACCACTTGAAGAAGCTGTGCTATTTTTCCAGCGTAAAAAAACAACAACAAAAAATGCTGACTCTGCCAGCACATCAAGCTTTACCCATCGAGGTGTTGACACTCGTTTGATTGATCTGTTCGATCTTATGACGTCTTCGCTGTGCGATGCGTCATGCTCAGCTCCATCACAGGGCCGGTCAACAGACTCCATACAAGTGCTTTAGCTAGATCTCCTGTTCAAAGAAGCTACCCCCTGCTGGATGGAGCGATATGCCATCTTCATTATTCGTATCACCACTCGCCTGGCTTCCTCCCTTACAGAAGAAAAGCAAAAAAAAAAAAAAAAAACCTGACTGCGATTCACTTCAAAGACACGTTCAACGATAAGTATGATAAACTGCAGCTATTTTGAGAAACTTTTTGTTGTTTTTGTTTTCGTGTTTCTTGTTGTTCTTTTCCTGTTTCTTTGTGTCTTTCGGGGAGCCGGGGTGGCCGAATGGTAGAGCGTTGGACTTCAAATGCTCGGATCGTGAGTTCGTATCCCGACTGGGGCCAAATATTAATTTTGTGCTGGCCTTTTTTATCGTTTTTAACACCCCACACCCTTCTGGAAGGTCATTGTCACACGCCGTCACAAGGTTGGCGTGGAGGAGCGATGGCCAAGCGAGTCCCCGATGAGCACAACACGACAATAAACAGATAAAAGAACAACACAGAGCGATACTGATGAGAAACAAGAAATTTAATAAAGAAATAAAGACAAGAAACAATTATAACAACGACGCACACTACAAAACAAGCCCTAACCTACTTCCTTATTATATTAGATAGCAGAGAGAAAGAGAAAAGGAACAGAAGTACAGGTGGTTAGAAAAGAAAAGTATACTCGATAGACCCTGCCTGCCAGCCGCCGCAAAGTCCCAACCCGCACTGAAGAAATCTATTCACCCCCTCAACTACACTAACTCCTACTACTCACTAGCTGGCCGTGGCCACACGTGAAATCTATGAACTTTACTAACCCCAACCTAGAACCAAGAAAATAACACACTAGATATGACACACGAGCCACACGCACACCCACGCGCATCTTACACGCACACACACACGGTCACTTCCGTGAAAGTCATGACGATACACAGCGGAGTACAGGAGCGGGGGCTTTGGCCTCGGGGCGTGCCGAGCGGAGTCGTCTATTCTCGAATCGTGAATTTGATTTCTAGCCTGCCCGTCTCTTTGATACCATTCTTAATTTGATAGGAGGATTGGTACCGGGTGGATGTTTGGGAGTTTCACGTCCTTTTCCACCACATATGGGTGTTATCAAAGACGGAGGCAACGAGATAAAGGCCAGCACACGTATTTGGTCCTAGGCGGGATTCGAACTCACGACCCTAGCATTCAAAGTCCAACACTCTACCATTCAACTGTCCCTTAATTTGATAGGACATTATACAGAAAACAAGTGTCTTTCACCAGTAAGTCAATACAGACCAAACATCATATTGCCGATCTCAATATTCTAGTTATTGATCAGTGCATCTCGATACGCTGTTCACAGCGATAAAATAATTATTACATTGCCCGCAGGAATAAACTGAAAAAGACAGACGAGGGTTGGTGGGTGGGTGTGTAGGAGTTTAACGTCGTTTTCCACCACATAATTATGGGCGATATCAAAGACGGGGCAACGAGAAAAAGGCCAGCACAAATATTTGACCCCAAGAAAAAAAATTCCAAAAAAAGCTGAAAAAGGTATGTGTGTGTGTGTGTGTGTGTGTGTGTGCGTGTGTGTGTGTGTGTGTGTGTGTGTGTGTGTGTGTGTGTGTGTGTGTGTGCGCGCGCGGGGGGGGGGGGGGGAGGGTGGAGGAGGGGGAGTAGGAGGAGAGGGAGACCTTACACTAATAGGCCCAGTGATTTTCACATCTTACTTCCATCCCCCTAAAAATGTGACATTCGAAGGGTTGGTTGCACGTGTCTATGGCTGAATGTATTCCAGAAAGCGTAATTTCGTGCCAAGCCCTGTTGCTACTCAACTCCTGAACACTGTCCAGAGATTGGTGCCAGTACCGCATATCCCCTCCCCCCCCCCTCCCCTCCCCCCTCGCCGCCCTTCACCATCCCCACCCCCTGACAAAACCCCCAGTCCTTGCAGACTGATGCACCAATGTGCCTGTTATACCCTTCCGCGAACATTGATTTGAGGTGGAAAGAGTGCATGATCAAGAGTTAAAAGAGAGATACAAGAACCATGATTGTTCTGTTGGCACTGATTTCCTGTTGGCAGTGTTAGGTGTGGGGTGTACTGCTTGATTTTTATCGCCCTTTCCAGCATGTTTGTTAGGGTTGTCTCTCCCGTTTTTGTTGTTGTTGTTGTTGTTTTCCATGTTTTCCATGTGTTCTTACATCCCTGAAGACGGCTTCTGCTGAAAGGTTGGCTGTTCCACCCTATCTATTTACTTAGATCTGGTTTTAGTTGGTTTCAAAATTGTATCATTACTTCTGTTCAGCGTGGTAACATTTTGAAATGGTTAACTTTTACCTCGATGATGTTGTTGTTGTTTTTATAACTGACTCTATGATTGTGGTAGAGAAGTAAAAATACAGCAGGCGCAAGGACACAAATTGACCATGGAGTCATGAGGTACCCTTTTTGGCAAGTGTGCTAGTCTATAGTGATTTTTGCTGTCATGAAAAAAGCGTGATTTTCGCGATTTTTGTTTTATGTAGGACAAGGTGCATGCCAGGCGGTCACAAAAAGAGGCAAGCTGCCAGTGAAACTTCTTTTTCACAGAGTGCAAAAAGTGAGGCAAGCGGATTTGTGTGAACTGGCTCTCTGGCCTAAACAGAAAGTAGACGTGCATTACTCCAGTGAGGCCTGGGCGGAAAGGAGACATTCAATTTTTTTAAACCCCTGTGAGGTACGTGCCTTTGAATGGTCTGTTCATGGTAGTAATTGTTTCTAGATTGAAGCATTTTTAGGGGTGACTATGATGCCTTAGGCTAATAGGGAAAACAAAGGCATTTTGAGGCCCTGTGTATTCGTGCCCTTCGACCAGCAATACGTGGAAGGGAAATACAGTCTCCTAGGTATACACACCTGACACAAACGCACCACCACGTCAATGCTGTACATAAAGAGATTGGTGGGATCGAGTCCTGAATCACTTACCGGGTTAACACTCGACCAGAGACTGAGCGCAAGTGGCCCTCTTGTCCACATCAAGATCAGAAGCAATTACTTTTTGACCGGAATTTTTAGGGTCTGCCTGCCTTGATCGGATTGTGAGAAATTAATGCGAGAGTTACGGATAGCGAGGGTAAAAAAAAAAATGTCGGTTGAGGAGGCAGAATAGAAGCAGGAAAACAAGTGGGCGGGGAGAGGGTTTTTGGGGTGACCGGGGGTGGGGGGTAGGGGGGTGGAGAGGGAGGTAGTAGGTCAACGACTAGTGGAGTAAAGTTCCGAAGTTCGAACCTTTCCTTTTTCTTTAAAAGCCCCAGGTCTTCGCCAGCTCCAGTGGTCTTCCTCCCAGGTCATAGGTGGAATCCACGGAGGGCTCGGAAAATTGGGCATTTTTTTTTTTTTTATTATCCACGATGATGAAGATGAGGATGAAGTTATCATGATGCTATGGCGGTCTATATAATTTGAGATTGCGTGCCAGAACCGAATTCTGCGCTTCCTGTCATAAATAATTATGCCGGTGTTAACCAGGCCGGGGAACTACGGCACCTGCG